>OZ007595.1:215848484-216448484 GCA_963931845.1 Maratus michaelseni | reverse complement strand
AAAAATAAGTTATCGTGTTAAGGTCTGGTTTTGGGCCAGCCGATTTGTATTCGTCGGGATGGAATTGGGTTTCAGGTTGACTTCAGCGGAATTTTCAATTTCGGCTCGGATACAAACCTACCGTGCAAGACTCGATTTCAGATGAAAAACTATATATTTGAATATGAATGACTCCTTACACAGGGTTCGTACGCTTTTACCACAGTTTTTTAATAAAATGTTCCTATTTAATATTTAAATAGCAGAAATTGTAAACGCCTCGTTTAATTGCAAGATCTGTAATACTTTCTGCGTTGAAATACGCGAAAAATTCTATTAAAAATTATGGTACAAGCTTAAGAACCCTGTTACATGGCTATTCTTCAACATAAAAGATAAAATTGATATTGGAGATATGATTACAGATTGTGTTTTCAGAATTTCATTAAATTTTGGAACAATTTTCGTTGATTGCTTGTTGTCCAAATACTTTTTGTTAGGCTTGCTTCGGGTTGCGGGTTTTCTTTAAGTCAAATTTGCTTGGCCCCAAATTTTATTTATTACCCGTGCAGGACCCTTGTTGGTTGTAACTTTTAACTGCTAATTTTAAAGATGACATTTTCTCTAAAGAATTTAAATAATATTTTGTACATCATGCGTTTTTGGTAGTTATATGTCAACTGATTCTTTTCTGTTATCGCCAACATCAAAATTTAAAGTTAACCTGACGCGAGTTTCGTGAAATATCGCCTTGTCCAGCTTACCTGATGCCGGGCATGGTTACAATCCTTTGTTACAATCAATAGAGACACAAATAAATAATAGTCAAAAGAAATGGAGGTATTGTTTAAGCAGGAAATAATCTTAGTAGTAAAATACGTTATTAAGAAGAAAAGCATCAACTGATACTTACTTCAGTACAGACTCATAACACAATAACGTAACAAAATCAAAAAGTCCTTCCGGCCTGTACCGGGAGGAAAAGGTAGCTTTCCTATATGTTAGTTTTAAAATTTTAACTAATGTTACACGAAAACAGCAAGTTAAAATGCAAAGAAAACGTTTACAAAGGATTCGTTAATACTGAATCTGAATAAGAAATTCGCCAAATTATTGAGCAATAGCCAAATTGGCTTCATTTATGAAGACTTATTTTGGTCGCCAAATTTGGCGATATTTCGCCAAATGTCGCCAAGTTTGGCGAGAATTTGGCGCTAACGGATATGAATATATAGTTTTATGCGTATGATTGGGAAATGATTACAACAATGAAAATTTTTGTAATGTGCTGTTTCAAAATGTCAGCCACCCTAGAATTTCAAACTGCTCTATCTCAGCCATTTTTTAAGACAGAGGTAAACCAAAAAATGCTCTGGAATTCTTGTATCAAGGCCTAACACTTAATTAAAAAATAAATTTAAATTTTCAACTTTTTTGTATATTTATTTTAGTTTTAAATTTTTAAATGGCCGCCATCTTGAAACAAAATGGCGGACCAAGCTGGCCAACGAACTCGGTCGAGACATTGTTGAGCTTAATACACACAATTAGTTTAATCAAAATTGATTTATAAATACGAGCGTTATCGTATGACATAGGTCAGATATATATATATATATATATATATATATGGAGATATATATATATATAAATCAACATTTGAACGGAGGGTGGTTTTGGGGTCTGGGGGTCATGATCGGTGAAAATATATCGAAATTTTCCGGAACTGCTTTCCTCCCGAACGGCTGCAATAGGTAGCTTTATATTTTTTTGTATTGAAAGCTACCTAAAACGCATGATGTACAAAATATTATTTAAATTATTTAGAGAAAATGTTATCTTGAAAATTAGCAGTTAAAAAAACCACAGTATTTGTGTCTCTAGTTTGGTTAACACATGAATTAATATAATTTTATTTATCATTCATAAAGATTACAAAATAGTTTTCGCTATTACTAAACAAAATTACTTTTCTTCTTAATAACGTATTTTAATACTAAGATTATTTCTTGCTTAAACAATACCCCCATTTCTTTTGACTATTATTTATTTGTGTCTCTATTGTATTTACAGTCTCATGTTAGTATTTTTTTTAGGGAATGGGGTGCTGCGTAGTGTTTGGACTCATAACTGGCGGGCTATTCCATACTTAATGATCGTTTACACACTGTTGCATACATTTCAGATTTGTGATCTTAAAATCTGTAATATTAAACTATCTCATATTAGGAGGTGGCTGGATGGAAGAGAAGTACGAACCGGGGATTTGTCTTTCAGTGAACGCTCAAATTTGTGGATTTGTCCGCCTATAAAGATTTGGTGACAGGTGAGGTGTTTAAAAAATTTTTGTAAAAAGTTTTTTTTTTTTGCGTTATTTTTCTACAATATTCTTAGCTGCGAAATTTATGCTTCAATTAAAATTTGTTTGGCCTCCAACAATTCATTTCTACTTTAGATGACACAGTGAATGTTACAGATCTCCACGGTTATGGCTGTGTTGACTATATGTCAAATTCGAATACAAAAATTCTGTACCAAATGCACTCAAAAACGGTTCCGAACCAGACAAAAAAATTAGTTGGCCAGCAAGTTGACCAAATACCGTGAAAATAATTTTCGTCGATTTCAACCCAACACAAACTAGAAATGAAAGAAAATTAATCCATATTACAATGCTATAATGGAAAGTTAGTCTGCAAATATATCTCGAGTGTCAATTTTATCTTTTCAGAAGAACAATTAATCGATTATCTTTAATATTCAAATATATTGTTTTCCATCTGGAAAAATAGTTCGCAAATTCTTTTGAGAACTGGGTCAACCCGAATAAGAGAAGCAAGTGTCGAAACCTAATCCGGATCCGATATATTAAAGTCATCCCGACCTGATCCCGATTCGCAGTGAAAAAAGATAAGTCAACCCCACTAAGAATGACTGGATTCTAAGTCTTTCTGTAAAGACGTATTGTGGGATAATTGGATAATTAGATGAAATGCACATTCCATCTTATCACATAGGGTAAGATGCGGTAAAATGGATTGGGAAAGTACTATTTTTCAATTCTTCACTCTTTTTAATCTACCTCCCCCCCTCCCCCCAACCACCAAAAAAAAAAAAAAAAAAAGAAAAAAAAATTATGCAATGAGATTATTATTATCATATTTAAAGTATTTTCATATGTTGTTTAATGTTAAAACTTCTAAACTTTTGCCTTTTGTAATATTCATTTTAACCTATGCAAGATGTAAAATGAGTAGTAGGTCGAGTAAATTGAGTAGTGGTAAAAATACAATTATAACCACCCCAAATTTTATGGGAATGTAATTTTTTTCCAGTAAATGTGTTACTTCTATTAGCTATAATTTACAAAATTAAAAATAACGTCCAGATTTTTATGTTAAAAATTTTGAAGATTTTACGAAATGGAGATGTCAAAACAGCATGCGTGTTGTCATTTTCTTTTTTAAATAAATGACGTGAAAAAATCGTGATTTATTAACGATTTTCACAATGAAACATTCATCATCAAAGTATGGTATCTCTATAAATATTTTGATTGATATTTTACTACGGCTCAGTTGCCTAACTTTAATTGGAATATGAATTTTATTTAGTTGTGCTAGTTTTCACACTAAGTAAATGCAGACGACAGTTGAAGTAGACAGTTCTTAAATCGAAGAATTATTTTAAGAGATATTTAATATTAAAGTTGGTTAAAATAATTTTCTTATAAAAGTTTTATAGAAACGAAAACTATGCACAGGAATTTAACCATAATTTGTAAGGATATAGTTGACAAGGTTTGGGTGTGCAGACTGCAATTATATTTTCAATTTGACTCATTTTTTGAGGTTATATTTCAATTTTTTATTCAAAATTTTAATTATTTTGACGAAGATTTATTTCATATTTCATAAATTCCATTATTTGAATCGTTGTCAATTTGTAAAATAGAGCACGTAATAATATTCCCTTTCAATTAAGAAATGTATTTACACGAGACTATTAAAAACAGAAATAAAACTTTAAAATAATAATTAAATGATCACGTGTTAAAAGCAATAAATGTAGAAAATGACGAAATAAAAAATATACTTGCGCGTGAATATTAAAAAGATAAATTATTAAATTATTCCGCGTTTTCAAAGCATTAAGTAGAGTAAGATTGATTTATTTCTACAAAATATTTTATCTATTATTGCAAATTTTAAAACAGCGTAATTAATAATATTTCCCTTCAGTTAAAAGCTATATTTTTACGTTTAATAATTACGTTTAAATCAACGAAATAACTAATAAATTGGTAAAATATAATTAAAAATACAGATAAACGTTGAATTAAAGATCACTCGATGACATAACTACCACGCGTAACGCATCTGGTATCAATTGAATGCGACGCCACACATATGCACTTTTGGCTTTAAATCCTATATTTTGGCGACAGTTCTTTTCTTTTATAGAAAGTAGTAGTCGGGATAATAGAGCAATACCCAATTTTTTATTAGCATCGTTATAAAATTTCCCGATGCAATGACATTGCTTACTTAACCATTTTGCACAAGTTGATTTTCAAATGTTTAATTAACCTCAACAGTTGTTAGCTGTCTCGACAGCAGTTGATTCGGCTTTAAAATCCCTTGGTCAAAGGAAAATGAATGGAAACCTGATTATAGCAGATATTACAGCGAACTGCCGATTACAGCAGCCGATTACAGCAGGTCGTTTAATTATAATTCAATCTTCCGTAATCGTTTTAAGGTTGATCAAATCAGAGTGTTTTTACAGTTTGTGGTGTCAGAACGGGGGTTGGCGAGCGTAGCTCGTAGGGGGCACCCCCTAGTATATATAAAAAAGAAACAGTGACATGTTTTTTTGATTTATACCCGCAGAGATTGCTCTTAAAAATCTTCGCCCTACTACAGTATTTCTTAATTTGAGCAAGTGTCAGTCTTTCAAGAATCACGCACCCTCTACATTTCTCTGTAAAAACATACAACATTATTCAGTTATACAGTACAGTTTTATTTTATTTCCTGCTTAAATAATACCCCCATTTCTTTTGACTAGCTTTCTGATATTTTTATTTTCTAATATAGACACTAGTTTGGTCAACATTTCAGTTTGATGAAGATGGAATTATCTTATTTTCTGTTGACGTATGAATAAAATCCTTTTCATTTGTTGCAATCTGCATTAGAAGTTTTTCCTAATTTTTTATAAGAGATCAGTTCTACTGCATCAGTTTCAGTCATCATTTTTCCAGCTTTACTTGAAATTCGCTTTCTTCTTTTGCTTGGCCTTTTCCAAAGCTTTTTTATTCCTTTTAGCATTGGTTTTAAGTTGGTATTTATATTTTAAGGAGGATTTATTTCAGATCTTTGTATGGAAAAAAATGACAGAATTGGAAGACACAGTGTCTGCCAGCTCAGGAAGAAGGATTTTCTGCTGTAATCGATATTGAAAGTTGTGCTACATGACCTGTGTTATTTTTTATCACATTTCTGTGTTTAGTAATAGTTTTGTCAACATTCAAAAGGCCATATCTTTTAAAATGTTTCACGATAGGATCAACCTTTAAAGTTTTAAACAGTTGTTTCATCTTTCAATATTTCCACAGATTTGGATATTTATTCAAGACATTTCTCTATGTACCACGTCTTCAGATTTTTTTCCACGAATGCTATAGTGGGGTAAAGCCCAATATCCAAAGGTTGAAGGACATGATTTGCGTTTGTCAAGAGACAAAAATGAATATTTCATTGTCAGTTTGTCGTTCATTATTTGATGTAGCAGCGGCGAGCATCAAATATTAGAAAAAATGTTTTTTTCTCGTTGTTTTTATGTTTGGATCGAACGCTTTAACTCAAAATTTGTCATATTGTGGAAGGTATACTTTTGCAATACAGACAAACACACTTTTAATATATAAGATAAACATTTTAGCTAATTCAAAAAGAAATATTTCAAAATTTAAATATTATTTTCTTTCAAAATAAGTAAGTAACAATACCACCAAATTTAAAATAAATATGTGAATGTTAGAAATTTTACACTGAAATCACATTTAAAGTTACTTTTTATTCCTTTACGTATGTTTGTAAAATTTAACATGAATTTTTAAGTCTAACACCCATTTTTCGCCATCGCATAAAAATGCTCTTCAAACAAGGAATATTCGAAGCATTTATTATCTGTTTTTGGCAAATTGCAGTTCAGAATCTCTAGTAGACGAATAATAAATAAATAATAATAATAAACTAAAATAAATATTATCTTTTTGGAAGTTTTTAGGAGAACAATAAAAATGGAAGCATTCCTAAAAGAGAGAGTGCTGTATATGTTGGCAGATTCAATTTGCAAACTTGCTTATGGAACTTAAACGGCCGAAACCATTTTATAAAGTTAAAAATTATAAACAAAATATGTATGTTCGATATATATATATATATATTTTTTATTTACTCATTTTATCCCACTACCTGTTTTATCCTACCTTATGCTACCTATACAAAGCTTTTCAGTTATTTACAAATGTTTTTACATATTATGTATCAATATTACTAAAAACTTTATTATAACCATATGTCTTCCAATTACCTCTTTTATCAGCATTTGTAGAATCTTTGGTAATTTAAATATTTATTTATAATGCCATACTTAATATTTACCTAATGATTATTTATGCAATGTGGAATAATTTTCGATTAAAGAGTATGATTTAATTTTGATTCACTATATTTATATAAGTCCCCCTTTTTTCGAGATATCCGAGAGCTAATCGGAACATTGTCTTGTAGAAAAGTAACTGCACTTTGAAAAGCAGGGTTTTCGATTTCCAGTATGAGAATTATTGTTTCCGAAAAATCGTAATAAAAAAGGGCAAAGGCAAAGCTTAATTGGGTATCTTATATCCTGAATGAAGTCTGCAATTTTTAATGACATGGAATATTTAGATTCAGATAGACTGGATTCTATATTTTTTTAAGAAGTTTTCCACTTGTAGGATAATTGAATAGTAAAATGAAAAGTAGGTTTCATTTTACCGTATGCTAATACAAAACATTTTGAGTAATACGAAACATTTAAAATTATTTTTATATATTACAGTGTTCGTACGCTTGTTTATTAATAGAATTTTACTATTTAATATTTAAATAGCAGAACTTATAGACACCTCATTTAATTGCAGGGTTTGTAATACTTTTCTGCATTTAAATAAGTCGAAACATTCTATTAAAAAAATGTGGTAAAATCGTACGAACCCTGTATTATAATCTGATATTGATTTTTTAAACGTAACTGGATATTTATTCCATTTTATCATTATTATCAACATTCACTAATTAAGATAGCAAGAAAGGATCTTTATGACACTATACTGACCAGACTCTTTGTAAATTCCACGTTTGAGAAGTTTTTCAATATGATGTTCACAAATAAATTCACATTTTATTTTTGATGAATGTTTAAATATTCTAAAATAATTTTTAATGACACGAAATTTTATACATCTAACATATAAAAAGCCTTTCAGGATTATGTTTTATAAAAGGATATTTTATTTTTAATGGATGTTTAATAATATTAAAATTTTTTTAAAGATGTATGCAATAGAGTTATTTTATTTAGTAATTTTTTTTAATATAAAAGTAAATTTTTTTTCTGCGTAGTTAGAGTGAACGCACCTTTGCAGATTTGCTACTTTATTACTACAAAAAATTACTTTGTGCTATATAGAAAGCTTTTAGACTAAAAGGATATAGTAACAACTTTGTTATCTATTTACTTCTTGAAGAATTTAAAAACCTTATGTTTTTTAGAAAGAGCCAAACAGTATTGCAAACGAAATAAACAACTACATTTGGAAAATTATATATTAGATTGTAAGAGTTTTCCAAAATTCCTTTTAAAGAATGAAATTACAGAAATGAAGTAAAACAAAAGAAACAGCCTCTGAATGTCTCTGAAATTAGTTTATGGAATTTGTTGGATTTATATAAAAGAATTCTGCAGGTTTCTGTTTAAAGCTTTTAAAGTATAAGAGCACGGTTGAGGAAAATGATTTTGAAAAGTACCATTTAGTAAATTTATATATATATTTTTTTTAAACAAAAATACTATTAAAATATTTTTAGTAGCTTATAATTCTAAAAAAAATAACAATTTGTAGATTTATTGTTAGGACAAATAAAAGTATTTTAAATTCATATTTAATACTTTGGATTTTTTCACAAAAAAAAAGTATTAAATATGAATTTATTTAATTATCGATGCTGTATTTTCTTTGATTTCGTGTTTGCCCCAGGGTTGTTGGCTCACGAAAAATATTCCATCTTTTGCTGCGTTCGTAGTCTTGCCAACATGTTATAGTGATAAAGTTCCAGGCTGAGTATCGTTCCCAAGTGGTTCAGTTGGTAGAACTTCAGTGCACTATACTGATGACCCGGGTTCGTGTCCCGGTTTGGGTGCTTTTTCACTAGGTTGGCTATACGCCTATTAAGCAATTAAAATTTGATTAAAATTATTTTATACAAGAAATTTTATTTAATGAAAGAAATTAAGTATATCTCACGGAGAAAAAAGTTACATGTTATTAAATGCAATTTCTAATGGAAATATGTGTATAAAGACAGGCATTATAAACGTGATAACTGTAAGAATGAGTCTCATCCTCAAGGTGTTAAAATTGATTGAAATGAAATTTGCTGAAGTTAGAAAAAAACAATAAAAATATTCGAAAAAAGGGGGATGTTTACAGAAATATAAAAAATATATTTTGACATAAATCACAAGTATATAAAATTCAATAAATTGTTTCTATACAGCAAAAGATGATTTGATAGAACGTAGAAGTACTTTTAAACAGCTGCGCATTAAAATTTTACTTGCCGAAAACAGTAAAACTTCTCAATGAACATTACTAAATCAGTAGACATTTTTCATGTGTAAAATACAGTTAATACATTTTAGAGAGACGAAACGATGGGCAATGTGTTAAAATTGTTTAAAATGAAACTTATGGAAGTTAGAAAAAACAATCAGAAGAGTCACAAAAAATAGGGATGTTTAGAGAAATATATAAATATATTTATATATTTCCTTTATACACGATTCAATTAATAATATTTGTAATTGTAATAATTCTAGTAGTGAAAAATGTTAGATGAAATGTTATCTGCCACACTAATTGTATAATTTTGCAAATACGGTTTTGATTGTTTGAATGAAAATAGTTTATTAACAGATTTCCGACGGTATCTTTTGGTTTTAAACTAGTAGAAGCTCCCTCCCCCGTCTACTGAAAGTCTTTCATAAATTGGTTTCCTTGATAGGTTTCTCAAGTGTATCCATCGCTAACTAGCTTTCAATGTACGAATTGAATTATACAATGTCTTCCAAACTAAAGAGAATATGGACAACATGATACCAATGCATTTTCTGTAAGGTAGAAGCCACGCTCACAGTCAATGATGGTTTTTCAATAAAAAAGAGATTTCTCGTTTCCCGTCGGTTATGTGGTAACATAATGAATATAAAGAAGAAATATAGGAAACAATTATAGTATACCGGGTGGTTATAATATAGGTATCTCTATTTGGAGCTGTCTGTAGCTTGAAGGAATAACCCAAATGAAACCAAAATCAGTACACATGCTATTCAAGAAGGGGGACGAAGAATGGAACAATAAAAAAAATAATTGCAATAATTGCCAACAGATGGCGTTTTTGAGTGTGGAATGTAATGTGTAATACAAGAACAAAGAATTAAGGCGTCAAACAGGAAGACAAAACTAATTTATTGGAAAGTGCCACAGTGAAAGTGGTTACGCTTTCTCATGGCAGTGCCGATCAAGTTCAGGTTCGCATGGCCATTGTGCTGGAGGACACAATTCAGGAAGTGCACGATGTGCTCAATTGCGGAATGTAACGCATCAGGAGGGATGTTTCCTACATGCTGTGATATGCGATCTTTTAAGTCATTGAGGTTTTCGACACCTCCACGGTACACAATGGCGGTTGCACCGACAGACCCCTTAGCGCCATCTTTTGGCTATTATTGCAACTATTTTTTTATTGTTCCATTCTTCTTCCCACTTCTCGAATAGTAAGTGTACTGATTTTGGTTTCATTCGGGTTATTCCTTCAAGCTACAGACAGTTCCAAATAGAGCAACTTATATTATAACCACCCTGTATATATAATAAAAGCACAAGTCATGTGACTGTCATAAAAAATACGGGATGACAGCTTCAAAAATAATTGAATTGGTTGTGATTTTGCGTTCTTAAACAACGGTAAACAACAAAGGCTTCGTTCACTTGCAGAGAATAAAATCAAAAAGACCTTTGATGTAATTCACCTATGGACCATTTAAACAGGTTAGTAGTGTGTCAAAATTTGTAACTCGCTATTTAAATTGAACTTGAATAACATTTTTAAAAATTATTATTTAATCGTATTCATGCAAAACATCTTAATTTTCTATTTTACAAATTCAAAATATTTTTAAAGTAATAAATTACATTTTTCATTGGCGCTGAGGTAGATTTAACCATTTAACAGTTATCTGATGATGAGGAATATCTATGCAATAAAATTGTTTCAGGATCAAAACAGCTTTTGTGAGTTGCTGCCTATGAACATTTCACAATAAATGACAAATATAATTTTGTTTACCCAAACACTGGATGTCATACCCAATCTGTTGAGAGGTTATGGGGTATCGCAAAGTAGCATAATAAAAGACAGCCGCGCATTTTTTACAATTGTATCCCAGACGTCATATGGAGACGTCTTTCTCTCAAAAAAATGAAATGATTACTAAAGTGCCAAGAGCCTTTACAATGCAGATGTGCCATTACTCTGCAGATTGAATTGAGTTTTATTTTATTATTTCATTGTATAATAATTTTTGTTCTTTATTTTTAAATATCTATTTGAATTGATATAACAAAATAGTTCGTGAACGTCTGTAATTTTCAAATGATATTTTTTTTAAATGATCACTTTCACAGAAACAAAGTTAATTTTTATTTTCAAATGTTTCATTTGGCGTCAACTTTGTACTATGCCTAAATGACAATTATGTCAATGTTATGTAAAAGTGTAGAATCGGTTTTACTGATGTAAGGAAAAGTGTACAGAATATTTCCATTCACTTTTGTCTGGAATTGACGAAAATAACTTTTCCGTGAAAATGAAGCATAAGTCATTTTTATATGGAATTTATTATGCCTGTATGCTATCTATATATACAAATGGCTTTGTCCTGACTGATTCAGCAATGCACAGACAAAACTATTGAAGCTTGAAACTTGAACTTCTGGATATATAGTTGTAATACATAATACGGATACATTAAGTAAAGATTTGTTTTTAATTGAACTCCTCGGCGGGGTCAAAAGGTGTCGAACCTTTTGGGTCATTTCGGCATGTCTCAGAAGCAGTTTTAGGCAGGAGTGTGACATGCACTATAACAAATCTACTAAAAAAATTGTTAGACCCGTCTCGTAATTCAGCGATTTTAGAAAATTATCCCGATATCGACGAATTCGACAAATAAGAAAACTATTGCTAATTTTTTTTTAATATTATGCGCAAGACATGCGTCCGAGAATAAATTTGTTTAGTCTTTCTTTTAAATTCATATTTTTTATATTGTTTTTGTGCTTTTCGTCTTTTAGCGACCTGATTTTAAACTGTATGCAAAATAGAGTCCATTGCCTCTCTTAAAGAAAAAAAGAAAAAAACATTTTGGAAGTAGAGATTTACGATTCAAATACTGGTCACCATATTTGTGAGCTCGAGTATGCACAGGTCTTCGTTATAGTGACTCTATAACCAGTTTTTATGCGTGAATTACACAGGACTCAGTCAAAATGGTTGTCATTTTACAGGTTTATATATACAAAAATCATTGGTCCCCGTTGCAGTAATTGTCCTTTTAGTGATTTATAAGGCGCAAAACACACAGGGTTCCGTTATACGAGGGCTATCCAGAAAGTAGATTACGTTTTCGTCTGTGTCCGCTAGGGGCGGGGCTAGCGCGGCCATCTTGGGGTCAGAGCGTTGCGCAGCTCAGTCGGCATCTAGCCGTGCTAGTGAGAGGTTCGTGCTGTGCTCCGTTCAGATACTGTGACGGTTTGAAATGTCTGCGTTAATTGAAAATCCCGCGAGCTGCGAGGTGCGTGCAGTAATAAGTTCACAATAACGGAACTTTCTTTGAGTTTTCCACAAATTTTGCGAAGTTTGTTGCACGAAATCATCAGCGAAAAGCTTGGTTACCACAAGTTTTGTGCAAGATGGATTCCAAAAATCTTGACAGAGGACCACAAAAATCAGCGAATGGCTGCAGCGTTGAACTTTTTGGACGCTTACCATAAGGATGGTGACTCTTTACTCGATCGCATCGTTATTGGTAACGAAACATGGGTGAAACACGTAAACTGTTGGTTGAAGGCGCAGGCGGCCGAATTTTTCGACGAAGGCATTTCCAAGCTCGTACATCGCTACGATAAATGCCTTAATTTGTATGGTGACTATGTAGAAAAGTAGTATTTGAGTGTGGCTTTCATCTGTATATAATAAAATTTGTTTCCTATACTTTGTTTATTTTTTATTCCAAAACGTAATCTACTTTCTGGATAGCCCTCGTAGTAATCACCATAATAACAACATATGGCTGCAACACGGTTTGCGCGCTCCTTATATTTTGTAATGAGACTGGCACCACTATTAATGATAAGAAAGTTTCTATTTAATTTTTTAAACACAAAATTCGTAACCATCGCGTTTATTCACAGAATTAGCAATAGCTCTCCACAGTTAAATAAAGTGAAGAAAACTGATAAAAACTTGTGCGAACCCTGTGCAAAGCACGCAGGGCTCCATTATTTTGATCATCCTATTAACAATTTATAGTCGCACAACACACAGGATCCATTTACAATGATAGTCATATATATTAGATTATTCCATTTTTGTTTATTTCACCAGTAGTAGGACTTCCCCCTGCATTAGCTCCAGCAGTGCCAAGGGAGTCTTTGTGGGGGGATTATAAATAACATTTATAATTTATCTCGCTAAATCTTTAATTACATGTTTTTAAAATATTTGTATTAGTTATTTTCATATTGTTTAAAATAATGTACTTTCTTATTTTCTGTCTGCATGTAGAATGTATTTTCTGGTCCTCGAGAAAAGTCCGAGAAATGCACTGAAGAAGGCATCTGTATCCCCCCCACCCCCAAGTGGCCGTGTAGACTGGCAAAGTCCGCATAGTCTTTAATACAGGGTTCGTACGCCTCCTGGAATTTTGCGACCAGAAAATTTTTTGGTGCTTGTATTTTCTTACAGAAAATCAGAGACGAAGTTTTGCAAGTTTAACATAGATTTCTTTTTCTATAAAAAATACTCGTAACTCTCCTGAAAAATTCCCTGATCCGTACGAGCCCTGTTAATAATACTTTTACAGGGTAGAGGAAATTTTAGGGGTATATAGGGTGAGGGAATTTTTGAGGGATATACCGATGTTTTCTTATAGAAAAATTCCCTTTATTTAATCCGTGATTAAATAAGGAGAACTTTTTTATAAGAAAATATTGGGGTTTCCCTTGAAAAAATCCAGACCGATACCCACCTGTTTAACGAAATTTGAATGATATGGAGCACTATGATAAAAAAAATGCTAACCTGAAACCAAAAGACATTACCAATAATAGCACCTGGAAGGTGTAATTTACAAATTACACAAATATATGCAGACACATGTTCAGCCCTTAAGCGATGTTACTTTAACATTCATATTTTATTTCGATTTACATATTTTTGCAAACTGGAATTCGAAAAAACAAACGCTATGAATTTGAATAAATTGTCCTAAATTTAATAATTTTTGTTCTGACTAGTTTCTCGACGAAATTCTTATCGACCTTGCAATGATTACGACAGTTATAAGTGAAAACAAAATCGCAAAATATGTAAAACATGACAAGATACATTTTTTTCATTTGTAAGATGTGGATTTCAATTAAAATATTCATACAAAATGTAGTCTAGGGGAATACTATTTTGCTCAAAATAATCGAAAGTTAGATACAAAACATCGCTTTTGTCTTATTTTTATTAAACAATTCAATTTTTAATGCAGCAGTATTCACAGATTTCCATTTTCTCGATATTTTTGCCCCATCATTGTAAAATGTAGCTAAAAAAAAGGATTTCTATTTCGCATAAGTTTTAAAAAAATAAATTATGCGTTTCAAACCCTTTTTTTCGGACGCACATTTGAAATCATTTTTGCATTTCAATTAAAGTTTAGAATATTCCATTCATATTTGAATTTTTAAAAAGTGTAGCCGGGGCTAACGAAAATAATTCGTTATAGAATCATATTCGTTAACTGAAACTTTCATTAATCGATACGTGAATTTCTGTCCAATTAAAACACAATGTGATTACGCTTCGTTAGCGTTATCATTCAATAAAACATTCGTTATCCAAATCCATATTTGCCAGCTGTGTCAGAAAAACGGCAGAAATCTTCTTTAATTCGTTAGCAGAGGCATTCGTTAGCGCAGATATAGGGCCTGATTACCGGCGACGCAAATTTTAAACAATAAATCTAAATAAAAAGTTCTGGCTTAGTTAAACGTCTTATTCATCCAGATTTTCGGTCAAAAATTTCTATTCGCTTTTACTGGGGGAAATTTGCCCCGCTGGTAATCAGGCCTCGAAGTATCTCTGAGCAACTGGATTTCTGCTTTTTATGAATCAACAAGTAAAGGACTACGCACAAATTATATGAAAGAGTGGTCCCGGTGGCATTGGCTGAAATTTTTATACTTTGTAGTTCATGTCTGAGGCACAATCCGGAAAATGGTTGGTTTCGATGATATGACGATTGGAAGACCTTAATTCATATTACATAACTGCCAAACTTCCTGGTTTCTTTAAAGTCAAATAAACTTAATTTGAAACAGAAAAATTATTCAAAGAAATCTTTTCTGTTTGTATGTGGTTTTTAATTTACCATTTACATTTTTATAATTTTTCTTGCTACATTTGATTTGATAAAATATCATATTTGTATTATAATGATAATATGAAACAAAAATGATTATTTTTTAAATGCAAATTAAACCAGAAATTTTATTTAATAATAAAAGCATGTCTAATGACAGATGGAGTAAGTTAATGTTGTGCAAGAGTAGAGGTAGATTTTTAAATTTAAAATATTAGCTGATTTGGTAACGGTGTTTTCAGTCACCGATGTCAATATACTCGTAAGCATTTCCAAGAAGTCTGACAACATAATTTTTTATTTTAAAAATTAATATTTAAATCACTGATCTAACAATCCCCTTGTTTAATTGGAGATACTGATTTTTTTCCTATTAAATAAGGCAAAATATTCTATTGAAAATTTGTGATAAAAGTATACTTACCCGGAGCAGTGCCCGATTACCACAGGGAAAAACTTCTACCAGTAAATTTGAATAGAATGTATTTCCTTATTTAAACCAGGGGGCCCTTTTTTTTATTCAGAATTTACAAATACATACCGGTAATTTCGAAAGAAAAAATATTATCTTGAGAAGGAAGAAAATATCTTTCATTAAAGATAATAAAATTTACACCTATTAATTTCTTTTGTGAATTCAAAATTCTTAATTTTAAAAAAAGGCCAACCTGGCGATCCTTATTTAACGCCTTATTTTTGCTGAATTTCTGTCATAAATAAGCCAAAAATGTCTATTAGATTTACTGGTGGAGGTTTTTTCCAGTGGTAATCGGTCCCTGACCCTGAGTCAGTCAAAATCTTTAAAGGAAAAAAAATCCGTATGTGCTAATATATCCACTGTAGAATTCGAAAACTACTTTCATCTATATTTATAAGGAAAAAATGAATGCAATATTGAAAGTTGTAAATTGTATTACGGATGCTTTTAACCCGAGAACGGTCGCGCTGGGTATGACACACGCAGGGTGTGTACGGTTTTTATAATTGCCACCACTATTTTTCGAAAAGAAATCTTACTTTAACGCAAGCAACTTACTTTAACGCACAATTTGTAATACTTGCTTCCGACTTAATTAAGGTGACGATTATTGTTTGTAGTTATTGGTGACAAAATAACAAAACATTCATACCCTGGTTATATGCGCAACTTTTAACGGGTTAAAAGTTCTGAATGCCGAAATTCTTTTGATAGCCTTTTTGATTTTTATATTTCTTTCAAAATAACACTTTTTAACACAAAACGTACCGAGAATTTCACTCAAGTTTAATAAAAATATATTACAGCACAATTTTTATTTAAAATAAATTTGTTATTCCATTTTTATTCCTTGATTTATATTTTATGTATTTATGAAGAAATTTCTTGTTCGAATTGAAATATTTCATTTTGTATAGGTCAAATGACCAGTTCGTTATGTCCAGGGTGATCTTTTTTAAAGTGACAGTGTTTGGAGCGCCCTGTAGCGCGATCTAATAGCCGAAATGGCACCAAACTTGGTATTTATACTAATCAAAACATGGGAAAAAAGATTCCGTGAAAAAAAAAAATTAGTTCCAAAAATCTCCGCTAGGGCATTTTGTGGCGCTTTGCAATGTATAAAATGTGAAAAAAGAAAAATAGTAACACATACAATCGTACAGTTAAGTTATTAATGTTTATTTACTACATTAACTTCCCCGGTGAGGAATTAGACCACCTTCAATCTGAGCACCGTTCTCAGAAATAACACCGTGCATTCTGTGCATAACGTTCTCCACAGCCGTACGTAACATATCACGAGGAAAATTCCGCACTGTCTTTGTTATGTTGTCCTTTAGAATAGACAAATTTGATACTCCACCAACATAAACTTGAGATTTCAAATAACCCCAGAGCCAAAAATCGCATGGCGTGAAGTCAGGGGAACGGAATCCTTTTTCCCATGTCTTGATTAGTTTAAATACAAAGTTTGGTGCCATTTCGGCTATTAGATCGCGCTACAGGGCGCTCCAAACACTGTCACTTTAAAAAAAAAATCACCCTGTATTTACATTTAATGCTCCGCCTACCAGACGGGTCTAGTAGACCCGACAGGTGCATTCAAAATAACTGTTCGAGTCATTTTCATAAAATAAGTTAAATATACACCAATGGAACAATGGAGAAATGTAGTTAGCAGCATGGAATACCTAGTTGCGTACCAACTGAACTTCCAGGTTAAAGGTAATTGACTTGAGAGGCAAAAGGGAGTCGCGAGGAATTTAAAGTTAAAAATTAAATTTAAAAAAAATGTAAATAAAAAGTAAATAAAAATACAGAAATTCCATTAGATCCAAAAAATGACAGACGAAACCTACCGAGGCTCGAACCCATCTCAAAAAAGAAAAAAAAAACACTCCTTTCAGAGACCATACATTTAGTATAAAAGTTACAAAATAATAACATTAAAAAGATTAGACTAAAGATTTTTTTATTTTATTATATATATATATATATATATATATATATATATATATATATATATATATACAAAAGAC
Organism: Maratus michaelseni; assembly: GCA_963931845.1. NCBI lineage: Eukaryota > Metazoa > Arthropoda > Arachnida > Araneae > Salticidae > Maratus > Maratus michaelseni. The sequence continues at coordinate 216,430,964 of OZ007595.1, read as the reverse complement.
AAGAAAAATTAAGTATAATTGGAGAGATACCAAAACTCAATCTTCATAATCAATTAATAAAGCATATTTAGGGCGTTTACGGTTATTGGGGTCGGAGACCTCATAGTCTGACAATTCTGCTATGATACCGTTAGGTATGTTGTAAATAGTTTTATAAAAGTTTTTGGAAAGTGGACATATATGTTTTTTCAAAGATGTGGTGCACAGATCTCTGTGCATAGTAGTGTTTCTTAGATATTAGCGGTGGCCATTCCTGATAATTCTAAGATTTTTATTATGGGCTTTATATAGATAATTCATATTGGTGTTACTAGCGAAGCCCCAGATCGAACAAGCATAAGTAAGGATAGATCGAATGCATGCGTTGCACAATATAACTTTATTTTTAATAGAAAGTGTATTACTTTGAAAGAGAGGTGAAAGGGATTTCGCTATACCAGCGACGTTGCCTCTAATATTTCTAAAATGTTTATTCCATGTAAGTCTCCTATCAAGGGTAGCCCCCAGATATTTAGTATCGTCGAAAAAGTGACGCCACGATCATGCACGTTTGGTGTTAAATGATATATTCTAGCGACAGTTCTTTTCTTTTTATAGAAAGTAGTCGACGGGATAATGGAGAAGTAACCAATTTTCTATAGCATCGATATAAAATTCTCCAATGCAGCGACATTGTTTACTTAACCATTTCACACAAGTTGATTTTTAAATTTTTAATTCATCTTATATAATCAATCAAGAAAACAGTTGTTAGCTGTTTCGAGAGCAGTTGATTCGACCTTAAAATCCCTCAGTCAAAGGAAAATGAATGGAAACCCGGTTACAGCAGATCGCCACTGGTGGTTTAATTATAATACAATATTCCGTAATCGATTTAGAGTTGATCAAATCAGAGTATTTTTAAATCATGCGGTGTCAGAACGGGGGTTGGCGAGCGTAGCTTGTAGGGGGCAGAGCCCCCTAGTATTTAAAGAAAAATAACTTTACAATTCAAATACTACTTGATTTCAAATAAATATGTAGTGTAATTTTTAACTGTAATTAGTAAATGCGAATTTATAGTTATACCCTTGCTCAAATCTGGATGTAATTGCCCTTGGTAGTAGTCAGTTTATAAATATTTATTTTTTATTTTTTATTCTGTTTTCTGGATTAAAAAATAAATCGGAAAAAAATATGGCGTTTCAAACATTCAATTCCGAAATGGACAGTGGTGGAAAACCAGTTGGTATTCCACCACTGTGCAAAAAGCATTTTACACCGGTTTTAGGTTTAAACTAAAACTTTCATGAAAGTTTTTAGATTTCGTTGAGCAAAGTGCCTTACTTTGACAGCACATACATCTAGATTCGATTAGGGTTGTAAGTGCAAGAGAAATTGCAAAATGGAGTGCATCACTTATTTAAACTGAATACGCTTTTTAAGAATTTTTGTGTAAAGGATTTTCAACACTACATGGACTAACTGTTTTTAATTTTTTTAATCAATATTTAATAACATTTCCGTATGTGCATGATATTTAAATCCTTTTACATAAAGAATTTCCCTTCATATTTTAAGAATCTAAAAATCTAATCTCTCTCTCTCTCTCTCTCTATATATATATATATATATATTGATTGATGTTTTTATATTATGATATCTTTTCATTTTGAATTTCAACAGTTCATCTTGATCTATTTTCTTATACATTTTGGTATGTTATACTTATTTTCCATGGAATACTAATAATATTGATGTTAATACGGTTAGGGTAAGTGAGTTTTTTATAAAAGTATATGGCAGCAGTTTTTTTATTTATTAAGTTTAGGCACGGAGAAACTAAAATACATAAATATGATAGTTTCAAATAAAAATTCTGGTGTGAAATGTTTTATGAAAGTTGAGAAAATTTTTAGGTAGATCTAGAGTTAAGCAAAAGCTAAATATTAAAATACAAAATCTTCCTAACTTATTTCCAAAATAAAATTCATTCTTCTATAAACTATGTTTACGAAAATAGATAGATATATTCAATGCTAGGCTTTTAATATTGCAATGTTTTGTAATAATCGTGCAAAAACTTCATTCGTAATACATAAAAATACAATTTTACCGAAAACAATTTAATCTTTTAAATAAAGTCACATTTACTTTTTCAAAAGCTATACCATTTAAATTTATCTAATGTATAAAACACGATATCTTTTGATTAAATGGAAATAGTTAAATGTTTAAGTCATCTATTTCATGAAATTTTGAATGATTTTGTCATTGACTGTACCAAATAAGAAATAAAAAATGTTTATCATTCATTCCCTTTATTTTCTAAATTGAATTGTTTTTTCTTTCCTTACACATTTATGGAATTTTTTAATCAATATTTCAGCGTAAGTATAGAGAGTAGCAATGAGAAATTATAAAAAAAAATGTATTGATGCACATATTCCTTTTTCATTTATTTTTTTAATTGGATTAGATGAACGTACAATCATATTTTCCTCTTTCTATATAAATTTAACTACAAATAAATGTTAAATAATGTGATGAGAAAATTTAAAATAATGATAAAATACACTATAACTTACATTTTAATTTAAAATTTTGGATTTTAAAAAATATATTTTAATGAATAAAGCAATTTAAATACATTTTCAATATATATATATAAGTGTGGGATTTTATTTTATGTATGCGATATAATAAAATAATGTTAATAGAATTTCAATTTCATACTCAGTTGCCATTAAATTTCGCTTTATTTAATCGCAGAAAGCTCCAAGCTTAAATAAAGCCAAATATAGTATAAGAAAATACGGGTTGTAAAGTAACTCAGCCGCACTTGTCGAACTGCATTTGGTCATATTTAAACTAGTCGTTGGGGGCTACGGTAATACTTACCCATCATGGATATGCATAATATAAAATATTAAAATAAAGAATGTGTAAACTACTTATAAAATGCATTACAATTCGAATAAAATCGTTTCTTGATGACGTCATAAACTTTAAAGGCTCGATTACTGAATTGCTTAAAATAAACATCCTTATAAATCCAAAAAAATAATCCTATTAACTAGCGGTTCATTGCATCTGATTAAGCTTCTCATTTCCAATTAAAATATATCTTTGAATTGAAATTTGGTTGAAATACAGGGTCATGAAAAATCCAAGAGTGTGGCAAATAGGATTACAAATATCTTGGCATATCCGATCGACTTCATGCTTTTGCAAAATTTGTTTTTTTATTGTATTTTCTATTCACTGCTTAAAATAAACAATTTCGAAAATTTTCATATACCTTTTATCAGAACAAATATTTCGAGAGTCCGAAAAAAAATAGTTCCGGATAATCGAGGTTACTGAAATTCAATAAGCGTCTTTCCATTATTACATACTAAGTACATACCAAATTTCAAGTCTCTATCTCAATTTTTTCGGGAGATAGTGCGTTTACAGACACACAGACATACAGACACACATTACGGACGGCAAAATTTGTTATTCTAAAAATATGTTTTTCGGAATCTCCAGTGTCTGAAACGTGTAAATCCGTCAGAAAAAAATTTTGATTTTCAAAACGATTACAAGACTTACCCTATACTGCGTATGATGGGTAAGTAAATATTTAAAAAAATATTTTAATATTTTCGAGCAAAAAAAAATTAAAAATTAAATTGTAGCTAGCTATAAGAATAAATTTAGTATTATTTCTATATAATTGGTTACGCGCAGGTGTTTCTTATTGTTTGAATTCGTTTCTAGCATAAACATTTAAGTTCTGCATACTATATTTTCAAAGGTAGTCGCTGGCTATTTCCCTAATTTAGAGTGTCGCAGCAGAACGCTTTATAAAAGTTAAATATTACCTTTTTAAATATTAAACTTTTTACTTAAAAATTAAACCTACGTGAAAGGGTGTAATCTCCTGTTGCGCACGGAAATGCTGTAAAGAATTATATTGCAATTCTTGTATTTATTTATTTATTGTATTTAATGTAAGCAATTGTTTTCACATTATCCCTTTTCATAATTTTTATTCAAATATTTACGCGATATTCTCTAAAGTAACACCTTGACTATGGATTGGGACATATATGTCCCAGTGAACCTTTTCTTTCAATTCCTACTATTAGCTCACTCTCTCTATATATTTATATATCTTGATCATATTTTCAATCGTTAAGAAAATATTTTCTATTCATCCACTCAAGTTCAAATACATTTTTTAAAACTTGTATGGGATGACACTTTATGTTAATTCAGTTTTTCAAATATTAATTAATTTATTAATTTTAATTAATTAATTTTAGTTTTACATGGGAGAAAAAAAATTCTCCCATTGTTTTCATAAATGAAATGAAAGATTTACCTCAAATTAGTGATGCCACAAAAATAAAATACCGCAACGATGATTATAAAAAATGTTCAATAAAGATAACGTGGGACATTAATGCTGCACAATTTTATTTTATATATTTATGGTTAAAAAGTAGGTATTGACTTATTTTTTTTTACATTACTTGTTTTATATGAGTACGTTTGACATGCAGTTTGATACTCGTTTCAGCTGTATAAAAAAGCTATGGTGATTTCCTTGAGCTTGCCTTGGTGTGTTATATGATGACATACTTTTTTAGCTTTATGTTTTTCTGTTTTCATAACTGTTAGGATCAAACATACTTTTCAACCTCTAAATTATTCTTCCTAAAAATTTGAGTTAAATCTACCTAAGTAAAGAAAGTTTTGAACCAAAGAGTTTAATTAATAAATCAAACCAACACGGTTGCACATAGAAACAAAAAACTAAACAAATAATGATATATGATATACTTTTTCTCATTCAAACAAATTTGACTGTGGTCATATAATTCAGTTTTTACGGAAGAATAAGGGAGGGTTGGCAAATACGGATAAATTTTCAATTCTTTTCTAATCTATGCCTGCTTTACTGTACGCCTTTTTTATTACCACTAAACTTTAATAGTAAATGTTAACTTATTATCTCGAATATCAGCAATACCTTAACCCTTTGTATTACCGCGTTGAATTTCTGAAACATACCGAAAAGTAAATGCTACTTATACAGTCTTAAGAAGATAATTTTATGTATTTCTTCAACACAGCAGTTAAGATAAATTGGTCATTGAATCACCTTTTCAGCTTTATATTTTTCTGCACTCAGAACTGTTGGGATCAAACATACTTTCCACACTCTAAATTATTCTTTCTAAAAATTTTAGTTAAATTTACTTAAGTCAAGAATGTTTTGAACCAAAGAGTTTAATTAATAAATCAAACCAACGTAGTTGCACATAGAAACAAGAAATTAAACAAATAATGATATATGAAATACTTTTTCTCATTCAAAACAAATATGACTGTGGTCCATATAATCCAGTTTTTACGAAAGAGTAAGGGATGGTTGGCAAATACGGATAAATTTTCAATTCTTTTCTAATCCATGCCTGCCTTACTCTACGCCTTTTTAATTACCACTAAACTTTAATAGTAAATATTAACTTATTGTCTCGAATATAAGCGATACATTAACCCTTTATATTACTACGTTGCATTTCTGAAACACATCGAAAAGTAAATACTACTTATACAGTCTTAAGATGACAATTTTATGTATTCCTGCTATCTTCTAATACAGCAGGTAATATAAATTGGTCATTGAATCCTGAATAAACAGCGATTATGAGTTAATTTTTCACGCAAAAGCTTTATTTATCATTTGATCAGTTTCACATTGTTATTGGTAAAATAAACTTTGTAAATTTTGTCAAATTAAAAAGGCTGGAGGCATCCAAAAATAGATTTTGTTACAATTGTCAGTTCGTATACTTTACAATTTCGTATTAGAAAACTGACAATATTTAAAAAAATCTTTCAGTCAATAATTTCTTATTTTTATGTTCTACATTTTTAAAATTATTTTTTACATGCTTAAAATGACGTATTCCAACATCTGAGTAAATACGTTTTAAATCAGATTTGTTAGGCACAAAATTTTGGTTAAACCGAAATTTTGTATTAAATTTTTGATGTAATAATAAAGTCTAAAACTTGGCAACTATATGAAACTTTTCGTAAATGAAAAAAAAAAAAATCTTTCTTGTCTATCTCTTTTACATTTTTGTAATTCACCTTGCAATTTCGATTTTTATTCATTGAGTATTTCTAAAATATATTAACACGTTGACGGACACTTGCGGCTATAGCCGTCAAAGCGAAGTTCACTATGTGGCATGACGGCAATAGCCATCCAAAACGAAACGGTCGTTTTTAAACATTACGGCTATAGCAGCACAAATGTGCATTTACCGGCATACAAGTAGAAGCCCAGTGTCATGTTTTGGAAACAATTTTTTAGGTCGAAGTTCGTTTTCCACCTGTTATACGAGTTGCAGCTTCAGTATGCACGTGCAGGGTGGCTAGTGGTCAGGGAAAAATACAGTAAAAAAATGATAATTACCATTATTTTCTTATAGAAAAACTCAAATTGATAATTTGATGGAATAATCAAGATAAATTTTTCTATAAGAATATACTGGTGTTTATCACTTTTTTTGACTGTATTTTTCCCTGACCACTAGCCACCCTGACGTGTTTGTGAAGGGATTAGTGCAACCTAATTAAAGGTGCTGAATTAATCAAAATTAAGTTTATTTAAGCAGAAAGAGTAAAACTATACTTCTAATATTCTAAAAATTACAAAAACATATAGTGCCAATTTTCGAACTTCACTTGCTCCTACTGTCCGTCAATGTGTTAAAATAAATGTTTTGTTAGATAAATTTCTAATAATTCCTAATTTTATTTTGTTTCGATATCGATATTTATTTTCGTGTCAAGTAGTGCCCCAGGAACCAAATACTATCAAAATATGTTTTTTTATCTAGTTAAATCTAAAATGAACTCACATAAGGATAATTTTTTTACTAATATATTTTCGTTTATTTATTGGTCTTTAATTAAAAAAAACTATTTTTTAAAATCCAATTGGGAAATTATAGTTAGAGAGGGAAATTTAACTGTTAAAAAAAGTAGAAATGTGTTTTTCAAATATTTGCCAGGAAAAAGCCGGTATAACTGAAAAAATGTTAAGAAACCTTGCATTTTGCTTAGCGTCATGTATCATAGGCAGTGCGTCGGATGTATTTGGCATTTCATTATAATATTTTATAAAAATAATAACTTTACAATAAAACTACCACTTGATTTCAAATAAATATGTAGTGTAATTTTTATCTGCAATTAATAAATGCGAATTTATTTTTATACCTTTGTTCAAATAATGATATAATTACCCTTGCTCAAATAATGATATAATTACCCTTGTTCAAATAATGATATAATTACACTTGGTAGAAGTCAGTTTATAAATTATTATTTTTATTTTTCTCCTCTTTTCTGGCTTAAAAAATTAATCAGAAAAACATGGCGTTTCTAACATTCAATTCCGAAATGGAAAACTGAAGTTATCCACCACTGTGCAAAAATGCATTTTACACTGGTTTCAGATTTAAACTAAAACTTTCGCGAAAGTTTTCAGATTCCTTTGAGCTAAGTGCCTTATATTGATAGCACATAAATCTAGATTCGATTGGCGTTGTAAGTGCAAGAGAATTTGCAAAATGGAGTGTATCACTTATTTAAACTGAATACACTTTTTAATAATTTTTGTATAAAGGATTTTCAACACTACATGGACTAACTTTAAAAAAAAAAAATGAATATTTAATAACACTTCCATATGTGCATGAAATTTAAATCCTTGTACATAAAGCATTTCACTTCATATTTTAAGAATCTAAAAATATTTCATTTTTTAATTTTTTTAATTTAATTTCTTCTTCTTTTCTTTTCTTTTCCCTTTTTTTTTATTATTATGTATATGGAATTTATATTCAGAGTGTTGAGGGAACACTTGTTGTGAATTAGTTATTACATTCTAATTCATAATTTCATAGTTTTTCATATTCATTAATGGATATATATATATATATATATATATATATATATATGTATATATACATGATTAGTTAAAAGTTAAACTTTCGCTACTCAAAGAGTGCTGGAGGCCATTCTACTAGTCCGAAGAGAAAAATATTTGGCCACCAAACACTTCGGTAAAAGAACTCGAGATTTCCAAAATAATATTTTTAAAAAAGTTTAAAAAGTCGCCACTAGATGGCGCTACGATTTATCGTGTGAAGAGACGACAAACTGAGATCCCAAAACACTGAAGGGCTATTGGTCTTACTCAATAAAGACAACAGAAGTACAATAGTGCACTTGTAATTTATTACAACATCACTTCTCTAAATGACATTACTAAGCATGCAAATCAATGCTTTAAAACATGTTCAATATACGAACAATCATGTTCGTCAACACACTCCATTCTGAAAATCGCGCTTTCTACTACTGAAAGGTGAGAGTCAACATGGATGTTCTGAGTATGGCAGCGAAAACTGTCCTTCAAATCGGACACAGTTGTCAAACGTTCCCAGAGAACGTTGTCTTTCAAAAATCTCCATAACTAGAAGTCACAAGGCTTGAGATTGGGCGATCGCAGAGACCAAGCTGTTGGGGAAAATTGGCTGATCACACGTGCGTCTGTAAATGTCCGCTTCTACAATTGTTGGACTCGGAATGCGATGTGCGGTGTGGCTCCATCTTGCATGTACATGGTTTCTTGTAGGCAACCTCGTCGCTAGAAAGTAGGAATTACGTAGTTCTGTAACATGTCATATACCGTCGCGCGTTAATAGAACAGGTGGTAAGTCCTTGACGAGTCACTTCTTCAAAAAAATGTTGTCTGATAATGAATGCAGCAGTGAACCCACACCATACGGTCACTTTCGTATCATGTAAGGGTTTTGCGTGGGTGTTTTCCCTCGCCCAAATGCGACAATTATGGGTATTCACCTGTCCATTACGATAGAAGTGCGCTTTATCCGCCTACAGAATGTTCCATGGCCACCATTCTTGCGAGAAACTGTAGCGCGAATGTTTTGTGAGTTTCCGGGTCGTGCCTTTCCAATTACTGAACTGCTTGAATCTTATACTCTACGCATGATATGTCGGACAGTGGAGTGGGGTATATCAAGGGTACGTGAAATCGTCGGTACACTTACAGTTACGTGAGGCGATTCAGTGTTTGCTTCAACGCCCGCTGTAGTAATATCCTGTACGACGACTGTTCTGACTCTTTTTCTTCCTCTTCCCGGCAAATCGCCTAGCTGTCCTGTTCTCTCTAATTTCACCATCATTTCTCTGAGAGCACGCTCCAACATCGGTCGACGACGTTGTTTCTTGAGACGGCGGAGCTCTCTCAAAGCTGCCGCTGCATTCTCACCGTTGCGGAAATACATTTTGACTAGCAGTGCTTTCTCCGGCAACGTCAGCATTCGGCAATGCTCATCTGATTGTGGCACAAACATCTTCTTCCTTTTATTGTGCGTGACATTTGCATATGTTGCTGCAATGTGCCGCCACGAGCGCCATCTGATAGCACATTTTTAGACTAATTTTTTTTATTTCGGAAACCTCGAGTGCATCCTCCCAGGCAGACTTGCCAAGTCTCCGGCTTTTTGAACATCAGTATTATCTTAGAGAAAACGTTGTTCTTTTAAATCGCCGAATGTTCCGATTACATAAAACAACATTTTCTGTACTAAAATACTGGTGTCCAAAAAGCCGGAGACTTGGCAACTCTGCTCCCAGGTATCTGTTGTCCAAATATTTTTCTTTTCGGACAAGTAGAACAGCCTCCAAGGCCCTTTGAGTAGCGGAAGTTTAATTTTGCTAATCTTGTATATACAGCTGCCAACTTTTACGCTTTTCTATTACCACTATAATTTAATAGATGTTTTTGCTTTATTTAACGGTGGTTTTCGGTGACGTTGGATTGGTGGATTTTCAAAATTTACAATTAAATTTTAGTGGTCAGTAAAAAGCGCAAAAGTTGGCAGTTATATTACAAGATGATAAAAAAATGATACACAGTTTGAATGATTAAAACTTCAGTTTTTTTCACATATAATTAAAATTGCAAAATAATCTATATAAAATGTATAACTTCTTCTCCTACCACAAATGTCCAAAATTACTACCGCAATACATTGCTGAAGACGGTGGACTATTGATTTACAAATTTCAACAAATATTTCATGTGGTGCTGTGGCGAATTCTTGCAAAATTGCGGTTCTGAAACGTTGCCTATCCATTCGTTTCAAAGTAATACTTTATCCAATGAATTATAAGTCGCGTAGGTAGATCTGTCTGAAACTCCCTGCGATATTGTCTTTGTACTTGTGCTACATTTTCATACTTCCAATATCATTTTAAAATATTTTTTTCTTATTCAGTAGTTAATCTTGATTCACTCATTATTTCCAAATTATTACACCCTAAAAAGAAAGAAAAATCAGCAAGTTATGACCCGATAAATATAGTATGTATACATTTTTTTTGCATCACCATGTATATAGGGAGATTAGGGTAAAACCGAGTACGCTGTTTTCTCACTGATGCGTGCTGTCCTGTGGATAGCACCCGTCTTAGCGACATCTCTGAGCATCCCCTAGCAGTGTGTCATCGGCGTTTGAAGTGAGCTAATATCCGAGTCCGTGCAATACTATTAAAAAGAAATTCACCTAAAAAGTTTTACTTTTTAGATTTTTTATATTCTGCTCTTCAAATAATAAAGCCTAACAGATCGATTTAGGTAAGTAAACCACTGTTTTCTTTAGCTTTCACACGGTATTTTGATGCCAAATAGAAGTGTGTACATCCAGCTATCCAGGAGAGCGACGCGAGGATGTTGATTTTTGGTCGTATGTTGGGGCAAAACGGCTACCCATGGTTTTGCTTTGAATTCTGAGATGAATTGTTCCTTCACGCAAAAGGTTGTGAATGATAGCTACAGCGTTCAGTCTTTCCAAAATTGGGCAAATGAGGAGTGCAGCGGATACGAGAAGTAAAAGCTGAGAAAGCCATTACAAGACTACATTAAAAATTGCTTGAAAACCTAAAAAAAAAGTTACTTGCCGTAAAAAATGTATATATTTTTAAAAGTTTGATTCAAAATATATTACAATAAAACTTTTGCTTCTGGAAGTGACTCAATTTCTTATTAGTACCCGGTTTTACCCTACCACCAAAATTTGGAGCTGTTTTAGATGGTCCTAGAAAGCGCCTTTTCCCACGTAGAAAAGAATTTCCTGTGGCAACAAGTGTGTTTTTCCAATATCCCAGATGTCCCTAAACACTTTTGTGGGGTGTTCCGATTTTTTCGGCCTACTAGTTTCTCAACAAAGTAAAACCGTTAGGTACCCGGTATTACCCCATTTTCCTCTATATCTGTACAATGAAATGAAAGAAATTTTTTATCATTTGACATATTAGAAAGTTTATTCTGAAATTAATATTATTAAAAGACTACTTTAAAATTAGTATTATTACTGAAATGTAAGACGTCTTATTAACCATACTTGTCTTTATATTCCTGGTCTGAAATTTGCTTATGACATAAAAAACATTTTCAAAACCTTTAATGGTCTAGTTAAGAGGTTTACAACTGCAGACCGCAAGTTACCGCTATTTTGGAATAGTAATTTTCACTATATTCAATCACAGAATTTATGCGATTGCTTAAGTAGCTGAAATTTGTGTTTGATGATTTTTTCCCCCAAAAATATGGAATATTCCGATTATGTAAGATTGTAAAATACTAGTAAATCTTACTTTTTGTGTCGTTTTGTGGGTTATAGGAAATGAGACTCAAATGGAATATGTTTTGCGATAATGCATTTATATGAAACATTTTTATCGAAAGTGCGCTTTTAATAGCTGTTTAGTATAATTTTCAAATGTGTTTAATAAAATTTTATGCATGTTACAAACTTTTGTACAAATTATACTGCCAATGTTTACAGTATGCCCACTAAAGTCCCTTGCCACCCTTTTGACTTCTGAACAGCTGCTGCTATATTCATAAAAGTAGTGTCTAGGTATAGTAAAATAGCCATGCGCTACTCAATGAAACCGTCTATGGCGCCACCTGGTGGAATGCTGCGGAGTTAGCATTCCTTTCTCGAAAACGGAAAGAGATAGAGAAAAAAAGTGATTTACAAAGTTGTAGAGCATCATCAATTTAGTACAAAAAGACACCTTGTGGCTATTAATGCGAAGAATAGAATGGTTAAAACGCGCATTTGTTTTTTCGTGATTCCCTACACTGCGACGTGACAAAACGATGTTTGAATTTCACGTTGCACACGTTGGAGCATAAATCGCGACACGTTGGCACAAGCGTAATAATGCGTTGTTTAAGGTCATGCAATGTTTGTGAAGGAGTCGCATACACCTGCTGTTTCATAACTGGTTGTTTCTTTCTTTATAAGATAGTTTTGTCACGTCACAGCATAGGAAATCACGAAAAAACAAACGCGCGTTTTAACCGTTCTATTCTGCGCATTAATGGCCTTAAGGTGTTTTTTGTACTAAATTGATGATTCTCTACAACTTTGTAAATCACTTGTTTTCCATATCTCTTTCCGTTTTCGAGAGAGGAATGCTAACTCCACAGTTTTCCACCAGGTGGCGCCTTAGATGGATTCATTGAGTAGCGCATGGCTACTTTACTATACCTAGACACCACTTTTATGAATCTAGCAGCAGCCGTTCGGAGGTTAAGAAAGTGGCAAGGGACTTTAGTGGGCATACTGTATATATTTCTTTGATTGTTTTTGTTTTCTTCTTCCAACGTAAAATTAATGTGTAAAATATGAAATTCCTGACTTTCTATACAGAAATAAAAACTATGAATGTGTTATCCATCACCATGCCAAAATGAATTTTACACCTGTTTTATATTCGAGCTAAATCTTTCATAAACTTTTGAGATTTCTTTGAGCAAAAAGCTTTATTTTAACCGTTAATAAATCTATTTTTGATTGGTGCTGTAAGTGCAAAGTAGTGCAATGAATAGACTAGCTTGTTTAAATTGAATGCTCTTTTTAGGTATTTTCATGTAAAGTATTTTCAACTTTCTCTGTAATAACTGCTTTTAAGTTTTCTTTTAAATCTTTTTATTGAAGTTGCACTTTTAAAGTTATAAATAGCGCATTTTTTCGTATCTTTCAAGAAACGAACAGCTAATCTTATTTCTATATAGTGAAATAAAAGCAAATTTTTACAAAGCTGCCAACTTCTAAGCTTTTTTCTTATTAGTATAATTTAATAGACATTTTTGCTTTACGTAGATATATATGTGTTTTATAAATAGAAATTTACTATTAAATTTTAGTGATGAAAGGAAATCTTAAAAGTTGGCAGCTATGATTTTTATCATTTTAAATGATAATATGTTAATCCGTCAATTTAGTAGCGGCTTCTACATTTAAACAAGTGGATAAGTGTGATTGAAGATCGCGCAAAGGGTTTTGTTTAATATTCCTTTCAAAACACTTTATCCTTTCTTTAATAAATTAAAAAAAAATTTTCATTTAGCAACCAAAAAAAAAAAGAAACCTCATGTTTTTTGTTTTTTATAAAGTAAGAATTTACCGGTCTATTTTTTCGTTTTTTCGAGTATCCAAACCAGCCCGATAGCGGGCTAAGCCGGCTATTATATTCTGTCATAATAATATCTGTCAAGCAGACTAAATGCGATATAGAAAAATAATTTCAAAATTAAACATGTTGTACACCTTCAAAATGTTAAAATATGCGAATATTTCCATAATCGGATTTTTATCATGATTCAATATATTTCTCAAACTCACATATTTACTATTCTCTATTACTCATATTGATACTCGCTTTGTATTATTCTCAAACATCTGAAAAATTCGTGAAACTTCCGATAGGACATCAGATTTTCTTTTTAATTCTCTAATGACGTGATATTATAGTCTGTCTCAAAAGTTTAAGCACTCTGCAAATTTGGTTTAAAATAATTGAAGAAGAAAATATTTTATGCTAATTTACAATAAATACTCGACATTTAATCAAAATAAAATAAAATAAGCCATTTTGGGTGGTTAAAATAAAAAATATATTTATTTTTATTTAATTTTTCTTTTTTCTTGAAGAAACGCTGTCTCAAAAGTTTAAACACTTTATGCAAATTTTTTTAGAAACATGGGATTGGCCGTGTGTAATGACGTTGTATGACATCTTATTGCACTTTTATAAAAGTATAAAAGGGGGGGGGGGATTTTTTCTCTCGTTTTAAAAATTCCAAAGGGTAAAAAATTCACAAAATTTGAAATTTTGAAAGTTTTTAAATTGAAATCGCAAAATAAAACTGTTTCTGTAATTGCAAAAGTTTTAAATCGATCAAAGCGAGGCATATATCAAGTACTCTCTAGAAATGATAATTTTAAGCGGAAACCGAGATGTGGACGACCACGTATGAGGATTGTTCAAACTGATTGGAGAATACGGAGATTGGTATCTAGACAAAATATGTCCATACGGCAAATTAAAAATAATCTCCGTGTACAGGTGTCTAAAGACACTGTACATAGACATATTAAAGAGTGTGATTAAATCATACTAAAGAAAATGGCTGGCAAACCGTCTCTCAAATTACATCACAAATAGGCAAGAATAAACTGGGCTAAAAAACACATGCCCTACGGGGACAAATTGCTTACTGTTTTATTCATTGATGAACAAAAGTGGAACTTAGATGGCCCTGATGATTTGAATGCTTATTGGCATGATTTACGAAAGGAACCAAGGACATTTTTCAGCAGGCAGGAAGGCGGTAAATCTGTTATGGTTTTGGGGGCATTTGGATTCAATGGCCAGACCTCTCTGGCTTTTCTAAAAGGAAGACAAGATTCAAAAAAGTATCAAGAGACTCTAAACCAACTTTTGCTTCCATTCGGTGACATTTTGGGGGGTCCTGAATGGACTTTTCAAAGGACAATGCCTCAATCCACGTATCACATTCTACAAAACTTTAGCTTTCTCAGAAAAATGTTAAAGTTCTTGACTGGCCAGCTTTAAGTCCAGACTTAAACCCGATTGAGAATGTTTGGGGTATTTTAACCCGCTAGGTTTACGGCAATGAAAGCAGTATGACTCTATTAAAGAACTCCAAAAGGCTATTGCGAAAGCATGGTAATCTTTGCCACCAGAAACCCAACAAAAACTAATAATTTAGATGGATGCACGTTTATTTGAACTAATCCGAAATCACGAAAAAGTAATTTGTAAGTAAAAGTGCTGTAAAAATTATAATTCTGGTTGTTTTTGCCACTGTGCATAAACTTTTGAGACAGTTTTTTTAAATGATATTTTTTACAATTATGTAATTTATTTTTTTCTACTTTTGATATCATTTATTTAAATAATGTTGCGAAATCTGCAAATAAAAAAATGTTATTCATTCTAACTTTTTATAATTCTTTAAAAATCGACATTTTATGCTTGTGCTTAAACTTTTGAGACAGACCTTAATCTGCCTTGTGTACATACACATACACATACTCATACTCCTTGTATTATTGAGAAATCTTTTAAAATTTCCGCTTTATTACCACTATGACGTCAATCATTTTTATTTCATATTATTCTTTTTTTCAATAGGTGAAACTTTTCATTTCATTTTCATTTTTCACGTGGAAATCATCTGATAGAAAATTTATTATTGTAGAAAGAATTTTATCGTGGATTTTTAATTTTTGGCATCTGCTATAACGAAAAATGTTTCAATTAAATAGGAAAAGGCTGTTAGAATTTTGGTTTTTTATGTCTATTTATTAAAATAATACGAATTTTTCAAATTTTAATATTTTGAGCTCTTTATAGTTGGTATTCAGCTATATACACAAAGTTTCAACTCTGTAAGTTACATGGTTTCTGAAAATAGCTCTGTGACAGACAGACAATGGAGTGGGAGTAATATGGTTTCGTGAGATGAACGATACCCTAAAAAAAGACCATTCATATCGTTATTGAAAGGAAATGGCTCTTTTTAATCGTGTTTGTCCTTATATTACTATTAAAAAAATTACGAGTTTTATAATAATATTTGAAAGTCTGCAATTTTTTTATTGTTCTTAATATTTGCCAACATACAGGGTGCGTCAGAAAAATGTATGACGGATATTTTTCTTTCTTTTCAAAGTGTAATTAATTGGAAATAATGAATGGACGAAGATTAACTTTTGAAAAACGAAAGTTTATTTAAAAATACTTTAAAAATATAGCAGAAGTGCAAACACGATATCGCAAAGAGTTGCAGACAAATCCATTTATGCGATTTACAATTCATTGGATAAAAGTTAAGTTTGAAATGAATGGATGTTCATGCATAACGTTGCGGAACCGCAATTGAGAAAGAATGCGCCACAGCACCAAATGAAATGTTTGTTGAAGTTTGTGAATCAATAGCCCACCTTTGTAGGCAGTGTATTGACCAGAAAAGTAATAATTTTCAACATCTACGGTAGGAGGAAAAGTTATACATTTTACGTAGATTATTTTTCAATTTAAATATTAATTATATGTGAATAAAAACTGAAGTTATAATCATTCAAAGTGTGTATAGAATTTTCTGGCACATCCTGTATATTAAACAGTTCATTTACTAAGAAAAACTAGTCGTTGGGGGCCACCGTTATACTTAACCATCATGGATATGCATAATGTAAAATATTAAATAAAAAATGTGTAAACTACTTACAAAATGCATTGCAGTTGGAATAAAATCGTGACTTGATGACGTCCTAAACTTTAAAGGCTCGATTACTGAATTGCTTAAAAGAAACATCCTTATAACTCCAAAAACAATAATCCTATTAACTAGCGGTTTATTGCATCTGATTAAGCGTCTCATTTCCAATTAAAATATATCTTTGAATTGAAATTTGGTTGAAATACAGGGTCATGAAAAATCCAAGAGTGTGGCAAATAGGATTACAAATATCTTGGCATATCCGATCGACTTCATGCTTTTGCAAAATTTGTTTTCTTATTGTATTTTCTATTCACTCCTAATTGAATTGAAATTTGGATAAAATACAGGGTCATGAAAAATCGAAGAGTGTGGAAAATAAGATTACAAATATCTCGGCAACTCATTATCCGATCGACTTCATGATTTATGCAAAATTTATGTTTTTTTATTGCCTTTTATATTCACTCCTTAAAATAAACAATTTCAAAAAGTTTTATATACCTTTTATCAGAACGAATATTTCAAGAGTTCGAAAAATGTAGTACCGGATAATCAAGATTACTGAAATTCAATAAGCTTCTTCCCATTATTACATACTAAGTATATAGCAAATTTCAAAGATAGAGCGTTTACAGACACACAGACGGAAAGCAAAAGTTTTTTTTTTCTATATATATATGTATTTCGTAATCTCCAGTGTCTGAAACGTGTAAATCCGTCAAAAAAAATTTCAATTTTCAAAACGATTACAAGACTTACCCTATACTACGTATGATGGGTAAGTAAAAGGACTTGGAGTGGTCTTTTTATAGACACCACTATTTAAAAAAAAAAAAAAAAAAAAAAAAAAAAAAAACTTTTTTCCTGGAAGATTTCTACAATATTTGCAAAATAAATTTAAAACGCGGGAAGTATTGTTCATCCGGAATGTTCTGTGGCATACTTCTGTTGGGATAATTTTGAAATGATTGAATGTCACCAGAATTTACAAACAAATCTATTTCAAAATTAGTAAAAGCAGTATCTTCACGTGCATTATAAAAGCAAAGTTTTATTTTAAAATTCCGGTGGGAATGTGGCATATAGGGATTTAAATAATATAAAAAAAAAACTGCATAACTTTTCGCCTAATATAAGGCGTGGGAAACTATGCATATTAAAATCAAAATTTCTTTTAGAACGAATCAGCTTTTTATAAATAAAATTCTCGAAAAGAAAAAAAATAACTGTGTTCGGAAAGATAAAAATAAATATTTTAAAACATTTTAAAAGTATATTTCCCGTTATGTAATAGGTGAAAAAGAGAATAAATGAAAATACAATTTTGAATGAAACATTAGAACAAACAATGTGCAATTGAAACGTGACGCATTCTGCTTAAAATATGGATATTTTGCTTAATTTTCAGGAATATAAAAATATAACAATACAGAAATTTGTATCTGTTTATGTAACAAAAAATATTATTTTATTTCTAATGTTCTCTTGAGCACCAATCTCTGCAAATTCATAGATATTCAAATTTACATAAAATGTTGTAAGTAAAAAGAGTAGCATAATTGTCAAGTGTTCCGTTATATTTATGTAGAATAAATGATGATTTGTAGTTGTGTTGTAACATTTATCTTTGCAAAAGTTAAGAGAAAAATCATTATTTCAAATCAAGATCACTTTATGAAATTGTAAAATATGAATAACCTTTGTAAAACAGAAACATGTGTTTTTAAACAATAGATATAGTATAGAATTTTCATAGTATTTTAAGCTTATTAAGTAACATTCAGAAGCAAAATTGTACTTGATTGCGTGCACAGGATATGTAACTGAGTCTACGTGACTGAGGTAAACTACAATCCATGAATATCAATATGGATTTTCTCAGGAGCATGCTTTCGATTTTTCTATTTTTAAATACGTAACCGTACTATTTATAAATAACATTAAGTAAAAAAAAAACTGCCTGGTTAAAATGCATTTTACGCAATGTAAAAATAAAAATAATTAAATATATATATATATATTGCTGTCCATCTCGGTTAGAGAGAGTTCGTAAATTAGGAGAGTCCGTTTTAACGAGAAATAGGAGAGTAAATGTTTTTTCTAATATAAAAACGTATTTCAGAAAACTCGGTTGCAGTGTGAGAAACTCGGATATAACGAGCAAAAATTTAGAAACTCATGAATAAAAACCTTTTTTTCTCACTTTTCTTCAAAACAATTTCCCTCCCCTTTTCCTAAAAAAAAAAAAAAAAAAAAAAAAATCCCTCCCCTTTTCCTAAAAAAATTCCCACCCCTTTTGGGCAACAATATTGGAACCTCGCGAACCAGAATTGTTACGTGTACCATAGATAGGAAAACTCTGCTTTAACTTTAACCCTTAGAGGGGCAAGTAATTATGGTTCAGTAATGTTCAATTCATACCAGAATTTTCGAAATATTTGAAAATAAGGAAATGTAATTTTACACCATTTTTTTTTCGCCAAAGTTCTAAAAGTAACATTTTCCACAAAACTCCTGGTACAAATCAAGTGGTATAAAAAATGTTCCACCGCCCTGGAAGGGTTAAGGTGCATTTCATGCAGAATTGATTTCAAATTAGTTTTCTTATGACATCGAAAAATAGATGAGACCGCAATCGGAATTTGCGTGAAACTCTTATTTATTCGAACACGAAACATTAAAACTTCTGAAATAATTCTATACATTTATATTTTTTCCGTTGCCTGAGAAAAAGTTATCTTCAAATTAGAAAAGAAATAAACCTTTGTATTTTGCTTACAAGTTATAACTTTCGTTATCATTAATCGATATTGATTGAAATGTGTATTTTTATTAATTTTGAGTTTATTTATTTAACCCTTTTTATCCTGACGGTACTTATAAGTACCACTTTAACAATTTCGCGACGAGCGTCTTATACAAAATTTTTAATCTGTTATCACCAGTTTTTCAAATGAGAAGTTTTTACCTAATTGAATCGCAAAAATGTTATGATTAGATAAGGAAAACTTTACAAAAAAAAAAAAAAAAAAACTGGTGGGAATAATCGAGGATTCTCTGAGTATCTAAAAAGTAGCTAGAAAATTAATTCAAGATTTAACCTTTTGAAGGGCGGTGGTATATATTATATACCACCTAATTTTAATCCGATTCAAACCAGAAACTTTTAATTAAATTTTACTTTTTTAACTTTGACGAGGAAAAGTTGAAAAATTGCTTATTCTTACTTTGAACTAAATTCTTTCCTAAATTCCGGTGGGAATTCAACGTTACAGTAGCACAAGTGCTTGCCCCTGAAAGGGATAAAGGGTTAATTCTCAAATATCGAATACATTTTATGAAATGAAACAATTTTCTTTTGAAGTCAGTCAGAGTTTTTCTATCCAAAATATTTTTTAATGATAATTAAATAAAAATTGACAAAATTCAGCGACAAAAAGCGAAAGATGCCGTAGTCATTTCTTATATAGGGCTCCCACTGCTCCGTTTTTGAAATACCTGTGCATTTGAAGAAACTTTTTCTTTCTAGTTTTTTACATTTACAACAAAAGTGTTACCTTCGGAGTAGATTTCTATAAAAAAAAAAAAAAAAAAAAAAAAAAAAAAAAAAAAAAAAATTATTATTTTTAAAAAGAAGTATTTAAAAACGGACCGAGTGTGTGGCCTGTATATAAATAGCACGTGAATCTCAGGTAAAACTTTTCATTAAAAAATTGAATTTGACACATTTTGTGTTTCGTAATTTTTATTTCTTATCTTCTTCTATTCTGTTGAGGCTGTGTAGGCAGGGTACCTGCCAACCTCCCTTTATTTCTCCGTAAAATGTGCGTTAATTTGACCTAGGTTACATAAGTTTCATACCAAAATTTCTTTTAAAACATAACACCAAATATACGTAATAACAAATAGTAAATAATTCTACGTATAATATCAAATTAAATAAATATAGAAATATCAAATAAACTTTCTGGTTCGTAATGTGTTTCATCCGGGTCAAGTTAAACTCCGTTTTACAGTAGATAAGTTGAAAATTGGCAACTATGATACAACGATGATCACGTTTCAAATTTTGAATACCACTGTTTTCGAATGGGAAATTTTGCCTTTTGTATTCTGCAATAAAAGAAAAGAAAAGAAAAGAAAATTAATGTAATTTTTTTAATATACCGTTTTGTTTCTGTGATTGCCTAAGGCGAATAATATTACTCGGTATTAGTCATATTCAAAAACAGGAACACACTCATTCCTGAAGTTTTAAAGACCATATGCTGTTTATTCTATGATATGTAATAAAATGGCAACCAGCTCATAACATATATACAAAAAGACGTACGAAATGAATAATCAGAAGAATCAAGAAAATTGTCATACAGCTTTTTTTTTTTTGCAATGGAAATGATGATTTAGGATTTTTCACGGACGTTTAACAAAATTTACAAGGAAAAACAGCAGATTGGAGATTATTCGCCAATACATAGCTGCCAACGAGTGGGTTTTTTTTCTTACCATTTTTTATGGACAGAAATATTTAACTTATTTAATCGCCGAAAATTTAGAATTAAATAAGAAAGATATTTCTGTTCAAAAGTAGCGGTAGGTAAAAAGCGTACAAGTTGATAGCTATGCCATTATTTTGACGTAAGTATTCATCTTGGAGATATATTTCCTAACAGAAAATTAGAGACTAATCTGAGAATGTTTAAAAAAAAAAAAAAAAAAAAAAATTCTAGTATTTCTTTTCTAATAGATAATATTTCTTACATGTGGCTACTGTAACAAACTATTCGCGAAAATTTTTAATTATTTTCTAATATTTGAATTTGTTGGAAATATTTGTGTTATAAAATATGTTACATCTAAGTTATGGTATGCATGTGACAAAATCCTTTCACTAATTTAATCTTGTGATCCAGTAAAAAGTTTATATAGCGTTTAGCGTAAATATGTAATACTTTCTAAAGCCTACATAAATAAACATAATACTATAAAATATAAAAAAATGTTGGAGATCTTTTAAAAATTTCATATAAATCCAGTTTCAAATATTTACTATTATAAAAATTAAAAAATTACAAATAATCTTTCATTCTTCTCACGCCTTGAAATAATGTGCAATTACATAAAATATTTAAAGACAATTAATTTTGAAGCGACTTAAATTATTCTATCGGACAAAAAAGACATTATATAATGCTTGGAGCGATACAGAAAATTGATTAATTATTTAAAGAAGAAGATACGATTAGTATGATAAAGTAAGCCACTCTCTTTTTTTCTATTTAAGAGAAATCATAATTTTTTGGATATTAATTAAAGAATAACTATAAAGAACTTGCCTGCAAATTATTTAAAATTCTGTTAGTTAATCGGGTATCTTTCCATGTAATTTATTTAGCGAAGCTTTTAATTATTAAAAAAATCGTCATTTTGCTTTATTGCGCTAATACATTTATTTGTGTATCAACTGCCAATATGTTTGATACAAAAGATGTAACAGAAGCTTTTGTGAATAAATGACTTTTAATTTGTTTTAAACTTTTGATCATAATATGTTAAAGATTTTCATTGTTTTTAACAAAATGTGTTGCTTATTGTTTTTAATAAATGCAAATTCATGATAAAAATAACTAAATTATGGAACGTAACTCCTGTTATGCAATTGTATTGTAGAATGGAATCTCTTTCTGATTAAATTTTGTATACTGTTCATCTCAAAAGGGGGGGGGGGACAAATTTCGCAGCCAACGCACCCAACTTTTACATTAACCTAAAAGGTAGGCTTACGGAAAACGTATTCATTATTATAGAAGAATTTTTATTAAGCTTCTCGCTCACAGTATATTTTTTTCACGAATCCTTTTTGAGGTGGCATAATTAAGATGCTATTCAACATTGTGTAAAATATTATTTATACTGTATATGAGGCTTGAATGTTTCAAAGATATTACTCAAAAAACATTAATCAAAAACCTATTTTAATATATTATCGACGAGAAACGAGCAATTTCGTTTCCATTAAAAAAACAACACTAACAAAGAAAATGCATTTATATTATGTTCTCCTTAGTTTTTCAGTTTGTAAGACATTTTATAATAAATTCATATATGGAAAGATATTTACTGATGCATAAACTTTAACAATCTATCTAAGAAACTAACTTGCGAAAAACTTTCAGAAGCATGAGATCTTTTATTCTTTAAAAACCCAGATTTCACAAAAAACATACCGTCGGTAATGTGTTAAAACGCTGCTTTTTATTTTTGTAGTTAGGAGTTGCATATTAGGTTCTTTGAGCGAGAAGGTTAATAACTATTATTTTTAGTTGTTTAAAAAGAGTGTTTATATCTGTAAAAATCCCAAATAGTCCGCTTTTTGAATACCAGTTTTTTTTTCAAATGATAATCTTCTTTTTAAATTTTTCTTGCAAATTTTGAAGAAATCTACTCCATACGTTATTTCAGTTGCAAAGTTTGTCGGAGCCTACTACGAAAATTAATTTTCTGATTTACTGGTATTTAAAAAACGAACCATTTTGAGACCTGTATCGAATGCGCTTATTTATATATGGTGTATGCAAGAACGTACGTGTGTTTTGTTGTAAGCAAGAACGTACATGTGTTTTGTTGTATGCAAGAACGTACGTATGTTTTGTTGTAAGCAAGAACGTACATGTGCTTTGTTGTATGCAAGACCGTACGTGTGTTTTGTTGTATGCAAGAAAGTACGTGTGTTTTGTTGTATGCAAGAACGTACGTGTGTTAAAAGATGCATGTAATTAAGTTGAATTTATATTGAAGTTTTTTTACAGATCACAAAAAATCGATATTTTATTAAAGATATTGGATTACTGCATTCAAAGTTTTAGTAAATACAATATTGATGTAATGATGTAATAAATATTATTGATGAGTGGTTGTAAATATATCTAATGTAATGTTAATGTTTTCCCAATATTATAAAAATGTTAGTATTGGCTGCTTTTTATCAAACTATAAAAATTCGATTATCATAGCAACAGTGCCATACCGTATCTTTGAACCTGCCAAGATTTAATTAACACTGCGCTCATACTTATGATTTACTATGTATTGAAAATTTTGTACAAGTTAGAATAATTTTCACGATAGCATTGCATTATTAAATTACCCGTTCCGAAACTTCTCAGTATGTTCACCTAGGCCCGAATAACACAGAGGAAAACTTCAAACGGTATTTTATAGGAGTATTTTTCGATTTATTTAAACTATAATTCTGCTTGAAGTTTGCCTCTGCGATAATCGATAAAACACGCACTTGTCAGCCTTTTATGCAGGGTGTCCCATGATAATTGGGACAAACTTTAAGGGGAGGTAGGGGATATCACAAGGATTCAGATTTGCATAGCAACATATGGTCGGAAACTGCTTCGTTCGCCGTTAGGTGTTTTTGTTCACAATAGCATTGGAGCACCTCTAGCATCTGCATATTATTGCATCTTTTTGTAAGAGGTGGTACCAAGCTTACTTGACACTATGCCACAATATGTCAGAAGCCATATGTGGTTTCAACATTATGGGGCACCTCCCTATTATGGCAGCTGTGTTCGTGAACATTTGAATCAAGTGTTTGGTCACCGATGGATTGGCCGTGGTGGACCGGTTCCCTGGCCACCACGCTCTCCTGATTTACGCAGCATAGATTTCTTTCTTTTGGGGTGCACTGAAAAGTGCTGTGTACGCAACGCCTGTGGATTCCTATATGGATTTGGTTGCAAGACTCGTCTGGCCTGCTGCGGATATCCAACAAAATCCAGGTGTATTTGAGCTAGTCAACCAATCCATGGTCCGACAGCGTAATGCATGCATCGCTAGCAATGGTAAAAACTTTGGACATTTTTTGTGACGTTTTCACATATCATATAGCACAGCACATCTAATATCTTTGATCAATAAATTATTTCAGATGATCTCAGTCTTGTGCGTTTCTTATCCCTGTCATACTACTTTCCCATGACGTTTAGGATAATGTTGAAACCACATATGGCGTCTGACATGTTGTGGCATAGTATCAAGTAAGCTTGATAGCACCTCTTACAAATAGATGCGATAATATGTAGATGTTAGATGTGCTCCAATGCTTTTCTGAACAACACCACCTAACGTTGAATGAAGCCGTTCCCGACCATGGGTTGCTATGGAAATCTGAATCCTTGTGATGTCCCCTACCTCCCCTTAAAGTTTGTCCCAATAATCCTGGGACACGCTGTATATATATATACATATTTAACATCACATAATCGAGAAGAACCTATGTGAATAAAGTAATAGTTTATAAAAATTTTATAGCGAAAATTTAAATTCATCACTGTTAAATAAATACATTTAAATATTGAATCAGTTAAAACTTGTTAGTAATTTTGACATTAAAATTTATTTATTTTATATATACTAGCGTTTTAAACAGGGTATTAAAAATCGGCATTTTATGATCTTATATTGTACTACTTAATTAGATTATAAGTTCCAAACTTTTTTCAAAATTCTCTTAAAATTTTGTACTCGAAAAGATTTTTTCTCTATTGATTTTCAAAGTTTGTGTTCGTATATTTGTGGTATATATAAGACCATTTAATAACAACACAGAAACATCATACAAATATATATATATATATATATCATCATCATCATCATCATCATCAACCGTTTTCAATCCACTGCTGGATGTAGGTCTCCCCCAGATTTTTCCATTGCTGCCTGTCTAGTGCTTTAGTCATCCAATTAACACCGGCACTTTTCTGATTTCGTCACTCCATCTTACTTGAGGTCGTCTTCTTGGTCGTTTTACATCTCTGGGATACCACTGTAGGGTGTTTGTGCTCCATCTATTGTCTTGTCTTCTTGCAATGTGCCCAGCCCATTTCCATTTTAGCCGTTTAATTCTCCCGATGATGTCAAAAACTTTCGTCTGACTTCTTATCCACGTTATTCTCTTTCGGTCTCTTCTGGTTATGCCTAGCATACATCTTTCCATACTTCGCTGTGTTGTTTGTAATCTTTGTACCATCCGTTTTGTTAGTGTCCAAGTTTCTGCTCCATAAGTTAGTGCAGGCAAAACACATTGGTTAAACACCTTTCTTTTCAAACAAAGAGGCATGTTACTCTTCAGAATAATATTGTTCTTCCCAAAAGCACTCCATCCATTTCTTATTCTTCTATTGATTTCATTCATGATACTGTTGTCTGCTGATATTTCTTGTCCAAGGTACACATAACTTTCAACATATTTCATCTCAGTGTTGTTGTAGACGATTTTCTTTTTTGATGCAAATGAATTGAACATCACCTTAGTCTTTTCCAAATTTATTTTTAATCCCACCTTAATGCTAGCTTCTGCCAAATCTTTTAGCATATTTTGCAATTCTTCAGGGCTATTACTGAAAATTAAAATGTCATCAGCAAACCGGAGATGGCTTAAATATTCCCCATTTATTCTAATCCCTTTGTTTTCCCAATCCAGCTTCTTGAAAATACTTTCTAAGACAGCAGTAAAAAGCTTAGGCGAAATGGTGTCTCCTTGTCTTACTCCTCTTCCAAGCTTGATCTTTGCTTTTCCTTTGTCCAAACGGATGGTGGCTGTTGCTTTCTCGTAGATCTTCTTTATGATATTGATATAACGTTTGTCTATACGAATGTCCTCCAGAGAAGTAATTACTGCAGATGTGTAGACCGAATCAAATGCTTTTTCATAATCAATAAAGGCAAGGCAGAGAGGTAAATTATATTCTTTGTTTTCCTATAACTTCTCTTACTGTTTGAATATGATCCATTGTGCTAAATCCACTTCGAAATCCTGCTTGTTATCTAGGTTGAGCTGAGTCCAGAGCTGATTCAAGTCTTGCCGTTAAAACTTTCGTGAAAATTTTATAAACCACTGACAGTAAGCTGATTGGACGGTAGTTTTTAATGTTTTCCTTTTCTCCTTTCTTATAAAGTAACACCATCACAGCATTATTCCAATCTTCTGGTACATCTGATTTCTCGAGACATTTGGAAAACAGTAAGGCTAGCATTTTTGCAAATTCTTCTCCTGCTGCTTTGATAAGGTCAATTGTAATTCCATCTTCGCCAGGGCATTTACCTTTTTTTATGCCTCTAATGGATTGTACAGCTTCATCTGTCATTACTGGGATTTTCTCTTCAGTTTCTGTTATGTTTACTAGTGGATCGCGTAGGTTGATTTCCCTTTGATCTTCACATTTATATAGATCGTTATAGAATTTTTCGACAATGTGTACTATTTCATTATTGATTTTGATGATTGTTCCATCTGCTCTCTTCAGTGCAAAAATACCTTTTTTTCCAACACACAGTTTGCGCTTAGCTGATTTTAAACTTTTGTTATCTTCTAGAACTTTTTTGACAAGATCACAGTTAAATTTTCTGATATCTTCTGTAACACATTTTCTTACCGTTTTACATAATTCTGCATATTCAACTCTTGATTTAGGATAGTTTTTCTTCATTTTAAATTCTCTGCGTTTCTTCAACAATCTTCTTGTTTCTTCTGTTATTTTCTTTGTTTGCTTTACTTGTGCTTCACCAGCTATCGTCCTTGCAATTTCTTGTAGAGTATTTGTTATTTTCTTGTTCACTACTGTAACATCTTGTTCTTCTTCTAAGATTGATTGAAGTACTTGTAAACGATTTTTAAGTTCTAAATTAAATTCTTCTTTATGTTTCTGGAGATTTATAATATCGACTGATTTCTTTGAGCATTGCAAAAGCTTCATTCTTTCCACTTTAGTATTTAAAAGCAGTTTGCATCTAACTAACCTGTGATCGCTTCCTGTATTGAAGTTATTGAGAACGCTGCAATCCTGAATAAGATGCTTTTTGTTTGTCAAGATGTAGTCGATTTCACTTGTTGAGCCATTTGCACTACGCCATGTCCATTTTCTTTGTGGCTTCTTCTTGAAAAATGAATTCATGATATACATCTGTTCACATTCTGCAAATTCAATCAATCTGTTTCCTCTTTCATTACGCACCCCATATCCATGATTTCCTACTGAGAATTCACCTTTCTTTTTTTCCCCAATTCTAGCATTCCAGTCTCCCATTATTAATTTTATGTAGCATTTTCCTTTTTGATGCATTGAAGCTACTTCTTCATAGAAATCCTCAATTTCTTTATCAGTATAGCTAATTGTTGGTGCATAAACTTGGGTAATTTGCAGCTTGTATCTTTTTGACACTTGTATAACTCCTTGCAACTCTATCTGATGCACTATCATATTCTACGATGTGATTCTTCCACCTTTTATGAATCAGAAATCCTACACCACTTGTTTTTCCATCTTCTGTACCTCATATATATATATATATATATATATATATATATATATATATATATATATATATATATATATATATATATATATATATATATATATATATATATATATATATATAATGTTCTTGTTTATTTTATAATCCATTATATTTTAACATTATTTCTGGCATCACTGCAAAGCAATTTATATTTCTAAGCAATTTATATTTCTAAAATTGGCAACATGATATAATTTTTTATGCAATTCATTCCCCAGTCATGTTGGAGTTTTCATGATGGTTCATGAACTGCAAGGTATCTTATTTATATAAGTATGGTTTCTTTCCTTTTTTATATTGTACTTTATTTTTTATTTTATCACTGATTTGAATCATTTTATTTGAGATGTAGTCCCAATATCATATTTTTTAGCAATGTTTGGCTAATATGAAGATGAAACATCTCATTTTATTTGTGGTATTTAGGCAATTGGGACTTGATAATTCTGTCTAAATTCCACAAATTTCATTTCATTTAATTCATTTATTCCATTGATTCAATTTTTATTTAATTTCTTATTCTTTCAATGTTTTTTGATTCCATATTAAGTGTGTTGGGGAATCTTTCATTGTCAACTAATTTTTCATACTTAATTATTTCATGGTTTAAGTTGGTGTTATGATAATGTTTCATTTATGGTTATATATATATATATATATATATATATATATATATATATTAAATAAATTAAACAAACTCTTGCATCAAACCTAACCTAATCTCCTATTTAAAGATAGGTAATCATAAAGTCCATTCAAAATTAATGTTTGTAAGTAATTCACTAAAAGAACTTGAAATTAGATGTTATAAAGTGAACTTTGAAAATACAAAGGATGAGCAAATGATTACCCAGTTTCAATAGTAATTATTGTATAAAAAACATCAATAATAAATACACAGTAAAATGCGCTATATAATACATATAATTGATAACTCTCAAATTTACAAAATTCACATACTGATAAAAATAAAGACATGTAAATAATAAAATCTTGTTTTCGATTTTAAAATAAAAATATACATGTTGATCTTACGTTGATGCTGCATTTTAAATTGATTTTTGCCTCTTGAAAAAATCTTTATTACAGTTGAGGGATCTGAAACACATTTTAAATTTTCGTGCAACCTTGAATGCTTTCTATTGGAAATACATTTAAAAAAAATCGAAATTCAATATTCGAAAGCAAAAGTATCGGAAAGAATATCTCTTTAACCAATGAATGTAAAATAAATTTTCAAGAAGGATAATTAATCACGTAAAAATTATTTCCAATGTTCCTTTAACACATTATTGGCGGTATGTTTTTGCTAAATCTGGGTTTTAAAATGGTAGAAGCTCCCTTTTCTGAAAGTCTTTAGTAAATTTGTTTCTTAGCAAGATTTCACAAGTTTATGCATCGGTAAATATTTTTCAGTGTATGGATTTAATATAAAATGGCTTACAAACAAAATATAGACAACATGATATAAATGCATTTTTTGTAAGGTAGAAGAGACACTTTTAGGCAATGATGTTTTTAGAATAAAAACTACATTTCTAGTTTCCCGTGAGTAATGTGTTAAGAAATGACTTCACCGTAATATGAAGTTTTAAAATTTATTATAATAAATTTTTTCGATATTATTAGGTAGCCTTCATTACAAAAAGCTACCTATTGCAGCCGT
Organism: Maratus michaelseni; assembly: GCA_963931845.1. Taxonomy (NCBI): domain Eukaryota; kingdom Metazoa; phylum Arthropoda; class Arachnida; order Araneae; family Salticidae; genus Maratus; species Maratus michaelseni. The sequence goes on along the minus strand of OZ007595.1, from coordinate 216,401,238 downwards.
TCGGAGGAAAGCAATTCCATAAAATTTGGTATATTTTCACCGATCATGACCCCAGACCCCCAAACCACCCTCCGTTCAAATGTTGATATATATATATATATATATATATAGTCGGTGGCCAGCTTCATCCGTCATCTTGTTTCAAAATGGCAGCCAGTTAAAAAAATTTAAATTTTAAAATTGAAAATATTGTTTCTGCTAAGTGTTAGAACGTAATAAAATGATTCTGGAACATTTTTTTTGTGTTGGATATATCTTAAAAAATGTCTGAGGTATGGTAGTTTGACTTTCTAGGGTTCTTGAGATTTTGAAACAATCTGATTTTTGTTATGCTGTAACTCTCATATTTATGAACACATATGAATGTGACTGATCATGTGTAAAGAATATACCAAGGTCTCGACCGAGTGCGTTGGCCAGCTTCATGCGCCATCTTGTTTCAAAATGGCGGCAAGTTAAAATTTTTATTATTCTTTTTAAATCAAAAAGATGTACAAAAATTATAAATTAAAAAAAGTTGTTTTGGTTAATTGTTAGATCTTGATACAAGAATTCCGGAACATTATTTATTTTAGCTTTATCTTAAAGTGGCTGAGATATGGTAGTTTGAAACTATAGGGTGGCTGACATCTTGAAACAATCTGATTTTTGTTATGCTGTAACTCTCATGCTGAAATTCGCATTAAAATTCAGTATTAACGAAATCTGGGATTGAAACTTCTATAATCGGGTTCCGAGCATTTTAGCTTCGGGTGTTTGATTAAAATGAGTTGAATTTTTAAAAACATGGACTATGAAACATACCTTCCACCCCCCCCCCCCACCTTCCCTCCCGGTACAGGCCGCAAGGACTTTTTTTTAAGGTTCCGTACTTAAAAAGTAAAAACGGAAACATAGTAAAATCACTTTTGTGTCTGTCTTTCAGAGCCCTTTTACTTGTAAACTATGGGACGTCGAAATTTCAAATGTGGGAAAGTTATAAAACCTTTTTACCCACATATGTTCAGATTATTAGCCATTCACAAGTATGAATAAAAGAAAATTGGGGGGCTAATTAGGTTACTTGATTTAAAAAAAAATCTTTTTGTGTATCATGTGGAGTATTGTGTGAAAGATCTCGTAATATCGAACTCAAAAATATGTTTGTTTTAATTTTAGGTATTATATTTTCAGAGATATCGTTGAAAATGTATTTCAAGAATATATCCCCACCCCCCCTCTATTTCCGAATATACTGAAACTAAAAATATAAAAAAAATAGGGATAGTAGAAGTATATTTAAAACTTGCAGGAAAACTATAGAGATTTTACTAGATAAATAGTTTTTGAGAAAAACGTATTTTTCCGTTACACAAAAAATTTACTTTTCAGGCTGTCAGCGGGGGAGTTGACGGGCGCTAGAGATATCTATCGACGTAGAATTATCCAAGGATATTTGATAATGATTTTCGAAAAAAAAGTGTCAGTAATTAGCCGATATATTAATTAAGTTACTTGAAAAGAAACTTTCGTTTTATATATTGTGTAGGGTATAGTTGGAAAGATTTAGTAACAGCGAGCTCAAAAATATATTTATTTTAATTTTAGGAGTTATATTTTCATAGATATCATCGAAAGTATACTGGAAAAATATGTCCCCCACCCTCCTATTTCCAAATCTACTGAAACTAAAATTATGAAAAAAATTGGGGTGGTATGAGTTAATTAATAAACACTAATTAATACATTTAATGTACGGAGTCCTTTGACCGCGAGTTATAGTCGTACTTGAACGATTTATTTTTATCTTTATGGTGCCATGAAATAAAGAAAAGTGTTATTTTTTTTAAATGCGATAGTTTTCACTTGCAAATGCCGTTTTTTCCACTGTTTATCCATTATAAGTATTGATTCGAGCGCCAGTTTTCACATTTATTAATTATAGAAATAAAATGAAACGCTCTTTAAATTTCCAAATTCATTGCATATTCCACAGTTAAAATTTTGTGAACAAGAATAACTAAATAATAATATAATTGAAAATACTTTGAATCACAACAATGACAGAAGAAGGCAAAAGTAACACAAATAAGATAAAGACATGAAACAAAATAATTTCGTAGAGACATACAAACAAACAATATCAACACTTCTTAAGTACATTTCATTAGACTCTTATTTGACTGCTCATAATAAATCAAAAGGCAATTCTCTTTATAAACAAACAATGCTACTGTTCTTAAACAATGAATTTTTTCTTTTGTCATGAAAACATAATACTGTTAAAAGATAAAAATAAACATTAAGAAGATTCTTTTGAAAAGTTAGTTGTATCATATAAACAAAGAAGAGTAACATCAGTTTATCAAATGTTGTACAATAGTTGTGGTAATTAAGTGGAACTCTAGAAAAGAGTTTAAAAAAAAGTTCTTAAACAATGAATTTTTTCCTTTGTCATGAAAACATAATACTGTTAAAAGATTAAAAAAAAAAAAAAAAAAAAAAAAAAAACATTAAGAAGATTCTTTTGAAAAGTTAGTTGTATCATATAAGCAAAAAAAGTAACATCAGTTTATCAAATGCTGTACAATAGTTGTGGTAATTAAGTGGAACTCTAGAAAAGTGTTTTAAAAAAGTTTTATTAATTAGGAGGCTTATATGATTTGTTTCATCTGATTTAACAGCGAAAGTGTGGAAATAACGATATATGTTTTTTTTTTGTTTAAGCTTATTAAAGATGCTTCCAGAAATTTTATTTTTTAAAAAGGCTCATTGTGTAGAACATTGTACAAAATATTCGATATAGATTTTACTTTTGTTTTTTTCAAGATTTGCATAAGCTTAATGTTTCATAATTTTTTACTCAGTAATATTGTTAACATTATTAATTAAAAAAATAGTCCAAAATATAAATTTTACAACCATTATAATAATTATTGGCTAGATAAAGCAGCAAAGCTATTGAAATTCAAAGCATTCCAATTACCGAAGTAAGATAATAATGTAATAAAATAATACACCAGATCTAATGCAACTACTAATTGCATTCCTAAATTTGAAATATAGAAAATAGCCTTGATAGCCGCTGAAAATCATATATGAATGGAAATAGTGAAACAATTTGTTTTACAAAACTAGAAAATACTCAAATGTTTAAGTTAAAACGACATTTTGTTTCACAGATATAATATAAATTGCTGCCAACATTATAAACATTACGTATATTGCCTTAATATGATCAACTTTAATATAAAACAATTTGAATCTATAAATTCAAATTTCATAAATCTTCCAGATCTAGACGTCACATGACACTTACTTCTTGCAAAGTGCCACCTCCCATGAAGATGAATATTCATGTTGAATTAAAATCTCGAATAAAAATGTTTATCGTGGCCGACGGTTCTTCTTCCAATTTCCTCCATTATAACATATAACCAAATAAAGTCAATATTTTTTTTTTCAGTAACAGGTAAATTACGAATAAAGTTTGGGCAATTGTTCATTGATTACGCGGTTTTCCTTCAAAATTGGACACAAAATCATTCACATTATTATAAGAAATTTTAGACCTACATGACAAAGATAATACTTAATATAACGAACCAAATTTCGATTTTTACTTATGAACTGATATTTAACATATGCGATATTTTATTTTACGATATATACAGGGTGGAAGTGTATACGTTTCCCAGCCATTAATTTTTTGAACGGATGTTGCTACAATGAAAAATATCAGTGATCTCGTCGCTACCGTGTCAAACTATCGAATGTGCAAAAATGCATTTATCATTAATTTTAAAAATTTCCCGATTGTCACCACTAAATTTTATTAGAATTCTTCGCCTAGCAAGAATATTAATAAAAATTCTGTGAAGAACGGTGTTGCCCGTTTGACCTTCTGTTTTATTCAGACGTGTATGAATTCATACCGGAAATTTTGAGAGACCAAATTTTACTTTAAGTACTCACAGTATGTCTGTCATTAAATAAAGGAAAAATTTATATTTTAAATTTCTCGTATGGATTTAAAATTTGTGAGTGAGTGAAAAAGGGAGGCCAAACTGGCAACCCTGTGGTAGAGTGATATTCAAATGTAGTGGTGACAATCGGCCCATTTTTAAAAGTATTGAAAAATGCATTATTTCATATTCGATAGTTTGGAATGGTAGCGACGATATATAAGTGCGTATATGCCCAAAGAAAAGAAATCAACAGCAGCACCCTCAAGGGGAAAAGATGTAGTTATCGAGTCTATCTCGAAAACTACTGGAGATTTAGTGAATAAGTAAATAGAAAGTTCCTGCACATCATCAGTTTAGCAGACTATGACACCCCATTCGGATGCATATCATAAAAAGGAAACCGAATTTTTGCTGACGTGATTTGCTTTGGCAGGAACAAATTATTTGTGACTGATGAGGGCGAATTCGAACATACGAGGACCCGTTTAGAGAAAGCAATAAAGAGAATAACTTCATTTAAAAAAATAAAGCGTATAATTGTTTTCTAAAATATCTATTTTAGCATTAAAAAAACTTTTTCATTCTAATATATTAATTTTCAACACAGGTATGCCATTCAAAAATTCATGTCACAGGAAAATGATATTTATAGACTTCAACAATGATATTTATAGACATTCTGACATTCAAAATTAGTGACCACGCATTTTTTTTAAAGGAATAAGAAAAGTCACTGGGTTCTAATAACGAGAAAAAAGACAATTATTCATGAAATAAGTTTTTCCTTCGATCAAATAACGATAGCTTCAAATGCAATGTCCGCGCTGACTTTAAGATGAAAAATGTGAAGTGGTAAATTTTGTTTTCAGATATCAGCAATCAAGTCTAGTAAACAAAGGGTGGTATGCAAATTTACGTGCATTGTTCTACGACCTGCTTACCAACGGTTCTAACATAGCTGGATTTACGAAAATATGCAGCATTAAAATTTGTTCATTTTGAAATAACCAAAAAGCCACTTTTTTTTAAGTAGGGCTTATAGGTAAAAAATCCGAGTCTTTTCATCTGTTTCAAAGTCACAGGGAGATTGAGAGGTACACCAGACTTGAATCTTTTGAGATTTTGCGTGAACCTACTGACAGGAGTATCCGTTTAGTTTAAGTTTAATTTGATGGAATTAACCGTGTACATACATTTTCTAACTTCAAATAATCATGCAAAATCCCATGCATCTTGGATTTTAAAATGTTCAAAGATGCTTTGATTGAATCATATGTTACATGACGATACAAAGTGATCTTCTATTTCACACACTTGCGTAGACAGGGTGGGGAATCAAATGCTCTGGATATCATTAATTTCGTAAAGCTATTTTTCCATGGTTTAGTCACAGAAAATACTGCTATTAGATAAGGCGAAGACTATATTTTTTAAAATAGTGAAATCACGCCACTGATTGCACAGCATCGACATTTTAGGGAATTTTTTCGCCGACCTTAACGGAATTCACTTCTGAGCACCCTATGTGTATGATGATTTTTTTAACAACTTGTAAATAGTTTAGATGGGGATTCATCACAAAAATAAGAAATCATTCGATCGATAAATTGTTGTGTCAAATTTTCAGAAATCCATAAAACGCCATAGTAAAAATAATTTTACAGAATTTCTCGCTATTTAAATACTAATGTTCTTGAACTTGAGAGTGAAATTCCTAAAAAATTGCCTTCGCTATTTTTTTTTTATTTTTTTATTTATTTATTTATTTATTTTTTGCGGCAGATTATAAAATTTACATTTGACAACATTACACAGACATTGACATTTTGCATCTTTTCTCTTAATCATGTTGTTTGATTACAATTCCCAGTTCATTTTCTCACACTCTCTTCTATAGTTTCGGCAGGAATTGGAAAAATTTAAATTAACTTAAAGCAGAGTTATTTGTTTCTCAAACAAAAGGTTAGATTAGTTCTGCGGTTTTAACTCTGTATATAGATATCTGCTTTACCTCTAAACACCTAAATATTTTAATAACTCTCAAAGTTTACAGATGAAAATGCAATTGTTAATTTTTCAACTGATATCGTAAATAGGTAGGAAAAGTTAACATTTCTATTGCAAAGTTCATTAATGGGTAGTTTATCTATGCACTTCTGCAAACGTGCTAAAACTTCCTTTTATATTGGATACAAGAATAACCGAATTCCAGTTTTCTAATGTTTAACCAGAAAATTTAGTACGAAAACTTTGAGGATTATTAAACTGCTTAACGTAACGGGCTTCATTTTATGCAATGTGGGCGTTTTATCAACCTCTTGGATTCATTTAACGACTGAGACTCGTCATCAGTATTGTCCACGGATTTTATTTCATCAACTAACAAGGAAGGTTTCCTTAAAGCGCATACTCAGAATATTTTGAAAAAAATGCCAATGAAGCTACTCATGTACGTAATAAGAGATCAGTCAAATTTAGCTGCGGAATCCCAGCAGAAATTCTGTAAAAAAATAAAATGCTTTCGAGTATTTGACGCAAAAAGACACGATTTGGCGAGCAAAACTTTTTCGTCGCCAAATGCAAGCGATTTTAATGTATTTGAAAATGTCTGGTTAAATGAGTGTTTAAATACGTAGTACTTTATGGATTTAGGCCGGGATCCAGATATATTTTGCGCTGTTTGCGAAACGAAATTGACCAATCAGAAGCCTGCATTTTTGCGAAACTTTCGCTGTCTATTAGTAAACAAATTTTGACAGGTGTCAAGGCGGGGCTTATTTCTGTAACTGCGAAAATTTCGCAGAAATGCTATCCAGGTGCCGTTATAAACTCCGCCTTTCGCACTAAGCTAAAAAATCCACCTGGAGTGTACGTCAAACTGCCGTATTCAGTTTTTCTGATTCAATTTTCAAGTAATATTTCATTTTTAATAATTTATTTTAATTATTATGGATAGATCAGTGCACTGATAAGTTTTTCACATCGAAGTAGTTACAATTTTTTTATTAAAACTGAAATATACAGTTTAATGCATAAACGGTTATTTTTGTAATCGTTTAGCATGTTTTCTGTATAAATGTACTCTCTTTTTACAAGCCCGTGTAATTGTTTTCAGAAGCAAACTAGTAAAAAGTAGATAAAAATAAATTAAATATAAAAATATTTACTATCCAAAACTGATTATTCATCCCTTTCTTAGTAGAAATATTTCCCAGACGTATCACGCCACCAACCTAAAGCAACTGAAAAGTGTATCATCTCTCCAGGCTTATTTGAGCTCAGCAATTTTCTTCTTGAGTAACAGTTGAAGGAGGAGTTTAAAGTTAATTTTCGCAATTAACTTTTCTCGATCAGTAAAATAGAGAAAACTTCGCAGCTAGTTTTTCGCTATCTCGCATGAAATTCTGCGAGTACTCAGAGGTGCCGAGGTGCTCAGAGGTGCCGGTGAGAGAAACAGCGTAAGCTAAAAGTTCGCAATCTCGACTGGAACTCTGATGAGAGCGCTTGTATTTGATCGATGTTACATTTGTGCGTTTCAGTATAACAACTATAGCAAAATATTTTATTGTTCGTCGATTACAACGACGTAAATCCCGCATCTTATGGCGTTTAATATAACATCGGGCTAACCTTTTCATCTCAGATTAGTAGATTTTAGAAACCGTTTCTTACTATCTAAAGAGAACACCAGATTGTTAATACGAGCAAATCTTGTGTGTATATGTGTGTCGTTATATATATATATGCAAATTTTATCTTAAAAAAGGCTCTAACGATTTCGAAGAAATTTTGTATCCTACCGTTTTGGGGCACCAGAAAACCTTTGGGCTAGGTCACATGTTCCAGAATATTCGATTAGTGGGTCACCACGGGTCAGGGTCAAGCTAATTGTATGTAAAAAACGGTTCAAACGATTTTGACTAAATTTTGTATCCTACCATTTTCGGGCACGAGAAGACTATTAGGCTGGGTCACATGTTCGAGAACTTTCGATTAGTGGGTCATTTTTGGGTCAACGCGGATCAAGTAAAATTTATCTAAAAACCGGCTCTAACGATTTTGATTCAATTTTGTATTCTACGAGTTTCGGGCACGAGAAAATCATTGGGCTAGGTCACATGTCCGAGAAAATTCGATTAATGGGTAATTTTTGTCATGGGTCATTATGGGTCAAGCTATTTTTATCTTAAAAACGGCTCAGAGGATTTGCACTAAATTTTGCTTCCTATGGTTTTCGGGCAGGATAAGGCTGTTGGGCTAAAGTCACATGTTTGAGAAAATTCGACTAGTGTGTAATTTTTGTCATGGGTCATTATGGGTCAAGCTATTTTTATCTTAAAAACGGCTCAGAGGATTTGCACTAAATTTAGTATTCTACAGTTTTAGGGAACGAGAAAACAATTAGGCTAGGTTACATATTCGAAAAATTTAGATTAGTGGGACATGGTCATGGGTCATTTTGGGTCAAGCTATTTTTATCTTAAAAACGGCTCACACTATTTGAACTAAATTTTGTATCCTACGGTTCTAGGCACGAGAAAACCATTGGGCTAGGTCACATGCTCGAAAAAATCCGATTACTGGGTCAATTTTGGGTCAAGCTAATTTTATCTAAAAAACGGTTCAAACGATTTTGACTAAATTTTCTATTCTACCATTCTCGGGCACGAGAAGACTATTGGGCTGGGTCACATGTTCGAGAAGTGGGTCACCGCGGGTCAAGTTAATTTTATCTAAAAAACAGCTCGAACGATTTTGATTTTGGGCTAGATCACACGTCCGAGAAAATTCGATTAGTGGGTCAAGCTACTTTTATCTTAAAAACGGCCCAGAGGATTTGAACTAAATTTAGTATCAGGGCCGTGCGAAGGGCCTTCGCCCCGGGCGCGGAAATTGAGGGGCGCCAAATTTATACTACTAACCACGGTTTAATTTATTTATTTATTCATTTTTTGGTCATCGATCATTTTCTGGGAAATTTTTTTCTCTTTTCATCATTCTTTTTATTCTGTCTCAAAAAATCATAATCTCTCCAACAAATAAGTGCAATTTTCTCTTATGCTATTTAGTTGTTTGCAATTTCTGAATTAAAATTAAACCTTTTAAAGTACCAACATAAACGCGAAATGTTTATTCAATAGAATTTATTTCTGTTTCTGTACTCTATCAGTTTTGTGTTACGTGTCACAAAAAGAAGGAGAGGGGAGAGGGCCAAATTGAAACTTTGTCCCGGGCGCAGTTTTCTCTTTGCACGGTCCTGTTTAGTATCCTGCAGTTTTAGGGAACGAGAAGACTATTGGGTTAGGTCACATGTTCGAGAAATTTCGATTAGTGGGTCACTGTGGGTCAAGCTAATTTTATCTATAAAACAGCTCAGACTATTTAGACTAAACTTTGCATCCTATGGTTTCCGGGCACGAGAAGACTTGGGCTAGGTCACGTGTTTGAGAACTTTCGATTAGTGGGTCATTTTTGGATCAACGAGGGTCAAGTTAATTTTATCTAAAAAACGGCTCTAACGATTTTGATTAAATTTTGTATCTGACGAGTTTCGGGCACAAGAAAATTATTGGGCTAGATCACATGTCCGAGAATATTCGATTAGTGGGCCATTTTTTGGCCACTGTGGGTCAAGCTAATTTTATTTAAAAAACGGCTCAAACTATTTAGACTAAATTTTGCATCCTATGGTTTTCGGGCAAGAGAAGACTGTTGTGCTAGGTCACATGTTCGAGAAAATTTCATTAGTGGGTCATTTTGGTCATGGTCACTATGGGTCAAGCTATTTTTATCTTAAAGACGGCTCAGAGGATTTGAACTAAATTTAGTATCCTACAGTTTCAAGGAACGAGAAGACTATTGTGCTAGGTCACATGTTGTTGAAATTTCGATTAGTGGGTCATGGGTCATTATGGGTCAAGCTATTTTTATCTTAAAAACGGCTCAGACGATTTGAACTAAATTTTGTATCCTATGGTTTTTGGGCACGAAAAAATCATTGGGCTAGGTCACATGCTCGGGAAAATCCGATTAGTGGGTCACTGTGGGTCAAGCTAATTTTATCTAAAAAACGGCTCAGACTATTTTGAATAAATTTCATATCCTACGGGTTTCGTGTACGAGAAGACAATTGGGCTTGGTCACATGTTCGAGAAAATTTGATTAATGGGTCATTTTGGTCATGATATTTGAACTCAAAGCTAATTTTGATCGAGCATAGTTCGGTCTTCCCTGCTCGTTCGATATTTATTCTAGAAAAGAATAACACTTTTTGCATACTTTTTTAATTTTTAAATAAGAAAAGAATAAACATAAATTTGTCTTAGATATTTACATAAGTATTTATTTAAAAAAAATAAACAAATAATTTTTAGATGAAAATAGTTATTAGGGTTTCTTAAAAAGCGTCTTAGGGTCACTTAAAAAGTGAAAACAGAACCATTATAAGATCATTCATGTGTCTGTTTGTCATAGTCGTTTTTCTGGTAAACTGTAGAATGTGGAAAGTTCAAAAATTTATAAAGCCTACTGACCAGTGTTGAATTCAGAGGTTGGCCCAGGGGAATGCCGGAAAATTTGAGATCTTATGCTTTTAATGATTAAAAAGTGCAATCTCCCATCCCCCCCCACCTCCCGGAGCCCCAGAAATCCCTACCGCAAAAAAGTGTTTGAATTCAGCACTGCTATTGACCCACATATTTTAAGATTATTAGCCATTAACAAATATGTTTAGGAAAATTTTAGGAAAAATTAAATTACTTGATTTTTTTTTTTTTTTTTTTTTTTTTTTTTTTTTTAAATATTGTGTGAAAGATCTTGTAACACCGAACTCAAAAATACATTTGTTTTAATTTTAGGTATATTTTCAGAGATATCGTCGAAAATGTACTGCAAAAATATGTCCCCCACCCCTCTATTTCCGAATCTACTGAAAATAAAATTGTGAAAAAATTGGGGGTAGTAGTAGTTTATTTAAACATTTCAGGAAAACTATAGCGATTTTTCTTGGTGATTTTTCTTTTTGAGAAAAACGCATTTTTCCGTTACACACAAACTTTAATTTTTGGGCAGTCCGCAGGGGAGTTGAATGGCGCTTAAGGTACTTATCGATACAGATTCATCCAAGGGTAGTTGGTAATGATTTTCAGAAAATAAATAAAAAAATCGGTAATTAGCCGAGATATTAATTAAATTACTTGCCTTTAAAAAAATTGGGGTAGTAGTAGTTTACTAATTAATAAATTCAATGTATGGAACACTTTGAGCACGAGTTATACTCGCACTTGACCGATTTATTTTTATGTATACTGTCTGTCACTACGATCATAATCATATTTTCAAAAGTTTCTCTTAAAATCTCAAAAACAGTTTAAAGAATATATAATTGAAAATACTATGCAGTTTCATAACTTTATACTTCATGAAAATATAGAAATATCAATTTAAATATGGTAGATCTTTAAAAATTCATTTTCAGATAAATGCATTAAAATCCTGAAAGAAGGTGCAGCAACTATAGACAGTACATCATAAAGACCGTTATATCTTTTGACCTAATTAATGTATTTAAATGTAATTTGCCTCATTTTACTCTAATGTCTGAAGAGCAGTGCTATTCAACGCAGGGTCTGAAGGTGGAGTCCTGCACGAGTCGTCGGGTTGTGCCCGACTCGAACCCGGAAATTATGTTTAAAGTCAACCCCAAACCCAATGTAAAAAAAAATTATCTATATTTTAATTCAATTATGAAAATGTAGTTTATAATTATATCTCTAATATCATTTTTTTTTATTTTTTAATGAAAATGAACACATATACACTCATTAATATCCAAATGTATAGTCTTATTAAAAAATATTCAGCACTTTCTTTTGAAATACATTCATGGTATAAAACTTTCACCGGAATCCAACCCGAAAATATCAAAACTAAATCTGAAAAAGACCTACACATGAAACGTTTAAAGTGAACCCAACTCACACCGAAATAAATAGCACAAACCTGAAACCTCAGGTCGGGTCGGGTCAGGGAAAATTGAATAACTCGAGCCGTGCACTACTCTACCCAAATGACGGCCTTTGAAGGGCTTTCTTAGTACCTCTTAGAATATTTTCAAATGCTTGCTTTAAAAAAATGTATACTTTTCAAAGTTATTTTGTTTTAAAATAATTAATATTTGTATACCTTTTTAAGACTTTCTAACTTCAATAATAGTCAACATAATATAGCTGAAAAGTGTTTACGACTTTGGTTTAACTGTCGGCGCTCTAATTCCCATACACACAGTCGGATTGCCATGTAATTTATATATGTTATTAAGCTTTACTGTACCATTATCTCTGTTGAAAATGAAGTGTGCCATATTTATAGTCCGGTTATAGGGACTAGAGTCCTGCATCAGATCGGGTAACCTGATTTTATTCGACCCAATCTGTAGGTCGGGTTGATGCTAATTTTTACTGCAATTGTTTCGGTTTCAGCTTAGGAATTGATTCTTGCAATCAGGTTTACGTTGTCCCAATTTTTCGAAAAAATCTAGAATATTTTTTTTTCAATGAAAAATACTATGTATTTGAACATTAATGAGTACATATATATATATATATATGTTCATTTTTCCACATAAAAGATAAAATTGACATTAGTTATAACTGTAGAGTATTTTCCTTAATTATTTTAAAATATGGATTTATTTTCTTTTATTTCAGTGTCAAGTTTCGGGTTGACGATATATTTTTTTTCGGGTTCACTTGAAATAGAATTTTTGGGTCCAGATATAACCCGACCCAAGCAAGACTCTAAAAATAGACACAAAATAATTCCGTTATATTATAGTCTACGGGGGAAAAATAGCTTGCAGTGCATTTTAATAATGTTACACCATTTCAAACAACACGAAATTGATATGTATTTCTGAGGTGCACCGAAACATGCTTTCTACAGAATGTATAGTGGAAAGCATTTATTACGCATTTATAGGATCATACTAAAGAATTCTGTTACATAATGGTCCACGGACAAAAAACATTTGTACTGTATTTTAATGATGTTACACAATTGAAATCATAATAAAACACAGAAAAAGTATATTACAAGATGCTTACTGTGAAATATGGTATGCATAGCTTTTATCGTTCATTCTTTTTGTGTCCCTGTAAATCTATACTAATAAAAGAAAGTTTCGCTTTGCACGTGTGTGTCCGATGGCTAGGAAAATCTAGCACAGCTAGAAGTAAAAAAAATTAGGTGAGGATAGTACAAAACCTGTCCTGGTGCACCTGAGAATCAGAATTGTAATATTTTGAAAATTAGCATAGATATTAATTAAAAACTCATCAAAATTGCAAAAATGAGATCAGGATTTAGAGAAATAGGATCGCTACAGTATTGTATAAAACCTCTATTGTATAGGAAACCAGGGTCAAATATTCATTTATTATTCAAAATTACAGGGCATCTCATGCCAATCCGAAATCATACATTTTCAGTCATAACTTTAATAAGATATTTTAAAAAATTCGCAAAAGACTCATCTTTGTATGAATTCATAGGTACCAACCTCTCATTAATAATCTGTAATATGCGGGTTAATTTGACCCAGGTTTAACACGTTTTGCACCAGAAATTTTTTAAAGAAATGAAATAAATTCCATGCACAAACCTGAAATTGAATAAATAAAGATTCATCCAATATTTTTTCTGGTTTGAAGCGTTGTTAAACTGGTCAAATTAACCCGCATATTACAGAATATTAATGAGAGGTTGGCACCTATGTGAATTGTAAAGATTCCGTTAAAATATATTCACACTGTTAAAGTTATGAACGAAGACGCAACTTCGGATTGGATAAAAATTAATGATTTGTAGTTGAGTACTTCTCCATGTTTTTTCTCTAACTGTGGCTTATATCCATAACTTATTTTATAATGTTCCGAACTTCTCCAAACTACAGTGGAACTTCCCTTTAACGAAGTCCCTATTTAACGAAGTTTTCTACTTAACGAAATTTTCTGCAGAACCTTGACTTTGCACATGATTTACATGTAAATTAATCTCCATATTACGAAAAACTTATTCTATATAACGAAGTTTATTCCACTTTCGTGCGTGTACAGCATTCAAACGGAGACGTTGCTGTTGCGATGGATGTATGAATTTATTTCAGCGGACTGTATGAAAATGAACACATTTAAATCATTTAATCAAAACACACATATTTAAATCGCATTTTAATGAAAAAAAGGGTACGCTTCGGTTTTTGTTTACTTCTCTTTGTTTTGTGTTTTTTTAGATATTATTCTAATTAAATTATTCTCATATCTACATTGCATAATAAATTATTTCCCGAATTAAATTACGTTTTCAAATATTTCCATTTTATGTGTACTTTTAATTTTATGTGAGATATGTATACAAGTTTCATAAATTTAAGTTGATTTCTATTTAACGAATTTTCTTCATAACGAAGTGTTTAAGTGTAACGATGAGACTTCGTTAAATGGAAGTTTCACTGTAGTTTCATTTTGCCAAATTAGCATAATAATCAGCACTCACAGCTTCAGGGTATATTTCTATAAAAGAGCTACCAGAATTTTCTAATGATAATCTAACTGAAATTGGAAATTAAGTTCCTAGCTTAACGAAATGAATCAATCTTTAAAAGTGTGTAGTGGTCCTCCTAATTAGTCATTTAACGAAGGGTACTGAAAAATCTGCTCTCCCTTCATGTTTTTTCCTCTAACTATGTCCAGTTTCCGTACTTCAGCAACTAACTTTCTAATTTCAACACAACTGATTCCAAACATTATAATTAAGTTAAAAATCACCCTTTATAACATTAAAGTAAACTTATGAAAATCACCCACTATAGCATTTAAGTAAACTTATCAGATGTATATACCACTCTTTCCAAATAATAATTTCAGATTTTTTTTTAAATTTCATTTCAAAGTATCTCGAGTTCTATGGGACCGATTATGAGTGGGTTTGGCTCATTCAACTTGATGTCGATAGCCTTGCATATTTTAGCTCCAGCTTCCACCGCCACGGGGTGCATTCTTATCTCGCCTTTGACTCATTCGACTTGATTTCGTTCGCTTAAGAGATTTTAGTTCCACTTTCCTCTGCCGGTAGATGCATGCAAAATGTTAAGTAATATTTTAATAAATATAAATTATTAAAAAACAAATATGAATTTTAAATTTTATCAATGAGTAATAATATGGATCATAATTACACTACTTTGTTGATGAATAAATAAGCCTTGTTTTAAAAATCATTAAAAAAATAATTTCATACAAAATAAGGTTAAAGATATAAAATCATATAAATTTGAGGTTTGTTTTAATTTATTATCACGGGCCCAGGTAACGCCAGGTGGGTCAGCTAGTGAAAAATAAATGCTATTAGTTGTGGTATGCATTTTTAAAGTCAACTAACTATCTGCATATTACATGATAGGTGTATAACACAGGTAACGTGATGTGTATAAATTTTATGTATCCTATACACGGCTTCAAAAAAGAACTCGTAAATATTACTGTTTATTAGTGTGGAATTGCTTAAGGATGTTTTTCACTTGTGTTATGCATTTTCCTGTTGAATCATTTTCAGAATAGTAAGAGATGTTTGTACAATGTAAATAAATTCATATACAGGACATGCAAAAAACTATATACATTGTCATCTATGGATAGTAATTGCTGGAATTTCATTTTTAGTTGTATTATGAATTTTTTACCCGAATTAAATTTTAGCTTAGTATGTGATGTATATAAAAATCTGTAAATAATACACAGGGCTGTATGAAAGAATTCAAGTGCATTTCTGCTTTTTACTGGAGATTGCTTAAGGTGAATTTTTAACTGTGTAATGCATTTTCTAACTGAAATTTTTTTGTAATATATGTACAAATCTACATATCATATACAGAGCTGCAGAAAAGAATTTGACTATTTTTCGCCGTTATGGACAGAAAATTCTGAAATCAGGTTTTTAAATGTATTTTACATTTTCTGAAATATCTACTTACATATATTCTTTGTCTTTATTAGACGGTAGAGTTTGTTTTGTAATGATATTCTGGATAGAGGTATGCACAAGCTCGGACTGAGAACCTTACCAGGCTAGATGTTTTTTCCAGCCTTGATCCATGCGGACTTCTACATACTCTCCTCCCAGTCAATGTTGGGCTGCCATTTTATTGATTATTTTTTGTAAAAGTTAATGTGATGTTCTATATTTGTTTATCGAAATCGTTATACATTTAATTTGGTTTAATAAATTAGAGATATTTTTAAATACCTATTATTGTCTCTCTAGAGCTCTACATTACATTTATGATCTTCTTACTGAATTTTCATTTGAATGTAATTGTCTAAATCATTTTTTTTTAAATCAGTGTTTCTTTAATCATATTGTTGTTATTCAGTATTCTATGAATTTCGAACATCATCTGAAAATAAAATTTATGCATAAGTAAGTGTGCTTTTTGAATAATTGTAATAGTAGGATAAAATTGCTTCAAAAATATCAGCACGTTTTCTAGAAATTCGGTCGGCCCGGGCCGAACATTTTACTTTTATATCGAACCGAGCCGGACCAATATTTTTTTTCTACAAATCGGATCTGTAAACTTTGGCCCATCCTATAATTCTGGATGTGCTGGAAAGTGTTTCATAATCTATAAAACTTAAAATAAGTGCCTAATGCATGGTTTTTATTTTAATAGCAGGTGGCATTAACACTTTTGACTTCTTCCCCTACAAACATTTTTGAGTTAGAGGTAAAACTTATGCTAAATTTACCATAATTTATGTTTTTCTGCAATTTATTTTTACATGAAAGAAGGCTAATTGGAAATTCTGATAGAATGTACAATAATAAACACCTTTATTCCTGAGGGGAGAAAGGTCATATTTTTTAAGGCTATAGCCTTAAAAAAATATGACCTTTTCCCCCTCAGGAATAAAGGTGTTTATTACTGTAAATTCATACACACATTGTTGACTTGCTAATATGTAGCACAACTGGAATGATAAGAAATAATTTTCCACTTTGTAATAACTTTCACAAACATGTCACAAACTATTTACATGGACGTACACAAGAAAAGGCTGCAGACTCACCCTCCTCTGCTGTAAATCTTTGAAAAAAGTATTGAGAGAAAATAAATATAAAAGCTGGTTGTGATGGAATTAATTACTACATGATTGCAATTTGATTGTTTTAGTATTTTAAAGGCTTCTATTTTATTTCATTACAAGTTTAAACCATTATTTTATTTCAACTTTAAATTTTTCATTCACTATTCAGTCACTCATTCACTAATGCTACTTAACATAACTACTGAATGTGTCCAATTTTCTACTGTCTTTGAGTTTTCTCAGCTACATTCTCTTTCTTTTAAGTAGGGCTTAATTTCTAACAAAAAGAAATACTGGAGTTTTTTAATATTCTGTGATACCAACAACTGTAGTGTATCCCCCCCCTTCCTGCCACTTCTTCTGCATATTTGTATGTCATACTTTATTTGCAAATTTAAAGAATTTTTTTCTTCAGCAAAAGAAAAGTCTTAGTATTTATTTGAATATATTCTCTATGCTTATGAGCATAGTTGTAACTATTATGTTTTTTTTTTGTTATAATTTTTTTTTTCCTGATTAGTAATCTTCGCCTTATTTAACCGCAGAAATCTGCTATGAAATAAGATGAAGATTACTATTTTGAAATAGTTTTGTAGTTATGCATTATATATATAATAAAATCTAATAAATGAACCGATAGCAAAAACATTTATAAGGGCAATTTTTAGAAAATCATTCTTGTGAAGCATTTTTTTTTTTAATATCAAACCAGTAAAACATAACATACAATGATATGTTTCTGCGGCCTTTGGTACACAATATTTATATTTATAAGCTCTCGTGTATTCTGGCTAGTATTTAAATAATCACTAAAAATGAAGAAGTACTGGAGCTGTACTCTGGTGCAAATTAAGCACTGCTTTTAAGTACCGTATTTTCGGGTGTATAGCCCGCGGGTTATACAAGAAAAAAACATTTGGAATAGCCGCTGCGGCTTATACACGGGCCGCATACAAAGTTTTTTTCTCTAAAAAAAACGGGTTGGGTTGTGTTGATTATTGACGGCCAATTATCTACACTAGGGATATAGGCCCGGGGGGAGTGCCCTTCGTGGGGGTCTTTCTAAGGGAACCTAATCCGTATTTACGCATGGATAAATCCACGGCTCGAAGAAAACCACGAAAACTCCGAACGATTAGGCCGACGGGCGCGATTGGGATCGAACCCAGCACCTCCCGGCTACCAGCTTCGAGAGCACAACCTCTCAGCCACTCTAAAAAAACGGTATTTGTGATATTTTTCTACAATTTTTAAACCACAAAAAATGTCAAAAATCGTCAAAATTTGTGATTTTTTTTTCTCTATGCCGCGAAATGTAAAGAATTTTCCCGTGTTTGTAATGTTTTTTTTTTTTACTGTTTAACCCTTTCCGGCACAGACAAAGTCTGTACGTAAAATGAGAAATTACTGACTAACACCGGAATTTACAAACGACTTTTTTAGAAAATATGAACTCCTTATTTTAAGCTTTCATTCTAGAAACAATTTTTTTAAATACTAGCTAACCCGCCCAGCGTTGCCCGGGCCCGAAATATTAATAATCTGTTCTATACGAAACTTGAGCCAACCCCGTCGTAATCGGGTCCATAGAACCAGATATACTCCTATAGTTCCACCTTCCACCGCCAGGGGGCGCAGTCTGTTCTGGAAGAGGCCTTTTCAGAACACTCGACCCAACCAAATTTCCTAGTGGAAATGAAATTTAACCACGGGTAAACATTGCCAATATAGAGGAAATCGCGAAAGTGGGTTACGTAATTGATCGGTTTCTAAAGGGTTAATGTAGATATTTTTTAAAACCCAACCGTGCGTTTTGAAGAAAATGAACGTGTCTATGATCTGGAGTCTACTGTTTGTCCGTACATTTCCCGAGTTGATGCTGATTTTAAAACCTGGACCGAAAAATAAAAATCGCGTGAGTGAGTTTTGGAAAGGATTTTTTTCGGAGGGTTAAAATTAAAAATTTTCAAAACGGATACCAGATTTTAAAAAACAAAGGGATATAGATTAGGCGCGGTGTTTTTAGTTTTTCGTATCTTGTTTATAAACACCAATTCGGATTTTTAAAAATAAGAGAAATAGTTAAAAAAGCGAAATTGACTTACGGTAAAAAACGTTTCCGAAAGGGTTAACGTGATTTTTTTAAACTGAAGGTTTCTGCCTTTTTCTGAATCGCCGATGCAAATTTTTAAAAATTGCCAAAATCGCAAAAATTGCAAAACGGCATACAGAAAATATACTTTTTCGAAGGGTTAATTTTCATATTTTTAAAAACCAATAGTGACTTTGAAAAGGGCAAACCAGGTCTTTAATTTGGTGACCTTCGTTTTTCCGTATCTTTTGTATTCCAGTGGATTCAAGGTTCGGAAAACAGGAGAAAATAAAAAAACATGAATTCGATGCTTTTTGATTATTTTTTTTGAAAGTGTTAAATCTAAAAATTTTTCAAACTAACCAGATCGTTCGAGACGTAAAAGTATGTTCTTACAGAATATGTCGACGGTTTTTCCGTATTTCTAGACGTTCACCCATGGCGAATTTGGAAAATCTTAAAAAGAAATTGAATGACCCACGCTTTGTTTCATCTTTTAACGGAGGAACAAATAAATGCCTTCTGGGCATGCGCAAGCTTTTCTGGAAGACAGATTTTTTATTTGCGATCTTTAATCAGTTTTTAATTAATAACTACTCTAATTTTCAAAATATTAAAAATCTGAGGTTCAGGTGCACCAGGAGACGGTTTGGACTACCTAAATCTAAATTTGCAGGCTTCTAGGTGGGCTAGATTTTGCTAGCCATCGCCAACAGACACACAGACACAGAGCGAAACTTTCTTTTATTAGTACAGATTCTTGGTGTCGAATGCAAGTTTGGAATTAAAATTAGGAGTGGGACCACTGTGCCGGAAAGGCTTAAATGCTATTATTATTTATTTCTGGGTTTGGAAGAATTGTTGCAACTATGGCCAAGTATTGCACTAACAGAGCTATAATAGCTACCTGACGTCCGCTTTAAAATAATGTAACCGTTCACCTAACAGGTTTCAGCGACCAATCAGGCGGGTCAGGACGAAAGTTGAACAATCAAACTCATTGTTCGTCTCATGTTTGATTCTGTTCGACTGACACGTGCTACTACTACAGTGCCTAGAATACATAGTGTGGAAAACGGTTTTACCGTTTTTTAATTCAAAATTTCCGAATTCAAACCGGAAACTCTAAAACAAGAATTTTTACTTTAGGAAGTCACGAAATATCATATCTGCCATTAAGTAACTAAAAGAACATTATACGGAATTTCTGGTATGAATGCGAAATTTCAGAAATAAAAAAAAACCAAACTGGTAATGCTTTAAAAAGTGCTAAAAAATTGTAGCCGATAAAGGTGTAACGATGCGATACAATAATAGGACGATCGCAGCAACATCTGCTATAAAAATAGATATACCTCTATAGGTAAACGTTTCGCTATTGACAACAGGAATGTTAATAAAATCTGTGGTGTGTGGAAATTTTTCCACACTCTGTAATTTCTGTTAATAAAATCTTCTTGTAAGTGTATATTTCAGATGTAACTGATTTTGAAGTTAGTTTTTCATCATATCAGGGAATTAATCTTTTACACTCTTCTAGTAGAGATTCGTCCTTTGGTATGCTAAATAGAGCTAGTTTCTAGTTTGCTGTCTTGTAACGAGTACTGCAACCAGGCACAAAAGAATGCGTATCACGTTTTTTGGCCATGATCAATATGATTCATATTTTCAAGGCTTATAAAAATCCCAATCCAAGTCAAAGGAAATAGGGTATTTAAAATATTTACCACCAACTGAAACTTTTTCTCAGTTTGATTATTATACAATGTTTGCGTTGAAAAGAGCTAGCAGACAGTGGCTTAGCCAGAGAGGGTGGTCCAAATGCTCTGGAAACCAATAATATTATAAAGTTTTCTTCGCCTTCAATATCGCAGAAAATTCTCCGATTAGATAAGGCAAAAATATTTTGATAAAATTAGTGGTATCCAAACCATCTGAACCTCCACCCTGTCTACGGCACTGCTAGAAGATGTCGCTGCGATCGACCCGTTATCCTTTCAGCATCGTTCTACATTTTTCGCATTAAATTTTTTAGTACTAATTTTGTAGCCGATTTCCACACTATGTATTATGTATTCTAGGCGCTGTAAGAAGCTTATTTTTTCGTATTTTGACACGTACGATGCCTAAAAGACGTGCAAATTATACGGCCGCATATAAACTGCAAGCGTTGCAGAAAGCCAAAATTTCGGGCAATAGAGCTGTTGCCCGAGAATTAGGCATTGATGAGAAAAGTATTCGGCATTGGCGGAAAGATAAAACAATTCTAGAGAAATTACCGAAGTGCAAAACATCAAGGGGAAAAGGGGTGCAAAGGCCTGATTTAGAAGAAAAACTTCATAAATGGATTGATTCCGAGAGATCGGAGGTCAAACCAATTTCAACGACCATTATTAGAATGAAAGCCAAAAGTTTTACAGCAGAGTTAAATTTAGAATTTAAGGGAAATTCATCGTGGTGCAACAGATTTATGAGAAGTAAAGGACTATCCATTCGAGTGCGGACAACTCTATCCCAAGATCTTCCAAAGATTCGGAAGAGAAGATTGCAATGTTAAAAAATTCCGAGGAGAAAATCATCAAAGAACATAAATTTATGCCTGAAATTATCGTAAATATGGACGAAGTGTCTATGACTTTTGACATGTCTCTCAGTAGAACCGTAAGTACTATCGGTAAGTAATGCATTATACATATTTCGTTTCATACAATGAATCTTTTATTTATGAAATTTGTTCAGACTTGCCAAGTCTCCGGTTTTTTGGACACCAGTAATTTAGTACAGAAAATGTTGTTTTATGTAATCGGGGCATTTTGCGATTTAAAAGAACAACATTTTCTCTAAAAAAATACTGGTGTGCAAAAATCCGGAGACTTGGCGACTCTGTTTGTTCAATATATAAAAAATATCAATTCATTAATTATGAATGGATTGCCGATTCATGGAAAAATATCTGGGCAAGACAGTGATCAAGGGATTCAGAAAAGCTGTATTACCCCATACAAAAATTGCTGAACCCCAGCCTCACAGCTCAGAGGTTTGATCTTTCTGATAGTGAAGACGAAGCTGATGTCTATAAATAGCGACTCGAAAACCTCCGATTTTGAAGGATTTTCCGATTTCAGTGATTAAAATAAATATTTTTCAGCGAATTACTGTGTGCTTTTTTATACAATAGTTTTATATTATTTATAGTAATTATTATTTAAAATAACAAAATAATAATAACATATTTTCTAGGTGGTAAAATGCCATTAATGGTTCCAGTTGTATATTACATCACGTACGAGCGAATTCCTGTGTGCCTTTTTATACAATAGTTTTATATTATTTATAGTAATTATTATTTAAAATAACAAAATAATACTAACATATTTTCTAGGCGGTAAAATGCCATTAATGGTTCCAGTTGTATATTACATCACGTTTTCTCAAAGTTACTGTTGTGATAATTTACCTATTATCTGCTGCTGCAATCTACAATATCAAACTAAGATAAATGACATTTAATAGTTGCCAGAAATGTTATGCAATTAGCACAATAATTACATTCACTTTTTGACATGCAAAAAAAAGAAAAAGAAAATATTTCTTGAATCACCTTTGACAATAATTTAGATATTTGTAAAGGGAAAAAATGTGATTTTTTTTCCAGATTAAAAAAATAATTATAATAAATAAGTTCAAATTCTGGTTTTATTATTATGGAATTATTAAAAAATAAGATTTTAGTAATATAGTTTTTAAATTTTCATGATAAATAAAAAGTGAAGCTTTTTAAAAATATTACATAAAAAATAAATCTTGCAACGTATCACTGCCCTCATTAAAGATAATTTTTTTTAATTAGAAATATTAATTTAAAAAGAAGATAATTCATTTTTATAGATTTATATTTATAATTATTCTACTTTCTAATAAATAAACTTTGTAGTTTATTTAGATTTTTAAGGAAAAAAATTGCGTAAAAGTATTGTAATACCGTTTTTTTCAGAATTCTCGCATTCACGTAAAAAATTTATAGTGTTGCTTCATTTACAGCACCACATTGGTAGCACCAGAAAATAGTTTCTTTATTGGCAATCACGTAAGAAATGTTACGCGGCGTTGCCGTAAGGAAAATTATCTTGTATAATAAAGATTGTAATTCTGTAAAAATGATTCTGAATCACTGCTGCTTCATGACGTACTTAAGTTACTCCAGTCAGATACTTTTTCATTACAAATGAAAACGAAATACCTGTTAGGTTAAAATACAGCAAAATTACTAATACGTATTTCATTTCGCTAATTGGGACTTAAAACGGCCTATAGAGGCGCTGATTGCAGCCGTCGGTACAGGAAAATTGTACCTTTAACTAATGCTAAAATGCCATTGAAACCATTATTTATTGTAAACGCGTTTGAAAGTGTTAGATATTCAAATTTGGATAATTTTTACATAAAAACGCTGTCTTATAAACATAGAACACAAGTATCACATGAAACCTGAAATTGTGCAAAAATATAATCTTTATGAACAAATGGAAAAGACATGTAATGCAATGGGTTTGCAAGGGATTAACCTGAAGCGAGAAGCTATATCTTTTCTCCACCAGATGGCGCATTTGAGCCTTTGAATTCCCAATAGATGGCAGCACTACAAAACATTTTTTTACTGCATTTACAGAGATGTTAAGATTTTGCCGAATGCAATATAAATTATTAAGTAATAATATTGTAATAGTAATTCTGAGTTACTGTTGTTTAATTAAAAATTTAAAAAAATTAAATTTTTTTTATTTGCATAATTCTTGTAGGGATGGCCTTAATTTTTAGCCGAATTGCAGCAGGCATTATGCATGATAAAAATTTGATAAATTTATGTTGCAAATAATGACTAATGACTTCTAATTTCGAACCTGATCGAAATATACGTTCGTAGACGGTGTATAGCCCGCGGGCTATACACCGATGCAGCTCCGCGGCTTATACATGAACTTTTTTACTGTACTGCTCGATTTAGGGGTGCGGGCTATACACAGGGTGCGGGCTATACACCCGAAAATACGGTATATGAATTTGGAAGAACAGGGGACCTTAGCAGAACATAGAGCCCATTCTATCCTTCTAGATATTTTCCCACTTATTTTGGAGGGAAATAAAGCTCCTTGTGCAAATGGACTTGACAAAATAAGGTAATACAGTAAAGTCAATGAAAATGGAATTTGTCTATAGTGAAATCTCGTCTTAAGTGGAAAAATTGCTTGGTCCCAGTGAAAAAGAATACTATTTAGTTATAAATGGTGGTGCACTTGGAAAGACGAAATCCTGTCTGAAATGCAATTTTCTTTCGGCCTCTTGCGATTCCATGTTAGCATGTTTTACTGTTCTTTTGCAAATATAATTAAATACTTTTTCCTCTGGGCCAGAACTAACTTTTTTTTGGGGTCTGAAGATAAGTACTTTCCATTTCTGCAGGTTTGTGAAGAGGAGGGGTATTAGTGCAGGGAGTATGGGTTTAAAAACGGTCTTAGGAAGTTTAGAAAATGCTATTCAAATATTTCAAAAGACAAAATTATTCTTCCAGCTTCATGGTTTTCATACAATCCATATTTCATGCACTGAAATTTAAACATTTTATTTCTCCTCTAGAGATGTAACCTAAATGTTATATAAGGAATTTCAGTATAATTATAATGATTATAAACTTTAAGAGGTGGTAAAGCACACTACAACAGATAATTTTTTTTACAGGAAATCGAAGATCGCAATTGATTTATTCAGTCAAAACTACAGGGTGCTTCACTTCAATCTAAGTTGGGATTTTTGGTAATAACTTTAACAATAATGTAAATATTTTAATGTTATTTAGAACAAAATTAACTTGTTGTGTGCAAAATGCTATAATAATTAAAAGTGCTAGAAGTGCACAATATATCAGTTCTGTGTTTTGTAATGTCAACTTCAATCCTAAAAGTGGATTGTCTAATATAATGCTGATTGGATGCAGATGTGGCCACTTTCAGCCCATCTTGTGATATTGTCTCATTTAATGTGGTGGAAGTGGCAACCTTTTGCATCCAATGAGAGCTAAATTAGATGATCACTTTTCAGAAAACAATTGAAGTTACATGCGCACTGAACGAATTACGTCTATGTGTCTCGTATGTATTACGTCTACCATTCTTCCTGATTTTGTCATATTTTGTACACAACAAATTAATTCGGTTGTAAATAGAGTTAAAATATTTTCATTATTTTTACAATTATGAGCAAAAATTCTGAACTCAGATTAAAGCAAAGAACTATGTATTTTGACTGAATGAGTAGATTGTGATGCTGGTTTCCTATAAATAAAATTATTTGGTTCATTGTACTCTACCATCTCTTAGAGATTATACAGAGTGTTTCAGTATAAAACTTACAAAGTGTTTTGTCAAGATGTTGCTAAATTTTTAAATCAGAGATTTCTTCTTTACCAAATTAAAGAATGATTGGTACTTCTCTATTATCCCGTTGACCACTTTTCATAAAAAAAAAAAAAAAACTATCCAAACTGTAACACCAAATAAACAGGAGAACGTTGCCACTGGAATATCAAAATAAATAAAATATAAGAATTTAAGGACATAATTGTTATTTTAATTAATGAAATAACTAATAAATCAGTAAAACATAATGAAAAATACACGTAAATGTCGAATTAGAAACCACTTGATGACATAAACACATATAATGCTTCTGACATCAAGTAAATGGGACTGTATTTTTGCATTTAATCTTACATTTTGGTGATAGTTTTTTGTTAGGAAAAGTGCGGTTGACGGGATAATAGAGAAGTACCGAATTATTTCTAAACTTTTTCTTTTGGAAGGGAAGGGGGGGTTCTTTTCTATGGTAGATGAAAAGGGCAAAACATGCAAAATGAATAAGTAAAATAAAACAAAAACATCAGTAAATAAAATTTAAATATATTCTATTAAATTCATAAATAAATTTTGTCGAAAACACACATAAAACGGCAGGCACAATGAAATACTTCTCCTAAAATAAAGATTAAGAAATGAAGAAATAATAGATAGAAAATTATCATAGAGAACTTTGCACTTAGGTCAAAACTCTTTAATACTACCAGACCATATTTTACATTAAATATACTCAAGATGCATTTTATGTTAAAATCATAACACGTTGAAATATTTTTTAAATTTAGCCACTTTTTAACATTATAAAGTGAATAGAATCAATCGACCAGGCTCCAGTATGAGAAATTTTGAAAATATAAGAGTCATTCCATGTCAAATCAACCAAAAATTTTCTATATTCAACCTGACCATTTCAGATTTTAATGAAACCTTCAGGAATCATTCATCTCAGATTTTAAAGTTGAGCATTTTTCATTGTATCACTTTATTATAAAGTGGCAGCCAACTAAGCGAGTATTAAAAAACACTTATTCAAAAAATATCCCATGTTATCTGAAAAAAATCTCCAATCATACAAATTATACAAAATACAATATATCTTGATAAATATTTATTTATATCATTAGAACAAGCATATATATAAAAACAGTGGATAGTACTTGTCTATTCCAAATGTATAGCAAGAAAACACAAATAGAAGAAAGTAGAATTAATATGTGTACTATCCATAAATGACAGGGTGAAAAAGATGAAAAAAAATAAAACATAGTATGTAGTCTATTCTAAACAGCCATAACTTGCATCAAAAAAGCAATTTCATCAAAGAAGTCGTCTATAGTACAAGCAGGGTCTCCACAAAACCTACTCGACATGTGCTTTCTCTTCTGCATCAGAATATGCGACCTAAAAAAAAAAATTAAAAGAAAAAATGATTTTTTTAAATGAAAAAATAAACTGAAAAACAGAATTCCCTATATTATAACTTATGAGCATGAACACATACACCAAATTATAATAATAATAAAAATGTAATTATAATAAGAAAATTTATGTGCATTATTACACAGTGACATTAATATTAGTTTAAAATGGAGATTTCTTGTTAAACTAAAATTAATTGCCATCAGAGATCAGACCCTCTTTTGGATATTATTGATATTTCAGATCATCTTAAATCAGGGTTTAAAAAAAAAAAGAAATAAAACCCAAAGAAACCAATGTTTTAAAAAAACATTTAGTTCTTAGTTCTTAAAAGTTTTGGGGAGTTCCTCAATATAAACTAACATGTGCTACAACTTTTTTAAAAAGCCTGTCTGAATTTCTAGCTTGAATGTAATAAGCATAAAAGTAAAAATAGCTTGTTAAAAAACATTCTTTAATAAGCATCCAATGTTTGTCTTAATAATCATGCCTAATTTCATGGTTGCAATATATGTTTGTCCCCCAAAAAATCTGTTAATATGTTAATTTGGCACTTTTTAGGATTTAATACTTATTAAGGGTTTAGAGTTGAAATCCCCATATGCTAATGTCATAGGAGACGTTAAACCCATGTTTACTAATTTTAAATGATGGTTAAGTAATGTTAAGTTTTAATTCTATTGGTAACATTTGCTCTTACTTCTAAAATGATTATTTACACCCCCCCCCCCACACACACACACAGAAAAAACATTTGGCACATATTATGACAAAATTGAAATCTTTATTGTCACTCTTCAGATATTTGGCAGGGTGGAGAATGCACTATGCAGTCCCTGTTTTTTTATTTAAAAATATTACACAATTCCTTCCCTTACTTCTAGTAATGAGTTGGAGTAAGTTTAATAATTCAAATTTGTGACATAAAAATTATATAACTGTTCAGCCTTTTGTAGGCAATAGTCAAATTTTCTAATAAATATTTCCTCTAAATGTAAACATACCTTGTGTTTCTTTCCCAATCTGTTTAAGAATTTCATGAAACAGAGTTTAAATCTAAATAAACAAAGTATTTTAAAAGCTTACATACAATATAATATTTTGATTTATTAGAAATCTGAGCTCCTTTTTGACCATAAATAGCTGACAATTTACTCAGTGTAGATTACACTAAAAAAAAATAAAATTTGTTCAAAAATGATTTATTTTAAGAATTTCAAAATGGACTTTAGAAAAAAATATATCTTAATTGTGAAATATATAAGAATAATGGGTACTTTTCGGTTAGCCGGGCGCCAGTGATATATGTACATATATATATTTTTTTTCATACATATAAGTGCATATATATGTATGTATGTATGTATATGTGTATATATACATGTGTATATATCACTGGTGCGCGGCTAACCAAAAAGTACCGAATAATGTATAGATTGCTTGTTATATTTTGCTGTCAGACAAAAATAAATTAGTTATTTGTGTCCAAGATTGTAAACTGCGTGTGATGCCTTGGAAGAGAGAGGCAGGAGGGAAAGGGATGAAACGAAGCAGCAAATTTTGTATAGGAGAGAGAAATGTAGAATTTTTTTTAATCTGGTAACATTATTAATTTACAATCAATACTTTACATTGATAGATTAGATTTTTTATGGAACAGATGTGTTACACTCACACACAAATGTTTGGCGACTTTTTGATTGGCGCGATTTCCAAACCCGCACCAAACAAATAATACAATAGCCAGGTTACCATTAAAGGAAAAAATCCTCAAAATTTGACGATATTTTTCCTTTTTTATAAAGGATTTAAAAAAAAAAAAAATCGGTGCATGAATGTAAGACATCATAGCCTTTTTTATAAATATAATTAATTAGAGCATTTGAAAAGTACGTATTACAATTTTTGTAACATTTGCCAAATGAATATAAAGATAAAACTACAAAAATAGAACAGTATCACTTAAATTCTATAGTGCTGATCAAGAATCGGTGTTTTAAAGGAAAATATTTGCAACAGGCAAATACTTTTGCCTCCTTCTTGCAGTGACTTTTCAATTCTGCCCCCCCCCCTTCCCCCTCTCTTAAAAACTTTTCCAGGCTTTATGTTTGAACCTGGATTTTTAAATGCCGCAGCAATAATCATATGCGACAATATTAACTTAGAACAAATGTTGAAAGATATAAACTATCTAATTCATTAGAAAAAAATATTTTCTGATTTGTTTGTTGTTCAGTTTAAACTATGAAAAATTGGTACTTCTCTATTATCCCGTCGAGCACTTTTCATAACGAAAAACTATCGCCAAACTGTATCGCCAAATAAACGAGAGAACGTTGCCATCGGAATATCAAAATAAATAAAATATAAGAATTTAGGGACACAATCGTTATTTTAATTAATGAAATAACTAATAAATCAGTAAAACATAATGAAAAATACATGCAAATGTCGAATTAAAAATCACTGGATGACATAACAAAAACATATAATGCTTCTGACATCAATTAAAGGAGGCTGCATTTTTGGCATTTAATCTTACAGTTTGGCGACAGTTTTTTGTTACGAAAAGTGGTCGACGGGATAATAGACAAATGCCGAAAAATTTTAGGGAATGAAAAAGCAGATAAGCTTACATTTATATTACATTTTTTCAATTAAAAAAAAGTATTTTGCATTTAAAATTTTGTTGCTATAAAAAACAAAAATTTTCTTGATACTTGATACTGAATCACTTGTGTTTTTATGAATACATTGAAGCAAACTGTTTCTGTTTTCAATCAGTTGATCTTCAATTTTTGATATGTAGGTAAAAAAAAAAAAAAAAAAAAAAAAAAAAAAAATTAGAATAATGTTTTATTCAGCTTTCATGTTATGTACTAAAACTATGTATGTTTTAGTTTCTAATTTATGCTAAACTAAAAATATTTATAATCAGCAGTAATTGGACTATTTTAAAAATATCAGTTACATAAAAGTACAAGATATTTAAAAAAAAATCATGATATCTACGAACCCTGGCACTGACACATAGCTATGCAAGTAAGAGGAAACAATCTATCACTTTATCATTGGTGTAAAATATTTTAATTATGGGCGAGAGCAAAAAGTTTTAAAACAGAACATTAACATTAGCTTCATTCTTTACCATTATAAATATCTGGTATTAAATAGGAGAGGTATCCTCTTCCTTCCTCCACGGCCAAACGACAACCCAATCCAAACAAGCAATGCATTAATTTTAAAAGTAAATTCTCATGAATATCTTTGACATTATATGAAGATCAAAATTATGTTTTTCTCGATATCTATATTAAAGATGAAATGAGTACGGGATCACGTGCATTTATACCCCCTCCCTCGATATGTTGTTGAATTAACTACATAACTGGACAAATCCTTTTAGTAATTCACATTTAACAAAGCCATTCAGAAATATTGATACCTTTATAAGAACCACATTCTTGATGATTTAACTTTTTAACTAACATATATGAATTGCACAGTCAGATTTATGCAATATAAGGTAGATGTACCAGTAATGGACACCCTTAAGGAATTTCTTTAAAACTTGTTTTTTAATTAATAGTTTTATTTATGATATTCCAGTTTTTTCAATATTATATTAATCTATCAACAATATTTAACCATTCTCATAGTCTCATTTCCCAATATGAATGAAAATTTAATTGTAAATAACAGAAATATATCAAAACACTTAAAATGCCAGTAATGGACACCCCATAAAAAGTAATAAATATAATTATTTTTATGAACCAGAATTTAATGAAAGCATACTAATGAAACAAAATAGTTATTTTCAAATAAATTTAACTATTCTGGATCCAGTAATTAATAAAATATTTGTGATAATCATTTACTGTTTGCATCAATTATTATAATTATCAGAAGATCAATATTTTAATTATTATAGATGGATAGTTTAAAATACTAAATATCAGACAGCTATCAAATTATTGAGACAGTGGGGGATTTAAAAGGTAATAATTAGAAGAAAAAAAAGTTTTGGAGTATTAGTGTATAGTTTCGTCTCACTATTTTTAACAATTAAACTTCCAGAGACTACTTCATATATTACTTGAAATAATTAATAATAAATATGAAAAAAAAACGATACACTGTGAGTAGGATATTTTAAATACTAAATAAAATTATTTCAAAATAAAACTGTAGAACTGATTCTTTAGGCCACTGATCTGCAGATTTACTTGTTTCATGATTACTATAACTTTCATTAATATTACAAATTTGTTTTCTGTAAGAGATGAATAAGCAAACATTTAAGGCAGAAAATAGATTTTTAACAACTCCTGTAACTTAATTGTTTCTATTTAAATGGGGAGGGATTAAGCCCTATGAGCCCTTCTTTGACTGTGCCCTTAAACAATATTTTCTGCTTCCTGACTGGTTTGATTGCCAGATTATAAAATATGCAAAGCAGAGTTACATTAAAAAAAAATAATAAAATATTGAAATTTTATTAACCACATAAAATAACTTAAAAGAAGTTATTTATAAAAGTTTTGGTGTTATTACATTTTGGTAAGTGTAATTTAAAAATTAAATTTGATTATTTAGGTTTTCAATTAAGTAAAAATATTTTATCCACTATCAACTATAAACATTACGGAAATTGCATTCCCAGCAATGTCTACGGGGGGTGTCCATTGCTGGAAAATGACTAATTAATCCTCCCAGTAATGGACGGACACCCCTCTTAAAACCTTAAAAATAAATTAAATCTAATAAATTGCTATTGCTATATAAAATTCAAAGTTTTCTATTACTACCAAAACAAAAAGCTTCAAATTTTGCAAGAAAAAAAAGAATATATAAATTTAGCATGTTCATTAAGATTTTCACTGAAAAACATTGGAACTTCGAAACATTATTTTCTGATTGGTTTGATTAGAGTGTCAACAATAACCCAGATTATAAAACATGCAAGAGGGAGCTATGAAAGAAATAATAAAAGATAAATTTTTATTGGTTATTTTTTTATAAACCAAAAACACTAATGGGTGTCCATTACTGGCACATCTACCCTATATAAGAATATCAGGAATTATTGATTTATTACTTTTTAATATATCCATATTTATAAATTAAAAAAACTATAAAACAAATATTTACTACTTTTTAAATTTAAACCCCTGTCATTGGGACTCCTTTGTTTGTAATTTATAAGTGACAAAAACTTCAGGATGAGAGTTATAGATTAAATTAACTACTTACCAATTTAAGGCTTAAAAGCAACTACATTTTAAAAAATTGCAAAATAGACTTTGCAATTTATCAACATCTCTAGCCAATTCATGATTTCAGATCAACATATGAAGTTAATTAAAGGAATAGTTAAAGCGTACAATTATAAGCACATTTAAATTATGCTTATTTTTCTAACACTATATTTAGACGACAGCTTTTTAGCAAACAATTAATAATAATAATGACAAGCAGTATTTTCATACTCCAGAGTAAAAAGCCCTCAAAAAGCTCCCTCGCACCGCCAAAAAAAAGAAGAAGAAGCTAAATATATTTTGACTGTATAATCGAAAAATGAATATTACTGGGGGATATTTATACATAAAAAATATCAATGCTCACTTATTTCATAAAATAAAACAAACAGCGAAATCAAGCTCCAGATCGATTACTACAAGATTTAAGTTTTATTATACAAATTAAAACATGTTTAAACATCAGTGTATTAATATTTTTAAATGTAGAAGCAATACTTACTACTTCAGCATTCCAGACTTTGAAGCTTTCGACGTGCTGATAAAAACATACAATCAATTAGCTAAAGTAAAAGGTATTCATTAATTAAATCTGTTATTTTTTTTAACAGTCGATTACGTACAGGGATGATTTACTTATATTTAAAAAGCTTTTAGGCTTGTTTATTAATATCACTGCTAGCATGAGTACTGAGATGTTTTGTTTTTGTCGCCGTCTTTAGTGTCTATTGCTTGTATCAAATCCCCTTTCTTGGCACATGATTGGTTCAAGCTTCAAATCACGTGATTTCGCAAGTTATTTTCGCTATTTTGGGATGGGTTGGACTTCAACTTTGATTTAACTTGGCGAAACTCCGCCCACTGCGAACTGTTCGCAGTTTCGCACACAGAGCAAAATCTATCTGGATCCCGTCCATCATCTTTAAGGCCGAGTTTGACGTGGTAGAGAATGCAGTGGTCTTTTCCTAGTCAAAGCGTGTCTCCTTTTAGGCGTTAGAAACAATTTTCAGAATGTTTAGAAATATTTAGTTTCGTTTCAAGAGTGTATCGTCGCAAAAACGTTTTTGTTCAAGTTTAGGCAGCACCGTATAAGAGTTATTAGCCCTTTTCCTTTTATTTTAAAGACGTTTCTTGCTCGCAGCTTTAAAATGAAGTGGAACAAACTTTGTCAGACTTTCCATTCCTACGTTGCTCTTACAATTTTGCCGTCTAGAATGTCATTGAATTTTATGATGCTTCATTTTAAATACTGTACCAGTTCTTGCACAAAACTGTCCACTTTAACAACTATTTCTATTTCAAATTGAATCCCTCGAAGATGAAGATTGGAGCTTAATGCTGCAATAAAAATTATTTGGAGGATAAAGTTAGGTAGATAATGAGATATAAAAGAGGAATCAGTAGAAGACTTACGTGATCAGGTAAGTTAGAATTTGCTACTCGACATTCGAGAGAAAGCATTTTATCATTCCTAATTTTAAAGACTGCGACACGATACAAAATAACCTTTATCCTTTCACCCTAAATAACAAATAATCAATTATTATTCACCACTTCCAACACCCTGAAAGGACTTACAAATTTCAGCAAATACTTATCTAAACTTTTCTGACGACGTGAGCTAAGCCAATGATTTTTAAGCAACACAAAATCTCCTATCTTTATT
The DNA here is from genome assembly GCA_963931845.1 of Maratus michaelseni. Lineage (NCBI taxonomy): Eukaryota > Metazoa > Arthropoda > Arachnida > Araneae > Salticidae > Maratus > Maratus michaelseni. The sequence continues at coordinate 216,367,298 of OZ007595.1, read as the reverse complement.
TCTAACTCTTTCCGTTTAATATTTTAGCAGAGAGCCTGTCGCTTCTGCGTCTTATTAACCCATTTTCAGCCAAAGGTGCGTAAACGCAACATTTCAATAAATATATTTTTCTTAACACTGTGACGTATATGTTTCACTAATTTTATTTTTCTGCTATTTTTAAGGGTTCTGGAGGCATCTATAAAATATTAGTAATTCAATTGAAGTAATCACTTTCTGTAGAGAAATTTTCAAAGTACGCTGGTTTTTTACTTGAAACAGTTATTGACAAATTAGACTTTTTATAAATGTATAGTTATTCCACTTGAGATTAATCATACGTTTTTATAATGAAGTAAAGTGGCAAGTTCTTTAAATAAAATAAAAATAAAACAAATGCCATAAGAAAACTTAATTTTCTTTATTTAAATTTAATGATAAATTATTAAGGGTAAATTAATAATGGTAACGTCAAATTAAATAAAATATTATTTTTCCAGCACGAAACTTTTTTGGTGTCTTAATGAATGTAATTTAAGCAAATTTCAATGGAAATAATACCACATTTTAAATAATTTCTATGCTTGGCCTAAAATGGGTAATCTGAAGATGAGCCTCTTTGACCAGTTTATCCACAGCCTGGCAAACATATTTATCCTCTTAACTCGACACCATGTCCAACCTTTGACAGGGTATAATAACTTTTCTAGCCAAGGATATTTCGACAGGGCTTTTTTCTGTCAGTTAGTGTACAACTGTACGATGAGTACAAGCAAAGTGCTCAAAAAACTATCCCAGTTTTTATTAGGCAAGCCGATATAACACGAAATCATTCGAATTAAGTTCTTTTTACTCTTTCAGCCATATTTTATTAATTTAAAGAAGAATGAGAGGAGAAAAATCTTTTCCCAAAACTTATTAAATTTAACTCAACTTAATTCGACTCAAAATGACCTCACCGTTTGTTCTGCAGGAACCTAAGAAATTCATTTTAATTGATAATATCAGTATAAATGAAACCCAGTAGATTCCGATGGCTGGAGTAGATAGCTCAATTTCTTACCAAATTAGTATAAACTCATAGGCTGAGACTGTGTCCAAACAGCTTTTCGGAAACTCAACATGAAGTCAACACGTCACTCAAATTTCAAAAGAGAACTAATAAACCCACGAGCGAGATGCGTTTTAAATGTACAGATCCCATCTTCTACGACACTATCTATAGATCGAGGCTAACGAAAAAGAAAGGCTACCGCGGTGCTTTACGCGTATCTTTTTTTACAGACCGCGGGAGTCACGTGATGCTCGAATCCACCAATGCAGGTGTACGAAAAGAGCATCACGTCACTCTAGCGGTCTGCGAGGCTAACGAAAAAGAAAGGCTGCCGCGGTGCTTTACGCTTATCTTTTTTTACAGAGCGCGGGAGTCACGTGATACTCGAATCCACCAATGCAGGTGTACGAAAAGAGCACAACGTCACACTAGCGGCCTGTAAAAAAAATAAGTGGAATGCACCGCGGTAGCCTGTCTTTTTCGTTAGCCTCGAGCGGTCTGTAAAAAAGATAAGTGGAATGCACCGCGGTAGCCTGTCTTTTTCGTTAGCCGCGCTATAGATACTACACAATCATAATTATGTAATTAACATATTGTAAAAATAACCATGTTTACCAGATTTCTGGAGATGCATAGTAGTTTGCGTATATGTAAGTAGATATTTCAGAAAATGTAAAATACATTTAAAAACCTGATTTCAGAATTTTCTGTCCATAACGTCCAAAAATAGTCAAATTCTTTTCTGCAGCTCTGTATATGATATGTAGATTTGTACATATATTACATTGTATGGGGAAAAAATTTTCAGTTAGAAAATGCATTACACAGTTAAAAATATACCTTAAGCAATCTCCAGTAATAAAAAGAAATGCACTTGAATTCTTTCGTACAGCTCTGTATATTATTTACAGATTTTTATATACATCACATATTAAGCTGAAATTTAATTCGAGTAAAAAATTCATAATACAACTAAAAATGAAATTCCAGCAATTACTATCCATAGATGACAATGTATATAGTTTTTTGCATGTCCTGTATATGAATTTATTTACATTGTACAAACATCTCTTACTATTCTGAAAATGATTCAACAGGAAAATGCATAACACAAGTGAAAAACATCCTTAAGCAATTCCACACTAATAAACAGTAATATTTACGAGTTCTTTTTTGAAGCCGTGTATAAGAAAAATTATACACACGTGTAAAATTTATACACATCACGTTACCTGTGTTATACACCTATCATGTAATATGCAGATAATTAGTTGACCTTAAAAATGCATACCACAAGTATGAAATTATTTTTTTAATGATTTTTAAAACAAGGCTTATTTATTCATCAACAAAGTAGTGTAATTATGATCCATATTATTACTCATTGATAAAATTTAAAATTTATTTATTTTTTAATAATTTATATTTATTAAAATATTACTTAACATTTTGCATGCGTCTACTGGCAGAGGAAAGTGGAACTAAAATCTCTTAAGCGAACGAAATCAAGTCGAATGAGTCAAAGGCGGGATAAGAATGCGCCCCGTGGCGGTGGAAGCTGGAGCTAAAATATGCAAGGCTATCGACATCAAGTTGAATGAGCCAAACCCACTCGTAATCGGTCCCATAGAACTCGAGATACTTTGAAATGAAATTAAAAAAAAAATCTGAAATTATTATTTGGAAAGAGTGGTATATACATCTGATAAGTTTACTTAAATGCTATAGAGGGTGATTATCATAAGTTTACTTTAATGTTATAAAAGGTGATTTTTAAGTTAATTATAATGTTTGGAATCAGTTGTGTTGAAATTAGAAAGTTGATTGCTGAAATACGGAAACTGGACATAGTTAGAGGAAAAAACATGAAGGGAGAGCAGATTTTTCAGCACCCTTCGTTAAATGACTAATTAGGATGACCACTATACACTTTTAAAAATTGATTCATTTCGTTAAGCTAGGAACTTAATTTCCAATTTCAGTTAGATTATTATTAGAAAATTCTGGTAGCTCCTTTCATAGAAATATACTCTGAAGCTGTGAGTGCTGATTATTATGCTAATTTGACAAAATGAAACTAGTTTGGAGAAGTTCGGAACATTATAAAATAATTTATGGATATAAGCTACAGTTAGAGAAGAAACATGGAGAAGTACTCAACTACAAATCATTAATTTTTATCCAATCCGAAGTTGCGTCTTCGTTCATAACTTTAACAGTGTGAATATATTTTAACGGAATCTTTACAATTCACATAGGTGCCAACCTCTCATTAATATTCTGTAATATGCGGGTTAATTTGACCAGTTTAACAACGCTTCAAACCAGAAAAAATATTGGATGAATCTTTATTTATTCAATTTCAGGTTTCTGCGTGGAATTTATTTCATTTCATTTCTTAAAAAAATTTCTGGTGCAAAACGTGTTAAACCTAGATCAAATTAACCTACATATTACGGAATATTAATGAGAGGTTGGTACCTATAAATTCATACAAAGATGAGTCTTTTGCAAATTTTTTAAAAATATCTTGTTAAAGTTATGACTGAAATGCGATTTCAGATTGGCATGAGATGCCCTGTAACTTTGAATAATAAATGAATATTTGACCCTGGTTTCCAATACAATAGAGGTTTTTTACAATACTGTAGCGATCCTATTTCTCTAAATCCTGATCTCATTTTTGCAATTTTGATAAGTTTTTAATTAATATCTATGCTAATTTTCAAAATAATACAATTCTGATTCTCAGGTGCACCAGGACAGGTTTTGTATTATCCTCACCTAATTTTTTTTACTTCTAGCTGTGCTAGATTTTCCTAGCCATCGGACACACACATGCAAAGCGAAACATTCTTTTATTTGTACAGGGACACAAAAAGAATGAACGATAAATGCTATGCATACCATATTTCACAGTAAGCATCTTGTAATATACTCTTTCTGTGTTTTATTATGTTTTCAATAGTGTAACATCATTAAAATACATTACAAATGTTTTTTGTCTGTGGACTATTATGAAACAGAATTCTTTAGTATGATCTTCTAAATGCGTAATAATGCTTTCCACTATATATTCTGTAGAAAGCATGTTTCGGTGCACCTCAGAAATACATATCAATTTCGTGTTGTTTGAAATGGTGTAACATCATTAAAATGCACTGCAAGCTATTTTTCCCCGTAGACTATAATATAACGGAATTATTTTGTGTCTATTTTTAGAGTCTTGCTTGGGTCGGTTATACTGGACCCAAAAATTCTATTTCAAGTGAACCCGAAAAAAATATATTGTCAACCCGAAACTGGACACTGAAATAAAAGAAAATAAATCCATATTTTCAAATAATTAAGGAAAATACTCTACAGTTATAACTAATGTCAATTTTATCTTTTATGTGGAAAAATGAATATATATATATATGTACTCATTAATGTTCAAATACATAGTATTTTTCATTGAAAAAAATATTCTAGATTTTTTCGAAAAATTGGGTCAACGTAAACCTGATTGTAAGAATCAATTCCTAAGCCGAAATCGAAACAACTGCTGTAAAAATTAGCATCAACCCGACCTACAGATTGGGTCGAATAAAATCAGGTTGTCCGATTCGATGCAGGACTCTAGTCCCTATAATCGGACTATAAATATGGCATATTTCATTTTCAACTGAGATAATGGTACAGTAAAGCTTAATAACATATATAAATTACATGGCAATCCGACTGTGTTTATGGGAATTAGAGCGCCGACAGTTAAACCGAAGTCGTAAACACTTTTCAGCTATATTATGTTGACTATTATTGAAGTTAGAAAGTCTTAAAAAGGTATACAAATATTAATTAATTTAAAACAAAATAACTTTGAAAAATATACATTTTTTTAAAGCAAGCATTTGAAAATATTCTAAGAGGTACTAAGAAAGCCTTCAAAGGCCGTCATTTGGGTAGAGTAGTGCACGTCTCGAGTTACTCAATTTTCCCTGACCCGACCCGACCTGAGGTTCAGGTTTGTGCTATTTATTTCAGTGTGAGTTGGGTTCACTTTAAATGTTTCATGTGTAGGTCTTTTTCAGATTTAGTTTTGATATTTTTGGGTTGGATTCCGGTGAAAGTTTTATACCATGAATGTATTTCAAAAGAAAGTGCTGAATATTTTTTAATAAGACTATACATTTGGATATTAATGAGTGTATATGTGTTCATTTTTATTAAAAAATAAATAAAATTGATAGTAGAGATATAATTATAAACTACATTTTCAAAATTGTATTAAAATATACATAATTTTTTTTACATTGGGTTTGGGGTTGACTTTAAACATAATTTCCGGGTTCGAGTCGGGCACAACCTGACGACTCGTGCAGGACTCCACCTTCAGACCCTGCGTTGAATAGCACTGCTCTTCAGGCATTAGAGTAAAATGAGGCAAATTACATTTAAATACATTAATTAGGTCAAAAGATATAACGGTCTTTATGATGTACTGTATATATTTGATGCGCCTTCTTTCAGGATTTTAATGCATTTATCTGAAAATGAATTTTTAAAGATCTACCATATTTAAATTGATATTTCTATATTTTCATGAAGTATAAAGTTATGCAACTGCATAATATTTTCAATTATATATTCTTTAAACTGTTTTTGAGATTTTAAGAGAAACTTTTGAAAATATATCATCGTAGTGACAGACAGTATACATAAAATTAAATCGGTCAAGTGCGAGTATAATTCGTCCTCAAAGTCTTCCATACATTGAATTTATTAATTAGTATAAACTCCTACTACCCCAATTTTTTTTAAAGGCAAGTAATTTAATTAATATCTCGGATAATTACCGATTTTTCTATTTATTTTTCGAAAATCATTATCAACTATCCTTGGATGAATCTGCATCGATAGTACCTTGAACGCCATTCAACTCCCCTGCGGACCGCCCAAAAAGTAAAGTTTGTGTGTAACGGAAAAATGCGTTTTTCTTAAAAACTATCTGACCTAGGAAAATCGCTATAGTTTTCCTGCAATGTTCAAATAAACTACTACTACCCCCAATTTTTTCACAATTTTATTTTCAGTAGATTCGGAAATAGAGGGGTGGGGGACATATTTTTGCAGTACATTTTCGACGATATCTCTGAAAATATAATACCTAAAATTAAAACAAATGTATTTTTGAGTTCGGTGTTACAAGATCTTTCACACAATAATAATAATAAAAAAAATCAAGTAATTTAATTATCTTTCCTAAAATTTTCCTAAACATAGTTAATGGCTAATAATCTTAAAATATGTGGGTCAATAGCAGTGCTGAATTCAGACACTTTTCTGCGGGAGGGATTTCTGGGGCTCCGGGAGGGGGGGGGGGGTAGAGATTGCACTTTTTAATCATTAAAAGCATAAGATTTCAAATTTTCCGGCATTCCCCTGTGCCAACCTCTGAATTCAACACTGGTCAGTAGGCTTTATAACTTTTTGAACTTTCTACAGTTTACCAGAAAAACGACTATGACAAACAGACACACGAATGATCTTATAATGGTTCCGTTTTCACTTTTTAAGTGACCCTAAGACGCTTTTTAAGAAACCCTAATAACTATTTTCATCTAAAAATTATTTGTTTATTTTTTTTTAAATAAATACTTATGTAAATATCTAAGACAAATTTATGTTTATTCTTTTCTTATTTAAAAATTAAAAAAGTATGCAAAAAGTGTTATTCTTTTCTAGAATAAATATCGAACGAGCAAGGAAGACCGAACTATGCTCGATCAAAATTAGCTTTGAGTTCAAATATCATAACCAAAATGACCCATTAATCAAATTTTCTCGAACATGTGACCAAACCCAATTGTCTTCTCGTACCCGAAACCCGTAGGATATGAAATTTATTCAAAATAGTCTGAGCCGTTTTTTAGATAAAATTAGCTTGACCCACAGTGACTCAAAAATGACCCACTAATCGGATTTTCCCGAGCATGTGACCTAGCCCAATGATTTTCTCGCGCCCAAAAACCATAGGATACAAAATTTAGTTCAAATCGTTTTTAAGATAAAAATAGCTTGACCCATAATGACCCATGACCCACTAATCGAAATTTCAGGAACATGTGACCTAGCACAATATTCTTTCCGTTCCTTGAAAGTGTAGGATACTAAATTTAGTTCAAATCCTCTGAGCCGTCTTTAAGATAAAAATAGCTTGACCCATAATGACCATGACCAAAATGAGCACTAATGAAATTTTCTCGAACATGTGACCTAGCCCAACAGTCTTCTCTTGCCCGAAAACCATAGGATGCAAAATTTAGTCTAAATAGTTTGAGCCGTTTTTTAAATAAAATTAGCTTGACCCACAGTGGCCCAAAAATTTCCCACTAATCGAATATTCTCGGACATGTGATCTAGCCCAATAGTTTTCTCGTGTCCGAAACTCGTCAAATACAAAATTTAATCAAAATCGTTAGAGCCATTTTTTAGATAAAATTAACTTAACCCTCGTTGATCCAAAAATGACCCACTAATCGAAAGTTCTCGAACACGTGACCTAGCCCAACAGTCTTCTCGTGCCCGAAAACCATAGGATGCAAAGTTTAGTCTAAATAGTCTGAGCTGTTTTATAGATAAAATTAGCTTGATCCACAGTGACCCACTAATCGAAATTTCTCGAACATGTGACCTAGCCCAATAGTCTTCCCGTTCCCTAAAACTGCAGGATACTAAACAGGACCGTGCAAAGAGATAACTGCGCCCGGGGCAAAAGTTTCAATTTGGCCCTCCCCCCTCCCCTTCTTTTGTGACAGGTAACACAAAATTGATAGAGTACAGAAACAGAAATAAATTCTATTGAATAAACATTTCGCGTTTATGTTGGTACTTTAAAAGGTTTAATTTTAATTCAGAAATTGCAAACAACTAAATAGCGTAAGAGAAAATTGCACTTATTTGTTGGAGAGATCATGATTTTTTGAGACAGAATAAAAAGAATGATGAAAAGAGAAAAAAAATTCCCCAGAAAATGATCGATGACCAAAAAATGAATAAATAAATAAATTAAACCGTGGTTAGTAGTATAAATTTGGCGATCCTCAATTTCCGCGCCCGGGGCGAATGCCCCTTCGCACGGCCCTGATACTAAATTTAGTTCAAATCCTCTGGGCCGTTTTTAAGATAAAAGTAGCTTGACCCACTAATCGAATTTTCTCGAACGTGTGATGTAGCCCAAAATCAAAGCCGTCCGAGCTGTTTTTCAGATAAAATTAACTTGACCCGCGGTGACCCACTTCTCGAACATGTGACCCAGCCCAATAATCTTCTCGTGCCCGAAAATGGTAGAATACAAAATTTAGTCAAAATCGTTTGAACCGTTTTTTTGATAAAATTAGCTTGACCCACAATGACCCAAAAATGACCCAGTAATCGGATTTTCTCGAGCATGTGACCTAGCCCAATGGTTTTCTCGTGCCCAAAACCGTAGGATACAAAATTTAGTTCAAATAGTGTGAGCGGTTTTTAAGATAAAAATAGCTTGACCCAAAATGACCCATGGCCATGTCCCACTAATCTAAATTTTTCGAATATGTAACCTAGCCTAATCGTTTTTTCGTTCCCTAAAATGTAGAATACTAAATTTAGTTCAAATCCTCTAAGCCGTTTTTAAGATAAAAATAGCTTGACCCATAATGACCCATGACCAAAATGACCGACTAATCGAATTTTCTCGAAAATGTGACTTTAGCCCAACAGCCTTATCCTGCCCGAAAACCATAGGAAGCAAAATGTAGTCTAAATAGTGTGCCGTTTTTCATATAAAAATAGCTTGACCCACTATGACCCACTAATCGAATTTTCACGGACACGTGACCTAGGCCAATGATTTTCTCGTGTTCGAAACTCGTAGAATACAAAATTTAATCAAAATCGTTAGAGCCGTTTTTTAGATAAATTTTACTTGATCCGCGTTGACCCAAAAATGACCCACTAATCTAAAGTTCTCGAACATGTGAACCAGCCTAATAGTCTTCTCGTGGCCAAAAATGGTAGGATACAAATTTTAGTCAAAATCGTTTGAACCGTTTTTTATATACAATTAGCTTGACCCTGACCCATGGTGACCCACTAATCGAATATTCTGGAACATGTGACCTAGCCCAAAGGTTTTCTGGTGCCCCAAAACGGTAGGATACAAAATTTCTTCGAAATCGTTAGAGCCGTTTTTAAGATAAAATTTGCATATATATATATAACGACACACATATACATATACACACAAGATTTGCTCGTATTAACAATCTGTTGTCCTCTTTAGATAGTCAGAAACGGTTTCTAAAATATACTAAACTGAGATGAAAAGGTTAGCCCGATGTTATATTAAACGTCATAAGATGCGGGATTTACGTCGTTGTAATCGACGAACAATAAAATATTCTGCTATAGTTGTTACACTGAAACGCACAAATGCAACATCGATCAAATACAAGCTCTCTCAGAGTTTCAGTCGAGATTGGGAACTTTTCGCTTACGCTGTTTGCGGCACCTCTGAGTACTCGCAGAATTTCATGCGAGATAGCGAAAAACTAGCTGCGAAGTTTTCTCTATTTTACTGATCGAGAAAAGTTAATTGCGAAAATTAACTTTAAACTCCTCCTTCAACTGTCACTCAAGAAGAAAATTGCTGAGCTCAAATAAGCCTGGAGAGATGGTACACTTTTCAGTTGCTTTAGGTTGGTGGCTTGATACGTCTGGGAAATATTTCTACTAAGAAAGGGATGAATAATCAGTTTTGGATAGTAAATATTTTTATATTTAATTTATTTTTATCTACTTTTTACTAGTTTGCTTCTGAAAACAATTACACGGGCTTGTAAAGAGAGAGTACATTTATACAGAAAACATGCTAAACGATTACAAAAATGACCGTTTTATGCATTAAACTGTATATTTCAGCTTTAATCACAAAATTGTAACTGCTTAGATGTGAAAAACTTATCAGCGCACTGATCTATCCATAATAATTAAAATAAATTATTAAAAATGAAATATTACTTGAAAATTGAATCAGAAAAACTGAATCCGGCAGTTTGACGTACACTCCAGGTGTATTTTTTAGCTTAGTGCGAAAGGCGGAGTTTATAACGGCACCTGGATAGCATTTTTGCGAAATTTTCGCAGTTACGGAAATAAGCCCCGCCTTGACACCTGTCAAAATTTTTTTACTAATAGACAGCGAAAGTTTCGTAAAAATGCAGGCTTCTGATTGGTCAATCTTGTTTCGCAAACAGCGCAAAATCTATCTGGATCCCGGCCGATATGTCACGCTTCACCCCCTCTTCTGGAAGCAGCGACAAGTTTCAGATTACATCACAGTCGCAGAGTTGAAAACAGTTGTCCACAATCCTTAGATCAGCTCCGACATGGCTGGTTGTACAAGGGCTACACTAGATACCGGGCTGGCTCATTCATTATCATGACATCACAAATGGTGGCTGGCCGTGACCAGCGATTGGTAAAGCGACGCGCCCATCGTTTTCTGCAAATCACTGTATGTCTTTCGTTTTGACGTTTCGCTTTGTACCAATCGCAGGTCGCGGCCAGCCACCAATTGTGACGTCATAATAATGAATGAGCCAGCCTGGTATCTAGTGTAGCCCTGATTGTACCCGTACTACAGCGCCTAGAATACGTAGTGTGGAAAACGGTTTTACCGTTTTTTAAATCAAGATTTTCGAATTCAAACCGGAAATTCTGAAGTAAGAATTTTTACTTTAAGAAGTCACGAAATATCTGCCATTAACTACCGAAAACAACATTATAGGGAATTTCTGGTATGAATGCAAAATTTCGGAATTTAAAAAAGCCAAACTGGTAATACTTTAGAAAATGCTAAAAAAATTGTAACCGATAAACGTGCAACGATGCGATACAGTAATAGAGCGATCGCAGCGACATCTGCTTTAACAATAGATTTACCTCTAACAAAAGTAACCGTTTCACTAGTGACAACATGAACATAATTTCTATTAATAAAATCTTCTTGTAAGTGTATGTTTCAGATGTAACTGATTTTGAAGTTAGTTTTTTATCATATCAGGGAATTAATCTTTTCCACTCTTCTGGCAGAGATTCATCCTTTGGTATGCTAAATAGGGATAGTTTCTAGTTTGCTGTCTTGTATCGAGTACTGCAAACAGGCACAAAACAATGCGTATCACGTTTTTTGGCCATGATAAATTTCATTCATATTTTCAAAGCTTATGAAAATCACTATTCAAGACAAAGGAAATAGGGTATAATTTAATTATTTAAAATATATACCACCAGCTAAAACGTTTCCTCAGTTCGATTCTTATACAATGTTTGCGTTGAAAAGAGCTAGCAGACAGTGGCGTAGCCGAAGAATGGGGTCCAAATGCTCTGGAAACCATTAATATTATAAAGTTTTCTTCGCCTTCAATATCGCAGAAAATTCTCAGATTAAATAAGGCAAAAATATTTTTAAAAATTAGTGGTATCCAAACCATCTGGACCTCCACTCTGTCTACGCCACTGCTAGAAGATGTCGCTGCGATCGACCCGTATCTTTTTAGCATAGTTTTATATTTATTGGATTCAATTTTTTAGTACTATTTTGTAGCCGTTTCCCACACTACGTATTCTAAGCGCTGTATCCATACAGCACAAGACTTCACGCTAAAATATGGCCGGTCATTTCTTTAAGTTTTGCAATGTACAGTCGTGAAAAGAAAAGTGAACACCCCCTACTAACTCTGCAACAAAATATTGTTGAAGTTACTGGTAGCAAACGAAAGGAAATAAAGTCTACTTTCAAATGATGTACATAAAATTTTCTTAATGGAACATCTACATATCAAAACAAACCCAAACTTTGTTCTTCAATGACAAGACCCAATTTTAATAAAATATTTTAAATCTTCATTTAAAACTATGCCTATATACCAAATGTCAGGAAATTCCTGCGATTAGTTTAAGAGAAATTCATTATTTTAAAATGAGCATATTTTAGGGGCTGGATCCAAATTGAAGTTCGGTATTTGATTGTTGAATGCTGCAGAATAACTAAGACATTTCTATTAATGCATTATTTCTTGTCAATATGATCATTTTATTCACTAAATATATTTCGGCTATTGTTATAAACGGTAAAATCCTTTTCAATATTCATTTTGTAATGTTAACAAGAGTTGAATTATCCGATTAAAAATATGTAAGGTTATCTGTGATTAAAAGAGTTTTCGATAATGTGAATGTGATTGGGTGGGATTTTATAAGTGTTTTTTCTCGGATTTTCAAATTATTTTACTGTTCTTTTCTAAATTTATATGTGGAGAATATTGGCGAATATCGAATTTAGAATAAATAATTGTATGAAGCAGTATAAGGAAACGATGTATAAAAAACCCAGACAGGTTGCTTTTCAGTCTGAATAAGTCTTAACTCGATTGTTAATGGCATATTTTTAAAAGATTTTGAGCAAATACACAACACATATACATTTATAAGATAATTTACTGCAAACATATATACCGCAGAAAAAAATAAAATTGGTTTATTAGACTGGGTAAGAAGAATGACTAAGACTTTTCTTTATAAAGTAGGATTGTTCATTTTTTTAAATGAACTTTGTTAATTTAAAAATAAAAGCTAAACTAATTGACATAACTGACGTAAAATTGTATCTCATGCAAATATGATTTACGTAACTTCTATTAAAAATTTAAAAGCAGACACAAAAAAATTAGAAATATATAAATATATTTTTTAATGAACTTAGTTAATTTAAAAATAAAAGCGAAACTAATTTACATAACTGATGTAAAAATATATCTCATGTAAATATCAGTTGTGTAATTTTAATGAACAATTTAAAAGCAAACACAGAAAAATAAAAAAATATATATATCTTATTCTAATCAACAATAAAATGGGTAAAGTATTTCATCATAGACGGCCCCTTAAACCAGCATCTTGCCGTTTTTTAAGCATAATTTGAAAAGTACTTGGAAGAAAAATTTGAAATTTAAATGCGCATAAAGCAGGATATAATAAATATAAACCATAAAAAAATGTAGGTTATAATTCATATTTTTTTCGAATATTAATTTCATAATTCATAATTAATATTATAAAATTATTGTGGTGTCTTAATTCAAAATGTAAGTAATAGATGGCAGTACCACAGCAATCTACGTCAACTAAGGATATTAAGTTTGTTTACTGTCATGTGTAGAATGTTCTGTTCCGTGTTGTTAGATGTACGTGTTTGTGTAGATGTACGTATTGTGATTTAAATTGTAAATTAAATGTGTTCAAACGTCCACCTCGACTTATCCATTATGAAGTTGCTTCCATTACTTAATTTAAGTACTTAATATATTATAATATGGCGACGCAGGTCAAGGTTTTTACCGGAATTAACATAAGAAGAAATTCCACCTGATTCGCAAAATGGCGAAGTTTCGTTTTTTACATCTACAATTGTATATGCTGCAGTAATATTTTGAAATCGTACATCATTTCGAGGGTGGTAAGTGCTGACATTTTTTTTCTTCTCTGAAATAAATAAAAGTTCATAATGTTTTCCAATTTCAAAGAATACAATGATTCCATTGAAACGTTCCAATCATACGTAAAGAGGTTGGAACAGAGTTTTTTATTACATGATGTTGAAGAAAAAAAAAAGGTACCCGCAATTATTTCCTGCATGGGGCCAAAATTGTATAATTTGCTGTCAGATCCAAAGACATTTAAGATACATAGACTGGCAAAACTGTCAGTTTAACTGAGGATTTTTGATCACAGCTGACGTACGTCAGATTATTGACATTTCATATAGTAGTATATTATGTGTGGTTAGCTGTGTTGCGCTATAATTTCTTTATTCGAGATTTTTTCTAATTTTTTGTTTTTTAAATCGTTATTAAATTTAAACGTATATTGCCTAATTTAACACTTTATTGTGGTATTAGCTTGTTATTAGGACTAAATCGCAATTGTTATATATGTGTGTTGCATACAATAGCACCAGCAATCAAGGCATAAATAAAACTTTATCTTTCCATCGGTAAGTCAAATTTTATTTATGAGTATACTTAAGAATGTCCTTTTTAATAAATCTTAGTATCATTGTTTCATTTATTTAGTCAGTGTTATTTAAAGTGAGGACAAAATAAAATTCATCAATTTGATCTGGCCATGAATTTATGGCACAAATGTGATTTATTTAAAAGCAGTTACTTATTTGATTATAAGTTGTTTAATTGAGATATGTTTCATTATCATATAAACACTGAGATATCAGCTCTCTGTGTTATATAAAACAATTTTTTTTTTTTTAGTCTGAACAGCAAAATTATATTTATTCATAACATTTTAATCAATAAAAATATAACTTTCTTATGAATCGTTTCATTTTAATTTAGCTGTTAAAGTAGATAGCTGTTTTGGAATTCCTAATGCATTTCTAATATATAATATACCTTGCAGAGTGTGGTATAAAATAAAAATATTTACTGAAACACTAAGAACTTTTTATTACTGTTGTTATCGAAAACTGTACAATTAGAATAACCTTTACAAGTCCCAAATGAATATCAACATATTGATAACCTCCTAAGCTACAATCAAGTTATCTGTGGTCTGCCTACTGATGGAAGTCGAGGAACTGACTTGCAAAAGCTCACGTTTGGAAATCAAGGAACTAAGTTAACAAAGTCTTTTGTTACAATTTTTATGCCAGCTGGAGACATTCACAGGCAGAAATTTTTATTTAATTTTTCTGTCTGTAAATGTAACTTGCTAGAGCTTGAGATGTCTTCCACGTCCAAGAAACCTCTTGCTGCCAATCTTCATTCACAGTAATTCAATAGGTTGATATTAAGTCCATTTAAGATTTGGAAAAATTATTTTACTGGTACTTTTTTACATAACAACAGTAATAAAACGTTCTTTGTTTTTCAGTAAATATTTTTATTTTATATTTGTATCTGAAAGTGTTACATATTAGAAATGCTGGTACTTCTCGACTATCTTGGCAAGAGAAGGAAATTTCACGTGCATAGTTTCTGGTAACCTATTTACTGTTTCTTTTTACAGAAGATTTTTTTCTATATTTATACAGTTTATTTAATATAAAAAAGTCATTTATTTTTTTGGTACTTCTCCATTATCCCGTCGACCACTTTTCATAAGAAAGTTATTGCCAAACTATAGGATTTAATGCCAAAAATGCAGTCCCAATCACTTGACGTCAGAAGCATTACACGTGTTTGTTAAGTTATCAAGTGGTTTTCAATTCACCATTTACCTGTATTTTTCATTTTTTTTTACCGATTTATTAGTTATTTCATTAATTAAAATAACAATTTCATCCTTAAACGGCTGTGCCATGATGTTAAAAGAGAAAATGCATCGAAAGAATGTTCCGTTGCATAGTTAAGTGCAATAAATCAATTTCAACCGATGTTACAAACATTTATTCACCAGCCGAGAAGGATAATTAAGAAAAATAATGTAAATAAATAAATATCCAAGATTTTTTTTTTTTCATTAATATATTGTCATTTTTTTGTTGTTGTTTAAACTTACTGACAGTTGACACTTTGGGTGGGGCTTTTCCGATTTTTTTTTTATTTATTTTGATATTACAATGGCAACATTCCTCTATTTTTTTATTTGGCATTACAGTTTGGCGATAATTTTTTTTATGAAAAGTGGTCGATGGGATAATGGAGAAGTACCATTTTTTATATACAAACATAAGTAATTTGTATATAAAAAACAATAATAATATATATACACAGGGTTGGGGAATTATATCATTTTACTTGCCTCTAGTGAGTGGCTTTTCTGATGAGGCGAGATAATCTTTAAGAAGTCTTTTAAAAACTGCAGGCTATAGAAGAATTGTTTTTATTTCTTAGCTATATTTTGCAACTCTTCAAATTACTGTAATATCACTATGGTAACTAAGTTCTAACCTTATACTAAACTTTCCTCTATTGTATATATTTCTTAATTTTATTTGAAAAAAAGGAACAAAAATGTATTATTGTAGTAAGGATTTATTTTTGCAGTTGCATAAATTCTGTCATAACAATTTTCAACTGTATGTTGCTTCTTGCTGGCTGGTAAGATTTTCTGAAAATTTCCCACTCCTACATACATCTTCAAATCTGCATAACTTAGGACCAGAGGTTGTGCAGATTTTAAAATTTTGTGAATTTCTGGTCATGCATAACTAAATATGCATAATAATGACGAGATATTTTTTTCTTGAATTATTCAATGAAACTCGTCTTATAAAGGTATATTAATAATTTACTTCAAAATCATAAAAATAAAGACATTTTATCTCATGTTTAGACAGACTTAATTATTTGAAGTGTTAAGATCATACTCACAGCTATTAACAATTTTTACGCATACAAATATAAATTAAGTATAAATTTTAGAAATATTTTGACAACTATATAAAACAGGCATCTTTAAAGAGCAGCACACCGAAAAAAAAGAGGAAGAGATATTTAAAAAGTATGAATGCATTATAGGCCTATAGGTTTAACAATAGTGAAGGGAATTTGAAATGTTACTGACCATGTTTTGGGTATTTATGCATTGTGACATTTTGGTGCTTCGAAATAAAGAATACATTATTTTATCATGTATATTTATGAGCAAATATTACAATATGAATTTTATTTTGCCTTTTTAGAACTTAACTGTAGAGCATTCACCATTTTGACGAATGCAAAATTGTATGTTTTATTTAAATACATACTAAAAAATCACTTATTCACTGAAAAAAAAAATCATGAAAGAATAAAATTACAAAGATTTATAATCGGGTCTCTACACTGATCAACAAGAAATTTATTTTGCATGTAAGAAGGCATCCGTATTATAAAGGCATGCTATATGCTAATTTTATTGACTGTCAGTTCTTTTTTTTTTAAATACATTGTTTATTCATCTTATCAGATTTAACCCTCTTTTCTACAGCTGGAGAAATATTGATTATAAATTGAAAAAACATTTATTTTTTTAAATAACTAATTTTTAGGCATGATTTTGTATTTTAATCTATTACCACATGATTCAACAGGAAGTATTTGTTTGTTACAATAATGTAAAGTAACATTTGCAGTAATATAAATAAGTAATAATAATATTTATAAATTATAACAGTGGTACAACCAGGCAGGATCCTCATTGGGGGCGAGTTTGGAATCATCCTTACTCATAAAATGAAAAATTTTGTTTTGTGATTTGACCACAGTAAATGTGACACATTAAAATCAATACAATGAGAAGCTATTATTATGAAAAGCTATAATTCATGATAAATTAAAATATATTATAAATGTGATTAAAATTCCAATTTACTGAGTCCCAGTAAGAGATTTTTCTGTGTCACTCTGCAGCAAAACAAAATTTATCTGTGACCATAAGAAAAAATAGTTACCCATGTTAAATAAATTGGAATAAATTAAAAATAAATTGGAAAAATAGTAACGCACCACCAAAATTTACATTTACAAGGAAAATGTAATAAGAAGATGTAGGGATGCACTGGATAGTGACTTTGGTCGAATACTGAATATTCGACTAACTGAATACCTCTATATTTCATGGTTTAAAAGTTAAATTTCAAAATAATTTTTCATAATATTTAACAGAAAGACAATTTTCATGAAAAAAAAAAAATCACAATTAAACTTTACAATAAAATTTTTTAAAAATTCTATGTTTTAAATTATTTAAGAAGGATTAGTCTTAGCTTTTTTAATTAATAATAAAAAAATTAACTTATGACTTCTTCTGTGAACTAAAATATATGAATAAAATTTACTTATATTCTAAAACAAATATTTTAAAATCAAAAATAAATTTTCAAGGAATATCTTACAGTAATATAGTATTTATTTGACAAGAAGCGAGTAAATAATAATAATAAATTCAAATGGTGGCAACTTAGCAAGAAAGTTTTTGAAATGTACTAGAATGAATAAAGTGAACGATTATTTTCAGAGGTTGGAAATTTACCTGGTGTTTGCAAAATTTTAGAACAAACTTTCTAGGAAGATAATGTGGCCAAGACAAGCATTTTCTGTACAGAAAACCAGCATCACAATCCATTTATTCAATCAAAAATACAACGTGTTTCACTACAAATAGAACCCTAAATTTTGTTCACAACTTTAACAATAATGAAGATATTTTAGCAAGGTTTTTAACATATTAACTTTGTTTTGTATAAAGTGTATTGGAATCATTGAAGTGATTGAATTTTAATCAGTGATACAGTGTATGTACTGTCAGCTGCATTCTGAATTAGTGGAATGTCCAGCTTAGTGTTTGCACTGCACTAGTGTCACATTTTAACACTTCTTGTCATATTTCACAGAAAGTAGAGTAAGTCTGATGTTTGAATATATTGTTACAATATCTTCATTATTGTTATTTTTAAATGAAAATGCAAGTTCGACACACTGTATTTTTATGTACTGGAGTGAGACACACTGTATTTTTTAATAAGTGGATTGCAATTCTGGTTTCCCATACAAAAACTGTTTGTCTTGTTACTTATTATAACCCCTGAAAGCATATTATCTTCCATTATGTTTAGAAATACCCAGTTGTAAAAAAGCTAACAATATTCAAAAACTTGTATTTACAGATCATTAGTTTCTATGAATGTCATCATTAACAGTTCCTTTTCTTATTTGTTACTTTTCAAACTGCAAATAAATAAAGCAAAAGCAATCTCTGTTATTTAAATATGATTGTATTTCTTAATATCTTTATTTATTGACAGTTAAAAATAAAAGTTATCTAAGGTTTAAAAAAAAATAAATGTAAAAACACTTTCTTTAAGTATTCAGTTTGGCTAAATATGAAGATATTTGGCCAAATTGAATATTCAGCATATCAAATAGTTTGATATTCAGCCTAACCAAATAATTTGATATTCAGCTTAACCAAACATTCAGTAGTTTGGCTGAATACTGAATATTTGGTGCATCCCTAGAAGATACAATAATTTAGGAAAATAAAATTTAACAATTTTTTTAAGCACAGCCTTTATTTTAAAGTTATTAGATTAATCTGCAGTGTGTGCTGCCATTTGCATACTTTTCCTAGTGGGCTTAAAGTATTTTTATTAGCGTCTCATGCTTTTATGATTTTCAGTTTGACTTCAGAATTTTTTGTTTAAGGCGGTAGTCAAAAGAATTTTTTTCCACGCTCAACAACTCAAAATTTTGAGAAATATTTTAAGACTCATTTTTTAAAATAAAAACATGAAACTTGGCGGTGTGATTTATGAAGACATTTATAAGGGCTCCATGTTTTTATTTTTCGTTCAATTAATTAGAAATTGATTTACAAACAATTATTTTCGCAATACAATATTTTATTTTTCCAGCGTTATCGCTTCGGGAAATTCGATTCAAAATGTCCACTTTGACAGCCTTTTTTTAAATATATTCTGCCTTTATCAAAAAATCGAGACAATACGGACATTATAAAGTTTCTGAATAAGAGAACCTGCCAATTGGATGCATTTTAGAGCAAAAATGAATTTACAAATGTGTCTCAAAATAAGCAGTTTGGATTTGAATACACCCTTAAAAGCATTTTTTACCTTTATGTACACTAAGCATGTTATTTTTCACATTGTTTTCTACTTTCAGTTTCTAATACTTATATATATATATTTCTTTTTTTTTTCAGATAATTTCGAGTTTCAAAAAGGGTTTAACAATTTTAAATTGCATAATAAGACAGTTAAATTTCTAACAAACACTTCCTACATTGTACATTCTAGTTTTATTATTTCTTTTTGTATAAAAACAGAGTACACTTTCAAAAACACAGACTTTTGTTAAATCTTTTTATTATTGTGACTGATTTAAACCTTCCAGACATACTGATATTAATTCAATATGAATAGTAGATTGCTTATCTAAAAGAATTTCTTAAAAGATAAAATTTATTTAAATAACACTACTATCTTACTTATTAAAAATGTTCGAAAAGAAATGAACAGCAAGAGAAACTCTTTCTGTTAGTCGTTAATTATAGCAGATAATTATAATTTAATCAAATCTCGCCAGTAGCATTTTCTTTTTCACCAATAGCAGCTTTTATTTTACGCATGTGTAAACTATAAACAATGCTTTGATGTTGAAATAAAATGTTTTGGTTTGTAGTATTTTTTCTTCTTTGTATATTAAATTAAATGAGTTATGTGTATGCATGAGAAAAAAATGTGTATTTTAAGTGAAAATTGTGTATTTTAAATGAAATGAATGCAATGAAAATTAATGAAGATGGTAACATTTGGCAATTTATTACCTGTGCTCAGCTAACATAAAAGTACCAAAATTTTAAATGTTTTAATTTAAGTAGACTAGCTTTATATATATATATATATATATATATATATATATATATTATTTATTAATATTAATACAGTGAATTAGAAAAAGATAAAATTTATTAAAAAACATTTTCTTGTAGTATTCACACCATGTACTACTAATGAAAGTATTAAATTCATGAATCATAAATTCATTTTAATTTACTTGTTACAGATAATCCTTATTAATTTTAGAATTCCCAATGCATTTTGGTACTTTTCCACTATAAGACCTTGACATTGTTTTAAAAAGCTTGATGAAATTCAGGCTTTAGAAAGTGAAATTTTTTGCCGAATGATACAAACAGCTTTGAAAACAAATCAGATGAACTTTTATTCTTTCTATAAATGTATTTGCA
The DNA here is from genome assembly GCA_963931845.1 of Maratus michaelseni. Classification (NCBI taxonomy): domain Eukaryota; kingdom Metazoa; phylum Arthropoda; class Arachnida; order Araneae; family Salticidae; genus Maratus; species Maratus michaelseni. The sequence continues at coordinate 216,346,471 of OZ007595.1, read as the reverse complement.
TATCTCTATATTATGTCTATATATGTATTTGATACTTTTTCATTACCCCGTTAACCACTTTTGATAAAAAACATTATCGCCAAACTATAGAATTTAATGCCAAAAATGCATGATTGTGACACCCCATTCACTTGATGTCAAATGAGTTATATGCGTTTGGTATGTTATCCAGTGATTTTTAATTTGATGTTTATCAGTATTTTTAATGCTGTTTTACTGATTTATTGAGTATTTTGTTAAGTAAAATAACAATTATGTCATTAAACAATGACAACATGATATAAGAAGAGTAAAAGCATTGTAAAAATTTGTGATGCATCGATATAATAAATATATCAGTTTCAACTGACATCACAAACATTTATCCACCAGCTGATAGGGATAATTAAGAAAAATAATTAAATATCCAAAAAATAGTTTTCTGTTTTCATTAATATATTGTAAATTTTATTGCTTAGTTACTGTTAGTTGATTCATTCAAATGGGCTTTGCTGAATTTTTTTTAAAAATGAGATTCTAATGGCAACATTCTTCCATTTGTTTATTGGCTTTGGCATAATAGTTTGGCGATAGTTTTTTTTTTTAATAGAAAACGGTCGACAGGATAATGAAGAAGAACCATGTATATATATATATATATATATATATATATATATATATATATATATATATATATACTTCTGTTTGTATACAAAAATAGATAAATAGCTTCTTTATATTAAATAAGTTGTATAAATATTGAAAAAAAAAATTATATGAATTTTATATAATAAACAGTGAATAGGTTGCCAGAAAATATACATGACAAATTTTAGGGATGCTTCTGTTCTCTGTAACCCGTCGCCAAGACCTCAATAGTTGAGAAGTACCAGCATTTCTAATATATAACAAAATGAACATAATGAAAAATACAGGTAAATGGTGAATTGAAAACCACTTGATGACTTAACAAACACGTGTAATGCTTCTGACATCAAGTGATTGGGACTGCATTTTTGGCGTTAAATACTATAGTTTGGCAATAACATTTTTATGAAAAGTGGTCGACGGGGTAATGGAGAAGTACCAAAAAAATAAATGACTTTTTTATATTAAATAAATTGTATAAATACAGAAAAAAATATTTTGTAAAAGAAACAGTAAATAGGTTACCAGAAACTATGGATGTGAAATTTCCTTCTCTTGCCAAGATAGTCGAGAAGTACCATCATTTCTAATATATAACACTTTCAGATACAAATATAAAATAAAAATATTTACTGAAAAACAAAGAACTTTTTATTACTGTTTGTTATGCAAAAAAGTACCAGTAAAATATTTTTTCCAAATCTTAAATGGACTTAATATCAACCTATTGAATTACTGTGAATGAAGATTGGCAGCAAGAGGTTTCTTGGACGTGGAAGATATCTCAAGCTCTAGCAAGTTACATTTACAGACAGGAAAATTAAATAAAAATTTCTGCCTGTGAATGTCTCCAGCTGGCATAAAAATTGTAACAGAAGACTTTGTTAACTTAGTTCCTCGAATTCCAAACGTCAGCTTTTGCAAGTCAGTTCCTCGACTTCCATCAGTAGGCAGACCACAGATAACTTGATTGTAGCTTAGGAGGTTATCAATATGTTGATATTCATTTGGGACTTACAAAAGTTATTCTAATTGTACAGTTTTGGATAACAACAGTAATAAAAAGTTCTTAGTGTTTCAGTAAATATTTTATTTTATACCACACTCTGCAAGGTATATTATATATTAGAAATGCATTAGGAATTCCAAGACAGCTAAGTTAAACAGCTTTAATTTTTAACATCTAAATTAAAATGAAGCGATTCATAAGAAAGTGATATTTTTATTGATTAAAAAGTTATGAATTAATAATTATACATAAGTTTTTTTTTTTTAATGGAAGACGGTCGACGGGATAATGAAGAAGAACCGTGTATATATATATATATATATATATATCTTTATACAAGTTACTTCTGTTTGTATATAAAAATATCGATAGCTTCTTTATATTAAATAAATTGTATAAATATTGAAAAAAGATAAAGATTAAAGTACTACATTATGAATAAATATAATTTTACTGTTCCATTTTAAATGTTAATGAAAACATATCTCAATTAAACAACTTATAATCAAGTAACTACTTTTAAATAAGTCCCATTTGTGCCATAAATTCCTGGTCAGATCAAATTGATTCGAATTTTATTTTATCATCACTTTTAAATAACACTGACTAAATAAATGAAACAATGATACCAACATTTATTAAAAAGGACATTCTTAAGTAAACCCATAAATAAAAATTTACTTACCGATGAATAAGAAATTATTTGTTAATTGCTGATTCTCACAATTGTACACCACACACAGTACAATTTTAATTGTACATCTTTGGACAATGGCATCTATGTGCATAACCTCCTAGGTAGATGTAGAATCCAGCACAATATATTTTATTTATTCTGCTTACTCTGTATTTGTTCATAAACACTCATGTTTCAAAAAACAAATTTAGGAACAGATGCTTTACACTCCCGCAAACGTATAAACAAAAGTTTGGCGACTTTTTGGTTGGCACGATTTTCAAGACCGCGCCAAACGAATAACTTAATATAATGGCTAGGTTGCCATTAAAGGAAAAAATCCCCTAAATTTGGTGACTTTTTTCCTTTTTATAACCGATTAAAAAAAAAAAAAAGTGTGCGTGAGTGTATGACATTATAGCCCAAATTTATTATGAGTGAATTGCAAAAATATTTTTTAAGTTATCGTAAAAATATATTTAGTTTACTTTAAAATGATAAAATTGGAATGGCTTTATTATTTATCATACACACCTGTGTTTCAAAGAGCCTTATAATCTACAAATTATCAAATTTAGTTGTAATCTGGCTTAAAATCATGAAGCATTTGAAGTTAGAATAGTGCATGGGTTGTGTTTGTTTCATCCTACAGTCAAAATTATCAATTTCAGTTTTTTTTCCAGTTTAGTTTATTATTCAAAGAAAAGCAATGATTAAACAATAAGAACTAAAAGATCTTCTTATACCATTTCAATAATTAAAATAATAAATATATGTATATATTATCTTTTAGACAAAAGTCTTATTTCTAAACAAGTTTTATTTTTGCTTAACTTACAAGATAACATTTTCGAACATAAATCTAAAGTATTGAAACAAATAACAATTATATCAATATTTTACAAAATTAAAATTGATGAATGTATAAAATGTGTATGCTTATTTTATTGGTATGTATTATTTGATTATGCTTACATTATTTACTTATTTGAAATTGTTAAGCTCTATTAACTATTAAAAATATACTTTATTACAAAACTCATTAAGAATCATCTTTGAATTTTAACATTCATTCACGCATGCATGAATATTTTGAAGGATCAATTAATTAAACTTTAGATAGATTTCTCCCCCTCCCCACCTTTTTTATTCTTTCTTGGTTTCAGACGCTTCAACTTATAATCTCCACCAAGTTGTTTCAATGTACATTTCGCCTTCATTGCATATTAAAATTATATGCTGTACTCAAATATACCATTCAAAAAAATTATTAATAAATTACCTTATTTAATTTTATTTCACGAAATTAAATATTTTTAATGCTAATTTAGATATACAAAAAAATAGCTTGATGTAAAAAAAATGGCATAAACTTCGTATACATTAATAAAAATTAATTTTTTTAAGTAGCTTCTAGCCATAGAGATTAATAGTAAACAACTCAAATCTGACGTACAGACCTCGCGGTTGAGGTGTTTCAATTTACTTCAGATGGCTGATGGCTTTTGAATGGGTATTGCCAGTCTGTGTATCTTAAATGTCTTTGGTCAGATCTAACATTTCCGAAAAATCCTGAAGCATTAAAATACGAAGAGATAGTTGAAATTCTATTGAAGCACCCAAGCCCCGCCCCTAATAAATTTTGTTCTAGAATTAAATTCCGTAATTCTTATCAAAATGAGAACGAATCGATACAAGATTTTGTTTCAAAATTAAAGAAGTTAACCACATTTTGTGCGTTTGCTGGGGAAACACTTAATGAAAATTTGTTAGAACAATTTTTACGCGGTTTAAAAAATGAAAGTATTCAGAGTAAATTACTCTCACAAATAGATGATTTAACTTTTGAGAAAGCTATTGAAAAAGCAATTATTTTGCAAAATAATGAGCAGGATATATCTGAATTGAAAAATAAAAATGTAAATGTCAATAAATTGGCATATTCTAAAAATATTCAACAGAATACAATTTCAAATAATTTCCAGAAACCGAAATTAAATAATGTAAATAAAGGGAATTTTGATGTAAATAAAAATAAATTACAATGCTATCGATGTGGAAATCCATCGTATCTTGCTAATAAGTGTAAACATATTAATACAATTTGTAAAATTTGTAAAAAGAGAGGCCACCTTGGTAAAGTGTGTAAGGGCGGTTCTCAGAAGCAAACAAATGTATTGCAAACTGTCGACATTTTATCTGTCAGTCATGATAAAAGTTATACACCTATAAAAGTATGGGTTTTATTTGAAAATAAAGCTAAAGCTGAAATGGAGGTCGACACGGGCTCAGGAATTTCTGCTGCACCTGTAAATCGTTTTCGGAGAATTTTTCCGAATAATAAAATTTTTCCACCAGACGTTCAGTTGAGAACGGCAACGGGTGAGGTGTTTACACCTGTGGGGTATGTAACAGTAGATGTTTCTTATGCAAATATTACTAAAAATCTTAAATTGTATTTGATTAAAGAAGATAATTTCCCACTTTTATTTGGCAGAGACTGGGTAGCTGCATTTAATTTGTTTCCTACTAACTTTAAATATGTGTATGTCAATGAAATTGCAAATTCTACGGATCAATTGAAAACATTATTAAATGATTTTTCTGATTTATTTTCGGATAAAGTTGGTGAAATAAAAGGTTTGAAAGCAGAACTTTATCTAGAAAAAGGTTCTACGCCCATATTTTGTAAGGCTAGAACAGTCACGTATGCTCTACGTAATGCAGTAAATGATGAAATTCAAAGGTTACAGGATGAGGGTATTATTAAACCTGTCACCAGTAGTAAATGGGCAACTCCTATAGTTCCAGTGGTAAAACCAAATGGGAAAATTCGTTTATGCGGAGATTTTAAAGTTACAGTAAATAAATTTTTGAGGGTGAAAAATATCCTTTACCTAGGGTAGAGGACATGTTAGCTACTTTAGGTGGTGGTTTACATTTTACGAAAATTGATTTAAATGAAGCTTATCTTCAGTTACCTGTAGACGAAAAATCACAAGAACTATTAACTATAAATACTCCGAAGGGCTTATTTCAATTTTTAAAGTTACCAATGGGTCTTACTAGCTCTCCAGCAATTTGGCAACGATCTATCGAACAAATATTAAGTGGTATTGATGGTGTCACTGTGTTCATTGATGATATTGGTGTTACGGGGGAAACTGATGAAATTCATTTAAAAAGACTAAAACAAGTCTTAGAAAGATTACGTGAATATAATATTAGGATAAATAAAGATAAATCAATTTTTCTGGCTGACCATATTACATATTGTGGTTATAAAATTGATACGCAAGGTATTCATAAAACGCAAGATAAAATTGAAGCTATTGTCAATGCTCCTAGACCAATTAATGTGTCACAAGTTAAAGCTTTTTTAGGCTTAGTCACATATTATTCTAAATTTGTACCAAATTTATCTACAATTGCCCATCCTTTAAATCACTTGCTAAAAAAGAATGTAAAATTTATTGGGTCTCCTGTTTGTGAACAAGCATTTAAAGATATAAAAAAGGAAATTATTTCAGAAAGAGTTCTTACTCATTTCAACCCTAAATTGCCTTTAGTGTTAGCAACAGATGCTTTTCCATATGGTATCTCTGCAGTTCTTTTGCATGTGATGCCAGATAACGTGGAAAAACCAATTGGTTTTGTGTCCAGAACGCTTACGAATGCAGAAAAAAAATATAGCCAAGTGGATAAGGAAGCACTAGCTATTATCTTTGGTGTAAAGAAATTTTTTCAATATTTATATGGTAATAGGTTTACTTTATTTACAGATAGCAAACCACTTGTGTCCATATTTTCTCCAAATAAAAGTATCCCTGTTCTTTCAGCTGCTCGGATGCAAAGATATGCATTATACTTACAAGCGTTTAAATATGATATTCGGTATAAGAAAACATCCGAACATGGAAATGTCGATGCTCTTTCACGACTTCCATTACGTAGTGAAGATTTACTCCCACAATTAAATTCAAGTAATGTAATTGATGAATCTGATTTTTTTCAAATTAACCAAATTTCTATATTGCCTCTAAACGCCAAATCAATTGCTGTAGCTACAAAATCTGATCCTTTACTACGTCAACTTTTTCATCATCTAATTTCTGGTTCTCCAATTCCTAAAAATTTACTTTTTGGTGGCAAACAAGAAGAATTTACTCTTCAACATAGTTGCATTTTAAAAGGATGTAGAGTAATTATCCCAGAAGTTCACCGTAAACAAATTTTACATGATTTACACTATGGACATTTTGGTATAGTGAAAATGAAGTCCTTAGCTCGCAGTTTTGTTTGGTGGCCAGGAATTGACCAAGATATTGAGATCTTGCATGAAATTGCACTACTTGTTTCAATTTAAAAAATAATCCTCCTAAGGTAGATACTCATCATTGGGAATGGCCTACAGCTCCATGGCAAAGAATTCATATAGATTATTTTGGTCCTGTGATGGGTAAAATGCTTTTGCTTGTGGTTGATGCTCATAGCAAATGGCCTGAAGTTTTTATTGTCCCTAATACAACTTCAGAACATACAATTACTTGTATTTCTTCTCTTTTTGCAAGATACGGGTATCCTATATCTCTGGTATCAGATAACGCAAAACAATTTACTTCTGAAGAATTCGAGACATTTTTGAAGAATCATGGGGTTAAACATAGGTTTAGTGCTCTATACCATCCAGCTACAAATGGGCAGGCAGAGAGATATGTGCAGATTCTTAAAAAAGGGTTAAAAGCCTTATCTTCAGAATCTGGTACAATACAGAGGAAAATAAATAACTTTCTTTTACAGTATAGAAAGATGCCTCATGTTACTACGGGGGAAAGTCCTGCATCTCTATTTCTCGATAGAAATGTAAGAACGAAAATAGATTTGATACTTCCAAGTGTCACAAATTTTGTGCATGATAAACAAAATGCGAGAAAGACCAATTCTAAAGTAAAATAATTTCAAATCAACCAGAAAGTGACTGTAAGAAATTATACTCCAGAAGCCAAGTGGAAAATTGGTCGCATTATTGCAAGAGAGGGCAAGTTGAATTATAGAATTCAAGTTGGTTCGAATATTTGGAAAAGGCATATTGATCAGATTACTAATGTCGGTTCGAAGATACATCTAACTAATGATTCAAATTCTGAAGAAAGTGGTACAGAAAGTCACAAAAGTGATTCTCAGCTAATGCCTCCTAGTGTCTCAGATCTTCGACCAACTGACTCTGTTGTCCCATCTACTCCAAGTCCTCGACCAGCTGACTCAGTTGTCTCATCTGTTCCAAATCCTCAACCAGATGACTCTGTTGTTCCATCTACTCCAAATCCTAAACCAGATGACTGTGTCCGCCCAAATACTCCAAGTCCTGATCCAGTCGACTCTAAAGTGAAATCCATGGTGCCCAACAATATTTTTAATGATCATACAGATACTGTAAATACTAACTCTTCTTTTTCCCAACAGGTACCTAGAAGATCCACCAGGAAAAGAAAAGGTCCCACGAAATTTCCGGAATAAACAGGGGAGAGTCTGTGGTGTCTTAATTCAAAATGTAAGTAATAGATGGCAGCACCACAGCAATCTACGTCAACTAAGGATATTAAGTTTGTTTACTGTCATGTGTAGAATGTTCTGTTCCGTATTGTTAGATGTACGTGTTTGTGTAGATGTACGTATTGTGATTTAAATTGTAAATTAAATGTGTTCAAACGTCCACCTCGACTTATCCATTATGAAGTTGCTTCCATTACTTAATTTAAGTACTTAATATATTATAATAATTATAAAAATTACAAATTCAACGCATTTATGTTTGGTTTTTTTAGTATTATAAACCAACAAAACATTAGCACATTAGGATTATACTTTGAGGATATATTAATAAAAATATGAAAATGTAATTTAATATTAGAAGCTCTAAAATTTAATGTTTATAATTCAAAACTTTATCATCCAAATGACTTGAAATTTGGTAACTAGGCATAGTCTGAACCGAAGATTAAAATATCATATCAAAATTGGGTGTTGCCATTAAAAAAATTAAAGTTTGGGCTGGTTTTGATATGTAGATGGGCCCTTAAGCAAATTTTATATACATAATATAAAAGCAGACTTTATTTCTAATCGTTTGGTATCAGTAACTTTCTTCTACGATAATTGTTGCACAGTTAGTGGGGAGGTGCTCACTTTTTTGTGAAGGACACATGTTGCAGGTATTCAACGAGATGCTAATTAGGTAACCGTGGTTATAAAGTAGCTATATATATATTCTGGTAGTCGATGGGATAAGTGGATATGGAAGGTCATCTCGCCCTCTGGTCTGTTAGTTCTCTTGTGAAATTCGAGCCACTTGTTGACTTTAAGTGGAGTTTCCTATTAGCAGTTTGGATAGAGTCTCTGGTTGTGAATTTTCGCCAATTTGGTAAGAAGTTGACCTTCCTATTCCAATAACGAGCCATCGGAATCCACGTGATATGTTTTGATGTTTTATAACAGAAATGTTGAAATCTTTTGTACTAAACATAATTTTTTTGCTTTTTTCATTGGTAATGCGGCATTTTATTATCTTTACAACATTTTTAAACTTACTAACATTTCAAGAAAAAACCTGGTTTTAGTTATTTTTTAACATTAAAAATAAAGCTGCAGAACACGAAAATTTACCTACAACAAAACGGATTAAAACAACAATAAAAATAAAATGCTTTTATTCTATCATCCTTCTAAAAACCAAAGAGAAATGTCATCTAGACACACGGAAGTGTATCAGCCAAGTTCGTCTGATATACTAGTGTGTTATTTTACACGTACCATTTCGAGCAGTTTTCGCCAAATTTCAATACTCTACTGCTGAAGATCTATTTGACCTACGTACTTGTAATTTTAGATGTGTAGTAAGGACCCTCAATTATCAGAATCCAAAATATTATAAATAACGCATAATTAGTTTTCGAGATAATAATATTTGAAAATGTCTGATAATCAATAATTTTATCACTGACTCACTCACCAAAAAGATCTCATATATCTACTGAACCTGCGGACTTCAAATTTGGTACAAAGTTCGTTTACACTATAAGGAATCGAAAAAAGAAAATCTGAAAAATTTCATCATTGCAAATATGATTAATTAGCAAACACTGCCTTTAATGATTGATATGATTTGTAATTGATAATGATTGATTTTATAGATATGATTGATAATCATCGATATGTTTGATAAGGATATGATATGATTTATAAGAAAAATAACATTTTCGGCTGCTAAACAATTAACAAAAATGTCATTAAATAAGTTTTATAAATTATTTTTTATAAATTTTTCTGTAAAAGAAAAATCTCATTTAGTGGATCCGCCATTTTGTAACATCAAGGCTCTCAATGGTCAATTTTTTGAGTATTAATAATTCTGAAGAAAATTTTTCGTGCTAGGTTTTTAAACACATTTACAAGAAAAATTACGTTCCGAGTGGATGTCTTCTAAATTTGTGAAAAAAAAAAATCTTCCTTTTAGATTGTTCTTAGAAAAACGTGGTATTCCAATATACGTCCCAAGGGGAAGCCTGCATCATACATTCTGAAAAACCCGCCTATAAACATATTTACATTAAATGTGAATGAGCATGTCCATTTTTATTTTTGCATTTTTCAAGGTCCCTACAATTCTACCACATTTTGTATAGAATTTTTCGCCTAATTTAACCGTAGGAAAACACTGCAAAATCGACGATTAAGAAGGGTAATTACGAATTCTGCGATTTAAATATTAAATAAACAAATTTCAATTGGAAGTAGAGGTGCCAGAACACTTATACATTCCAAAGAGTGTACGCACCTTGATTTTTTTTTTTATTATTCGGGTAAAGTTGTTTGAACTAAAGATTATTAAAACATTTAAAACATCAGCTGCATTTCCTTGAAATCACAAAGGATTTCCTGCAACTTTGCTGCCAGTATTTCCAATGGAGCTATGAATAAAGAGGGGTAGACAGATAGTGTAGTGTCCAGTGGTTGAAAGTTAAGTAACTGAGGATTTGGTCACAAGATGGTGGTTGTTGTTTATTTACATCGGATCATGGTCTGATTAACTCCGAAGTAACCTTCCACCTATTAAAACGAATAGAAATTTTTACCTTATTTATGACAAACATGCTGCAGGAGTAAGGCGTTAAAATAAGGTGGAAATTTCTATTCAAATATACTAGTGGAAGTTTATCCCGGCATTAATCAAACATTGATTGGAGGATTGTTTATGCTGTCACATTACACACTATGGCGGAACATTAGGGCCTAGGTATCACGGGGACAAACTTCTACCCACGGTTGCCAGTTTGGCCTGTTTTTTATTAAAAAAATTGAATTCATACCAGAAAGTCATAGTGGTAATTTTTATTTTGTGTAATAACAGACATTTCGTGAATACTTGAAAAAAGTTCTTCTTTCACAATCTCTGGTATGAATTTTGAATTTCAGAATTTATAAAAAGGCCAAACTGGCAACCCTGCTTCTACCAGTTAAAATAAATAGCTATTTTAGCTTTAATTGTGACAGAAATTTAACATAAATAAGACTTAAATAAGGAAGATATTTATATTCAAATTTACTGGTGGAAATTTGCCTAGCAGGTAATCAACCTATGTGAAACCGTTTACAGTTGAAACTTTGCCATTTTGGGGATTTGTCATAACATTTTGAGGATATGACAAATCCGAGGTACTTCCAAATCTTTTCGAACTGGAATTTAAATGTAATTTCTGATTTGTCCTTCCTCAAATCGTATAAAATTCTGCAGTCTAGGCTAAACTGGAACCAAAATTCTCGTATTGAATACCAGAAATCCTACATGATGTCAAGGGATTTCCGTGAATAAAGTGGAATTTCCGGTTACTTTATAGCAGGAGTTTTCCGTTTTTTTTTTTTTTTTTTTTTTTTTTTTTAGCCATCTAATGCTCCTGATATCATATATGCTACCATCAGTGTTGTCAGTTTGGCGAGATTTTTTTTCATTCATATTGCTTGATTGGTAGTATTTTCTTAATATATTAATATTAATATTTGTTTTATTTAATGCATATAAAATAGGGCTAACATTTCTGTTTCAAAAAAGTGGTGGCAATCAAGCAATCCTAATAAAAAAAAATCCCGCACAACTGATACCTTGTAGGACATTAGAGGGTTAAATTGTGTCTAAATGAAGACGACAGATAACATCTAAATATGTTTATGTGTGTCCTGTACATCTTAATATTACATCTATTCCCCATGCATATTCGAGATTGCTTAATCTAAAGACATAATTGTTAGCGATAATTTATTAACGATTGAAAATTCCAACAAGATATATATAGAGAGAGTGTGAGCTAATAGTAGGAATTTAATAAACAAAGAAAAAGGAAATATTACTCTAAGCCAGGCATGTCAAACTCGTTTACTGCCGCGGGCCAAATTAAGCATTACAGGCAAAGCCGCGGGCCACATAAAAAAAAGTAGATTTATGTTATTACCATAGCGCATAACAATATTTCTATGTACAAAGCACAGCCATATTAAAGAAATATTCATGCAAAGTTCATAAGTTATTGTTATACATAGTTTATTTTATCTTATTTTTCGAAAAAATACTCAAAGTACTTTTCATCAACCAAATTAATAAAGTTTAACAGAATTTTCTTAATTGCATTTATTTTAAGAATTGACTGTATACCCTGGACTTTAAATCTTAATCTAGCAATGGCATAACTATCAATCTTCCATGTTTTATTTAAGTAAAGAACAAAATAAACATATTTTGAATCAGAAAATATATTTAATAAAATGTGTCTGGCATCCATGCGCTACTTAATTGATTCCATTTATTAAATACATTTTATGGTTTCAACTATGTTCATTTGACTTGAAAAATAACAAAAGGTTGGCAGCTACACAAAGATGTCGTAAAAAAGTGCGCGACCGAGCATAGCTAAAATATGCCTAATTGAACAATACTTTAAAAAATCAGTCAATTGCTGATTAATAACAGAAATAGGCAAACCCCATATCCATGTATTTCCGCTCTAATATGGAATCACACTGAATTTTGATTAATTGCAGAAATAAATTCTGAAGAATAATTTCAATATCAAACATTAGAGGTGAAGTAAATAGATTAAACTGATTTTCATATTTCTTGAAAAATCTTCTTTTGAATTCATTTTTTAATGTTTTAATATATTTTTAGCATATTCCAAAAAGTTCCACCTCGATGATTTTTGTAAATAATGCTTTGGCAACATTTACTTTTTGATAATTGTTTTATAAAAGCAATAAATTCTATTTGAAAACGCCAATACTATCAAATACCAAGATACCATTATGAAATTTTCTTTGATGTTAAAGTTTACTTAGGTGCTTTTTAATATCAAATAAAAACTCCAAGTACTCTGTTTATTGATGTTTATTAACGTAATAATCCACATGTATAATATGCATTATATGCGCTTTTGTCGATTTATAATGAACATTGCAACCTTGTTTAACAGTTCTAAATTAACAGTTAAAACTTTATGATGCCTCCCGTCAAATATCTGTAAAAGGAGATAGATACATTTATCTTCAATACCTATATTTTCAAGATATTTTCTGATTGACGATGGTTAAGCATCATGTACGTACGAATATAACATAAGCTTATAAGCACTATAAGTTTTTAAGCATATATCCGGAATTCATAAATCTATTCGCTATATGTAAATCGTTCTAAGAAATGGTACTTATGCTTATTGTATTTTCAATAGACATCATTTCTTCAATTTCTTAGTGAATATTTCGGCTCGCAGGATATTTAATGTAAGGAAGACGATAATTAGTTTTTTAAAGCGAATATATTTTCTTCAATAAGCTTGGTGAAAGCACTTTAATTCTTTTTTAAGAAATATAAGTTACAATACTGACAGTTTATCTTTCCGATGTTTAGCCAGATTTTTGTGAGTTTTCTTTCTCCTTTGTGCTGATGCATCTCTTAATGCTAGATTCTATCCAAACTCCAGCAATGTCTACATATCAAACATAAAATTTCCTTTTTCCGTTGAGTATAATTGTATTGTAAATCACGTTTCAAGAAAATCTGCGATGTTCATCTTTAGTTTATCATATTTATTCACAAAATCTTTAACATATTCTTTTATAAATCTTGGGATGTGTGAGCGTATACTAAAGAATGTATTTATATCAACAAGAAATGGAAGAAAGATCATGCAAGATTCATTAACAATAACACAATTACTAAACTAAGTAATGAAAATAATTAAAAAGCTTAAATCTAAAATCCACATGTTTGACTAAAGCCCAAGTGAAGAACCTGGGTGACATATTCCCAGTTTTTGTGTCAAGCAAAAACGTTATAAATTGTGTCACTTTCAGAGCGACTCATGTAAAGCTATTTAATTTTACATTTTGATTTTTTTTTAACTATTCTAAATTATCTCCGAATTTTATTAATTTTACATTTCTTAGTATTTAATAAATAATAAAGTATTTTCTAAAGTGGTGTAAAATCGAAGAGAGTCCTAAAATCAAATATTAGTTTCGACATCAAACAAATAAAAATTTAAAGTAAAATACTGTTCGTGCAAAGAGTACTTTCAGTATGTGTTTTCTAACAACTAAATTAAACAGAGGTAAAATGTCAAAGGCTTCGCGTGCCACTGATAAGTTGTCGGCGGGCCAGTTGTGGCCTGCGGCCCACGTGTTTGACATGCCTGCTCTAAGCTATCAAAATTATATCATGTTTTGTAATCCCCCTTTTTAGGTAGATTTCGTAAGAAATACCTATTAAATTCTCCCCTATGTTGGAATTTCTGAAAATGTTTACAGATCTACGCCGATTATGACTCCTAGACCCCGCAGTTCAAACTTTATATATATATATATATATATATATATTAATATTACAAAATTTAATTTTTTTTTCGCAATTATTCTATAAAATTTTTCCATTCAATAATATTCGGTATATAACCCAGCTTATTAAAAAAATTATCATTCTTAAAATAGCCTTTTACTATCCATATGTAAAGTCAATTCATCCTAATCCACTTAATAATATTTATTCGAAAGTAGTAAGTCTAAAAATGGCGATAGCTTTTTTAATATATTCCTTAAACAGAACATCTTTATTTTAATCCATTATTAAAATTCATTCGTATTATTCCCGTGTGGTCAAATTGCTATAACTTTTTTATGTAAATGCTAAAATATCGTACCTCTTAAATTATTCCGCTCAAAAAACCTTATTTCATAAAGTTATCCTATTATTAAATATCAAATGTCTATTAAAATATTTCCGAAAAACTTTAATTCTTTCTTTTTTCCCCCTTTTATAAAGATTCATTTTCTTTTCTTCTTATTATTTTATTACGTATTAAATTTGAAGTTTAGCTACAGCCTCAAAACAGATAAGCTCGTTTGTTGATATGACAGGCATCTGGTACGAGATTATAGAATGTTCTAGAGAGGCATAGAAAGTTTTTGGCGGTAAGGAAGTCATTTTACGACAAAATAAATCCACCGGAAATATTGATAGAGTTCCTAAAGAGACCTTTTGATTCGATAGAAGTGGGTCACGTGACGTATTCTGTATTATTACGCAAACAAGTTTAAAAACACGATCATCCTGATTCGGAGAGAATTTTTTGACGCTGGTGTTTGCTAAAAGAATCGGGGCGGATTCTAGAAAATAATGGAACGGTGGAGATTTTTTTCCGTTTAGCGTTGGCTAACGAGCATTTTCCCCTGAAGAGATAGATGTCTTTAACTGGAAATAAAATGTTCTTCGACTAAAAAACGGACTGAATCTTCTTGTTGTTGTTGATGATACCACACGGCCGCCTGATGCGAGCTAAAAGGGAAACCTATTACATAGCTAACTCTGTTTATCAACGAGCACGACCGCCTTTCATCCCGGATTTGAACTTGGAAATACGACATTAATATCATAAGTCGACAGGATTTGGACATTAGATAAACAGCTGGTGATCAACAGAAAGTTCTGTAGTTTAAACGTGAAATTTGCCGATTGGAAAAAAAAAAGTTACGAGGACGTCTACGCCATTACAGCACGTTTACGTCTGGTGTTCTGCTATTTTGTAGCTTTAAAAGAAATTAAAAATGGTCAAGCCTAAAAGAGAAAAGAAAAGGAAAATTTGCCCTAAGTGAAGTTGTTGCTAGAGAATATAATATTCATCTTCATAAGGGTCTTCATGGTGTTGGTTTTAAAGGATTGCGAAAAAGCAGAACTTTTGTGTTATCAGGAAATTAAAGATTTTTAGATGTGTGAAACTTTCCTGTGAAATATGTTCAAGAGTAACTGTAAGTTGGTATTTTTATTTATTGGTATTTTTATATGTTGATATTTATTAGTTTATGTTATATTTAAAATGTTTTATTTATTTAATAGTCTACTTTGAAATTTAAAGGTTTTATATACTATGTTATACTGATTAAATTTTTGTTCTTAAAAATTATTTCTGTTGCAAATATTTAAGTGTTGTTAAGGTTAATTAATTTATTTGATGATTTCGTGTGATACGTCATCGTAATATTATAGACAGCGGTATAATTTTATATTTTCATGTTTTAAGAACAGATATTCTTAAAAAAAAAAAAATCTATTATTTTTAAAATTTTATTGAGATCGTAAATTACATATTTATTTACTATTTTATTATTTGTATGGTATATAGTGTTATAAGTTTAACATTTAATGTTTTTAAGATCCGGATATTTAAAAGAAGATCGAGTTAACTCTTTTGTTAGATTAAATATTATGGCAGAACCAAAATTTATAGCATTTGATCCAGATTTAGGAGTTGAGATACAAGCGTGGTTAAAATACTTCGATGATGCTTGTGAAAAAGAAAAGAAGGATGATGATTGGAAGTTTAAAAATATTTCTCAAAATTTAAAGGGAGAAGCTCTTAAGATTTACATTAATGATTGCCTTAATTGCACTAAATACGAACGGATAGCTGATATCTTAACTGAGAATTTTATTAGGGTAAATATCCCGAAATTTTCTGAATTTTCTGCTTTGAAATTGGATAGTTTAAGTAACTTAGAAACTTATTTTAGAAAGAAAATTGAAATTGGTAGAAAATTGCATTTATGTGAAACTATATTACTACAAGGATTAACCGATGGTTTAAAACCAGAATATCAAAATTATCTAATTGTTAACCCTCCTGAGAGTACGACAGAATGGTATAGAATTGTTAAGCAATTTGTGGAAGTTTCCACCCCTTCTGTTACAAGTCCATCATTACTAAGTAAACCTAATGCAACTAATTTTGCCATTCCTCGATATAGTGTGCAGCCTAATAGACCAAATTTTCAACAAATTAATACTCCTAGGCATTGGATTCAGTCAAATCGGCCCAATAATCAATTTAATTCTTCTCGAAACTGGGTTCCTCGATCAAACTATAATTTTCAAAGACCTAGAAATTTCCAAAACAGAGTACAAAACAATTATTTTCAGAACCAGTACTCATCTAGGCCATGTAGTATTTGTGTAAACAAGGGTGCAATGAATGCTTTTCACTGGGAAAAAGAGTGTATTTTTAATAACAACTCAACACCCTCTGATACTCTTCCAATTGGTACTCCTAATGTTTGACAATTAATTGTGTATGGATATACGAATAATTATAATTTACCATGTGTCGTCGATACCGGTTCAACTATCGCAATTTTACCATTAAAGTTTGTTAAAAAAGTGAATGCTAAAATTGAAATTGTTCCTCCAGTTACTATTGGTCAGGCAAAGGGATTTTTAGAAATTAATCAAAAGTGTAGTATTCTTCTTAAAGTGGGTAAAATCCAAAAATATGTTAACTTTTTAGTATGTGATACAGATTTGGATTACTGCATCTTGGGGTTAAAAGAATGTTCTAAATTTAATTTAAATATAAATTGTAAGAATTGTACAGTAAAACAGGGAAGGAAGATTATAAATAGGAGTATATCCATACATGATGAGAGATCACTTCATTTTAATACTGTAACTGTAAAAAAACTACAACAAGGTGATGATAACTTGATAACTTCTGATTGTGACAGTTTGAATTTATTTAATGATGGTAACTTGATAACAACTTATAATGAAGATTCTATTTCATGTAATGATGAGTTATTAACAAATGGTGATAGTAATGAGAGTTTAAATGGATATAATGATGACAAAGTATCACCATATACTAATGAAAATTTTGTGAATACTCAGGACTTTTTTGCAGCTAATCACAATGATTGTAACGTGCAGCCTGGTTACAGAAGTTCAATGACTCCTCAAAATTTTCGCGATATTAATGATTATGATTCAGATTTAATTGGGGAAATAAATTTAATTGAAGATGGGGATTTAAGGGGAATAGTTCAAAATTATAGGGATATTTTTGCAAAACATAAATATGATGTGGGTAAGATAAATATTGAACCACAACGCGTTTTACTAAAATCTGACCTACCTATATCTTTGAGGCCCTACAGAACTTCCCCCTTAGAAGAAAAAGAGATAAAACATCAAGTTCAATCTTTATTAGCGGCTGGTCTCATAAAAGAAAGCAATAGCTCGTATTCTGCCCCCGTCACCTTGGCTATGAAAAGAGAGGAAGGTAAAAAGACCCGACTATGTATAGATTATAGGAAATTAAATGCAATAGTTAAAAATGATGCAGAACCTTTACCTTGTATCGATGAAATTTTAGATAAATTGAGTAGTGCCCAGTATTTTTCCACTTTGGACTTAGCCTCTGGCTACTGGCACATACCAATACATCCATCCGATATAGAAAAATTAGCTTTTGCCACCAATTTTGGCCTCTTCGAATGGCTGGTGCTCCCTTTTGGTATAAAGACAGGGCCCCCGATATTTAATAGAACCATTAGAAGAATCCTCAATAAGTATAAAATTGATTTTGCTTGCCATTATTTTGACGATATCATAATTTTCTCCTTCTCTCTAGAAGAACATTTAAATCACTTAGCGAAAATCTTTGAAATCTGTAAATTAGAAAACCTTAAATTTAAACTTTCTAAATGTAAACTAAATCAAAATAAAATTAATTTCTTAGGCTATGAGATCACCAATGGGACTTTAACTCCAGCTAATACCAATATTGAGACAATTAAAAAATTGAAACCTCCCTCTAATGTTAAAGAACTACAACGATTTTTAAGTTCCATTAATGTTTACCACAAATTCATAGATAAATATGCTGAAATTAGATACCCCCTCAATAAATTACTTAGGAAAAACACAATATGGGAATGGAACTCAGAATGTCAAAACTCTTTTGAGAAATTAAAAAATACTCTAATTGCAAAACCCATTCTAAAAATTTATGACCCAAAATTACCCCTCCACATGTTTGTAGATGCCTCTCAGGTAGCAGTAGGTGCAGTTCTAAAACAACCAGGGAAAGATAATTTTTTGCATCCTATTGCTTACCATTCTAGAATTTTGAAGAGTTATAAACAAAATTATTTTATAACTGAATTGGAATATCTTGCTATCATAGATACTCTTGATAAGTTTTATCACTATTTTCATGGTACTAAATTCACAATCCATACCGACCATGCACCTCTGGTATGGTTAAAGAATGTTAAAAATCTAAGAGGTAGACTTTTTCGATGGTCTTTAAAACTTAGCATGTTCGATTATGAGATCAAGTATCAAAAAGGTTCTACACATGTCGAAGCAGACATGTTGTCACGAAATCCTGTTGCTTATCTTAATCAATATGTAAGTTTATTATTGGACAAAAAAGAAATTATAGCGATGCAAGATAAAGATAATGTTTGTGACAGGCAATTCATAACAATTCATATAAAAATTCGCCTGGTACCTACTGCGCGCAAGGTTGCAGAAAAAATATTGCTTCAAAAATAACAAACAATAATGATAATGATGTAAAATGGATGTATCTTGAACTTATACTTCAATTTCAAGCAATTAAAAATTTATTTATTTTTTAATTGGCATTTTTTCAACAGAAAAAGGAATTTTTTAAACATTTTACAATATAAATTTAAATTAAAAATAAATTAAAATTTTAATTACTTGAAATTGAAGTATAAGTTCAAGATACATCCATATTACATCATTATCAGTTTTGTTTGTTATTTCTGAAGCAATATTTTTTCTATTGCCTTGCGCGCAATGGATACCAGGCGAAAAAGGTTTTGTACTTTTTTTTAAATATTTAGACTTTATTTAAATAATTAAATATGAATTGTACAACATTGAAATAATTATGTTAAATCAAGCATATATTGACCTCTTAGTGGTAAAAATTTCATTTTATTGTGTGTTATATGAAATCAGAAATAAAATAAAATGTGACATGATGCAAACTCGCATCTTCGGAAGAAAAGTAAGACTCCTGAGACAACTTAGAAGTTTTTTAAACCCTTTTGTGTTTTCTTTTTGTATCACTTAATCATTTTATCTATATTTTAAGTGAAACATTATTAAAATAAACCGGAAACGATTTTCCTTCATAGACCGTAATGTAACAGAATTGTTTTGAGTAACACTGTAAAAGAATTGTATGTTCTATGCACACCATATGTTATAGTAAGCCTATTGTGGTGTACCTCAGTGATTTTTTCAATTTCAATATGTTTGAAATTGTGTAACATCATTAAAATAAGCTACAAATGATTTTTCCTCATAGACTGTAATGTAAAGGAATTCTTTGAGTGTCCCTGTAAAAAAAAAACTATGAGTGCTACACACTTTCATTTTCAAAACCGAACATTCCCTAACAAACTTCAATAACATATATCAATTGCATGACAATCAGTATATATTTAAACGAATTAGAGCACGGACACACAGACAGACGGCAGACAGACAGACAAACCAAATTCATGTACACTTTTCAACTATGTTGGAAAGTATTAATTAAAAATGAACTCAAGTTGCAAAAAAAAGGGATTTAAAGAAAAAAAAAATCATAACTTCGTAAATTTACAAAACATGAAATCCGCTTACATTTATTATAAATCTTCTTAATATTGTAATTTTAATATTATAAATCTTCTTATCTACAAATTTTATATTGGCAAGCTTTTGATAGGACACAACTCTTACAGAAAAAAATAAAATAAAAACAAAAAGATGTAACGCGGAACGCCCCCCCCCCTCCTCTTTCCAATAAAAATAGACTTTCCCAGTGCAGCGTATCGCCTGAAATTAGTACTTAACTTCGAAATCTACCTGTGCGTGTAGGCCGAGCCGGGAGGGATTTTTTAAAAGTCAGTCTATATATTTTTTGAAATAATAAAATAAAACCATTTAAATAATATTGATAGACGATGTGTCCAATTTTAAACTTAATTTTATTTATCTAAATAGTGCATTTGTTGAAAGCTTTTTAATGTTTATTTATTTTCCAGATCAGCATTAACAAAAAAAAAAAAAAAAAAAAAAAAATTGTGATTAACAAATTAAAATGTATATATATACTTTTACACATTTATGAGCTTTTCTTACACTCTTCAATTTATCATCCGACTTATTCTTGGTATGCATAACTGCCACATTTTACACTTTTCTGTTACGCTACCCGTGTAATATAAATAAATGCCCAACACATTTGACTCAGAAATGGAAGTCAGCTAACGGTGATAGATAGCGCTGCTATCTAGTGCATGCTATCATGGTATTTACATTGATCGCCTCCTTTCAAAGCTACTATTTTTTACATCTTTTGCAGCGATTTGTGTTTTTTTTTAAACAGAAAGGACAACCATTTTTTAAACAAAATGGAAATTAATATATTCTTCCTAAAATTTCATAGTGCTGTGTGCCTTTTGTCGTTCATCCAGTAAAATCGAAGAAAATATAGACTGTGATGGATGTTTTAATTATTAGTTAGTCAACAAAATAAACATTTGTCTCTTAACTACATGATTTCTCAAGTAGATAGAGAATGATTAAAATATCCTAAACCTCAATTTACGAATATTTTAATTTTGTTGGATTCTACATTAAAATATTTATGTAGTATTGATAGATTTAAAAAATGACATAATTAAAGTTTTATCGGACAGATTTATACTTTCATTAACACTTATATCCTAAATTAATTTTCCAGCTACTTTTTAATTATATTTTTGCATCATTGGATAAGTTTTGGTGCAGAATAAACACCGGAAAGAGGAAAATAATTTTTAGAGTGTTTTAAAATTAATTATGCAACTGTAACAACCATAAATTTTTACCCTATGATATAAAATAAAATAGTAAATTTCAAATAGTAAACTTCAAATAAAATATAGGAAATGTTCACCTGTAGAGTATAGAAAACAATAGTACTAAATAACTGGTAAAAAAACACTAAAATTACTCAAATGAAGAACAACATGCATGTCAATTCTATTGCAAAATGGATTTCGAATGTAGCATGGCAAATGTAAAATCCCTGCAGTGCAAAGAAAGAGGATATGTGCTTGAATTTGCCATCTCCTGCCTGCTGTCAGAAATACACTCTTTGTGCCATTGTGAATACCGTTACAAAAAACGGTCATATTACGAATATATAGGGAGTTTTATTAAAGTGGTACTTATAAGTACCGTCAGGATAAAAAGGGTTAATGAAAACCCTCATTTTCTCACTCCATAAGTTGAATAATTAATCTTATAAAAAATATTGTGTATCCATGTCCTAAGAAATTTTCTACTATCTTATGTAAAAAATTTTGCCCAAAATAAACAGCTAATAATAACTGCAAAGAAAATACAAAATATAGAAACATTTTAAATCTTTTAAATAGTAGATTATTTTTCAGATTTTAAATGTAGGTTAAGCTATAGAAAAGCTATGTGCTGTTTTGTAATGTAGACAGTGGTATTCAATGTTCGTAAGCCATTAAATCTATAGCCGTGTACAGACAAAATTTACTGTATACTATGTTAGTTTAAAAAGCTTGTAAAGATTTTGTTTTAATAAGGTACGAAGATGTGAACACAAGAAATATTTTTACTTCGCAGCGAGGCATACTTTAATTCCGTTTATTGACGTACCGAAGAAGATTTATTTTTTAATTATATTTTTATAACGTAATGCATGACCTGGCTTCCATAGATGCAATTATTTTTGTCACATCCTGTTGTTACACTATACAGCTTGAACAGAGACAATCAGAATGTATTTATTCAGAAAACGAGAAAGTTGTTATTAAACACACAATATAAGTAATGTGCCGATTAAAATTGTTATACAAAATTCATTTTCAGGTTTGTCTAATTTTCAGCTGACGTAGATTAATAGTTAACATTTCATTATTCGTGACTTATTTCTTGCTCCATATTTTAAATATTAATTAATTTGTCATGTACAATATGTAACAGTTTGACAGCTATGGTTTATTGACCTTAATATATTTCAGGCAGATATATGAAATTTTTTATTACATTTTTTTGGTGGCGTTACTTCTTAGTCATAGTTTGCGTCACAAACCCCTGAATAGTGGGCCTACGCGCTGACGCAAAAATGGGGTCTGTCATAGGCGGATATTTTTCAGAATTTATATGGTTCCTTAAATTTGGATACCAATATCTTCGAAAAGTTTTCCCCAGCTTCTTTTTCAACAATTATCCAGTTACATCCATTTCAGGAATTTCTCTATTATTCATAAATTCAAAATTCAAAACAGCAATTCTGAATAGAAATTTTTTGTTTTATTTAATAACAGAAGTTTCGTGATTGCGTAAAGTAAAAATTCTTCTTTCAGAATTTCTGAAAAAAGAAAATCCTGAAACAGACGCACATATGCACTGATGATGCAAATGGATTAAATAAGACGAACAATACCTTTAGAAAATATTGGTATTAAAATTAGAGGAAACGTACGAAAGCTGAAAAAATTCGCCTACAACAACCATAATTTGATATTAAAGAGCAAATTCTATATTCTGTGGTTTGGTTATTACCAGGGATTAATCTGGTAGCCAGCAAGAAATTCTAATCGCCAGTAAAACAAATTACTCCCTTCCTTATTCTCCCGTCAATAAATTACAAAATGCACAAAAGTTTTAAAGGAGTAATTGAGGGAAATATCAACAAGATTATTTTAGAAAGCGCATAACTTAGAAAGATATTATAAACTAAGTTTTCTAATGAAACTTATCAAAATTATATATCTCTGAAAAAACAGAAAAAGGAAAAAAAAAAGAAATACTTTAAAGGTTGAATTAACCGGCATGTTCGGAAAATACTGATTGCCGAATCCTTAAAATGTTCCGATAGTTGAGTGCTGCAATATATACTATATCTGATGAGTAAGGTATCGATGACATAGTGAAGCAGAAAAACAACTTTTTTGCCTATTTTCCTGTAAAATCCAGACAAATAATTCGGTATTTATCCATTTAAATTTGATGAACTTATTTTTACCAAATGAAAAATAAAAGTTATATGTATACAGGGTGTCCCAGGATTATTGGGACAAACTTTAAGGGGAGGTAGGGAACATCACAAGGAATTTGATTTGCATAGAAACCCATGGTCGGAAACGTCATGGGAAAGTAGTATGACAGGTACAAGAAACGAAAAGACAAAAGACTGTGATCATCTGAAATAAGTATTGGTCAAAGATATTACATGTGCTATGGTAGATGTTATGTGTAAATGTCACAAAAGATGTTCAAAGCTTCCACCATTGCTAGCGATGCGTGCATTACACCGTGGACCATTGAATGGCGGACTCGCTTAAATACACCTGGATTTTATTGGATATCCGCAGCAGCACAGACGAGTCTTGCAACCAGATCCATATCGGAATCCACAGGTGTTGCGTACACAATACTTTTCAGTGCACCCCAAAGAACGAAATCTATGCTGTTTAAATCAGGAGAACGTGGTTGTCAGAGAACCGGTCCATCTCGGCCAATCCATCGGTGACCAAACACCTGATCTGACATAATGGGGAGGTGCCCCATCATGTTGAAACCAGGTATCACGTTT
The DNA here is from genome assembly GCA_963931845.1 of Maratus michaelseni. NCBI lineage: Eukaryota > Metazoa > Arthropoda > Arachnida > Araneae > Salticidae > Maratus > Maratus michaelseni. The sequence goes on along the minus strand of OZ007595.1, from coordinate 216,322,149 downwards.
GACATGTTGTGGCATATTGTCAAGTAAGCTTGGTAGCACTCTTGCAGAAAGATGCGATAATATGCAGATGTTAGAGGTGCTCCAATGCTCTTGTGAACAACACCACCTAACGGCGAACGGAGCCGTTTCCGACCATGAGTTGCTATGCAAATCTGAATCCTTGTGATGTCCCCTACCTCCCCTTAAAGTTTGTCCCAATAATCCTGGGACACCCTGTATATATATATAACAAAATTTAAAATTTATCTCGATAAACCAAAGTATTTTTATTCCATCCTAGTCTAACTTACTCTATAATATTTTTCCTCCGTTTATTAAAACATTTTAACTCTATGTATTCCGAAAAAACCTCATATCTAAATTCAATATTTCAATGGCTGCTAATTAGTTCAATAAATCGCGACTTTATCTTTAAATTATAAAACTCCCTAATATTCATACTTTAAAAAACCCGCATAATTCCCTTTTAATTTTCTAAATTCCTAAAAAGACTGTATTTATTTTAATCAGTTCCGATATTAAAAATAATTCGCCAGATCATAAAATCTTTTTTTTTATATTTAAATGTAAAAGCATTTATTCTAATCCCATTCTGGCTATGTTCCAAATTCGATAAACCATTTCTCTTTTTCTTTTTTTTTCTTTCCCTAAAAGTCAAAATCATTCCATATTCTCGAACCAATTAACTAACGATAATCAATTAGTCTAAAACACTCTGGGTCATAGCTAAATCATCGAACATCATGGAACTTTCGAGAATTTTCTTTCGCGCCAAAAATTAGCGGAAACCATTTTATTACCATATTCTGGAGCCAGCGCAAAGAATCCCAGCTCACGATTGGCGCACGTGACCATGTATTCCTACTCTTACTGAAATAATATATCGTCGCCTTTTCCGTTTCGGAGAGCATTCTATTCTATTCGGAGATCCGAAGATGTGATGCACTGATGAAAGCTCGAATAGAGAGACGCTAGTTCGAAGTTTGATTTGATAGGTTAATGATGGAATCTCTGCCTGGTATTGGCGTGGAGTCCAGTATGTTTTTTCTTATATGTCTGCGGAGTGTTTATTTTAAATAAATGGCCATCGTGCTCTGCAGTAGTGGGAGCCGTGATTGAAACGAAAAGAGGACTCGAGTGAAAGCAGATTCTTCCCTGATGTCAATTTAAGTTTGAGAATAAAAACTTCTGTGTTCTTGAATGAGATGCTTAATTATGATTACGTACACACGCCATCTAATATGGAGTGCTGGAAATTCCTCTTCGGTTGATTATGTGAAAAGAGCCCATCTTATTTTCATAAAAACGTTTATTAAAAAATGTTACTACTCAAGCAACTCGGCCTTAAAAATCACCACATATATATATATTAATATAGTTTTTAAGTTTATTACTTATTACTGTGGAGGTAGAGAAAAAGTACAACTCACTGTGCTCACTTCTTAGGTCACTTTTTGTACAAAAGAAAACAAAATTAAATAACTTGATCGCCAGATTAAAATAAAAAAAAAAACGTGGTCGCCAGTGCGACCAGGCTACCGCATTTCTCAAGCCCTAGTTATGACAGATAATTGATAAGCTGTCCAGTATTAACTTATTTATTTTTGATAATTTTGATGTTATTAGATATTCTCCTTTAACATCAAGCAATTCATGTAACTTTACGCTCAAACACACACACAGTTTTTAATTTATCACAAGTTTCTGTATTCCTTTATTCTAAAAAATGACATTTTCAGGTCGAGTGAACATTATTGTTAGATTCTATATTTTTATGGAGACAATAACAATTTATTTAATATGAAAACATGAAAATTGTTATTCAAAACACAATAAATTAATGTGGGGAATAAATTTATACTAAAATTTTGCATGCTATCATATGATATAGAATAATAATTATCATTTTACCATTAATGACATTCTGAATTTTTGGTTCTGAATTTCAAATATTAATTTATCTTGCCATGTACAATATTCCAAAATTTCCTGCTATTGTTTATTGACCTTAATATCTTTAAATACTTCGCGATGAGCGTCAGGTATTCGCGACGTATAAGGTGCTCAAAATCCTTCTATATTGTTACAGGTAAATTTGAATAGAAAATTTTACTTTATTCAATCACAGCATTTCTGTAAATTAAATTAGACAATTTTTTTTTTCTGATTTGTTGATGAAAAATGGTTAAAAATTTAAAAGTTAACAGTGTTTAAGGGAGATTCCACTTTGTTGGCTCCAAAACAACGATTATTTATTTATTTATTTATTTATTTACTATTCTGAAGTGTGTAGAATAGGTGTCTAAAATCATTTTTGATTAAAAAAATTTTTTGGGGGATGGTTACAAACTTTTGAATGGAACCATACGTATGCAAAGTATTCATTTAGTAAGATTTTAAACTAGATTTTCTGAAAACGATGTTTTTCAACAGGCGATGAGAGCATAGCTTTCGAACAAATCTACTGATTATATATATATATATATATATACATATATATATATATATATATATATATATATATATATATATATATATATATATATATATATAAACTAGTCGGGTTTGAAATATAATCGTTCTTCGAGACCCGTGAACGTGTTTAATGTATTAAATATAAATTGAAAAACAAAAGGAAATAAGTCGGTCGATTTTCAAACAAGTTCCATTTTGTTTATGTGGGTTAATTTCGCTAAAAATAGGTTCATGGTTCGCAAATTTAATTGACATTCATAACCAGTATTCATTTAGGGTTTCGTTCATCTCACGAAACCCTATTGCTCCCGCTTCTTTGTCTGTCTGTCACAGAATCGGTTCTCAGAAACTATATAACTTACAAGCATGAGATTTTGTGTACTTATAGCTGAATAGCTACAATGAAGCTCAAAATCATGAAATTTGAAAAAATCGTATTATTTTAAAGTATAGAGATAAAAAACCAAAAATCTAACAGCCTTTTCTTATTAAATTTAAACATTTTTCGTTACAGCAGTTGCCAACAATTAAAAATCCACAATAAAATTATGACATATTTCCACGTGAAAAATGAAAATGAAATAAAAAGTTTCACCATTTGCAAAAAAAAAAAAAATATGACGTCATATTGGTAATAAAACCGAAATTTTCAAATATTTCTCAATAATACAAGGAGTATGAGGATGTGTAAGTACAGAAAGCAGGTTAATATAATGTCATTAGAGAATTAAAAAGAAAATTAATCTGACGTCATATTGGAAGTTCAACGGACTTTTTCAAATGTTTGAGAATAATATAAATAGAGTATCAATATGAGTAATAGAAAACAGTAAATATATGAGTTTGTGGAACGTATTGAATCATGATAAAAACCCGATTATGGAAATATTGGCATATTTTAACATTTTGAAGGTCTCTATACAACAGGTTTAGTTATGAAAATGATTTTTTTAATATCACATTTAGTCTAGAAGACAGAGTAAAATTACGGGCTTTGCCCGCAATCGGGCCGGTTCAGATATTCGAAAAAACGAGAAAAATAGACAGGTAAAGTTTTACTTTTTTAAAAAACGTGACCCTTTTTTTTTTTTTTTTTCCGAAAATGAAAGTAATTTGGATTTATTAAAGAAAGGATTAAGTGTTTTGAAAGGAATATTAAACGAAACCCTTTGGTCGATCTTCGATCACAGTTACCCACATGTTGTTTTTTAACGATTCTGCGAGGCTGCACACAAAGGCTTTAAATTAAACGCATTTCCACCAGTTTTCGTATTTTTAAAAAACAAAAAAAAAAAATGACCGAATACACAGTCATAAAAAAAAAAAAAAATCTCATTGAGGCAAAATTCCGACTCGTTTTATTGAGTGTTCAATAAGAAAACATTTCTTTAAAAATGTTCTATTTTTTTTCTTACAAAGTGGGTTGTCATCTTAACCCTTCAGGAGGCGTCATTCAACAACATTTCAATTTTTTATACCTGAAATTTTGTACAGTAATTTTTCACATTATTTAATACATGAATTCCACGATTAGACAATGTAAAAATAGATTAACACTAAATATTCTGGTACAAAAAAAAGAAAAAAAACACGTGACACCCGTTCTTAAGAATTAAAGCAGGCAACTGAAAATTTTTGATTATATTTACAGGGTGTACACAATTTTTGAATAGAATTTTTCGAATTTTTTATCTCAATAAATTATTACAAATTCTGAGATTCAACGCCGTGATTATAAATTCTTCTATTGAAATTGAAATTGAAATATTAAATAAATATTTTTTAAATGAAAAGAGTGGGCTAGATTTCCTGGAAATTCCAAAGTGCATACACACCTGGCATTTATGCTGGGCACTACTTAATCAACAGCTTTCTCCGTTAAAAATCTATGCGTTTTATGCATATTTAACATTTTATATCGAATTCCGTTAAACTAAGAAACATGATAGGAGAAAATGAGATTAATATCACACTTTTCCAGTAATTTATAAAATTTTCGATAAAATACAAACCGCTAATCTAGTTTTTAAAAAATATATGTATTTTCCTTGCCTTATTCTTTTTATGGAAAATGTATTTTTTCCATATAATACACACAAAAAAAATTCTTACCATTTTTTTTCATTTGAAATAGCGATTTTCGTGAATGACAAACGCAACCAAAAATTAGCATTTTATGTAACATATCTAAATAAAAATTTATGCACAGGTATAGAAGTTTCAATTTATCGCGGATTTCTAAGTTTGTTTTGTTTAGAAAAGATTTACTTTTGATATCGGATGATGATTTTTGGTATACCCTGTAAATTAATATACACAATGAAAATTATTTAACATGAAAACGTGAAATTTGTTGCACATCATCAAATACAAATAGTGAAAAAAATAAATTTATTATAAAGGATGCACACTGTCATATAACATAGTATACTAATTAACTTTTCATCTCTATATCATTACATTCATTAATCTTGTCATGTTCAATATACCAGATTTCCCTGCGACGGTTTATTGGCCTTAATATCTTTACAGCAGACGCATGAATAATTTTGATTGCATTTATGGGTGATATCAATTTATCATAGTTTATAGGTTTGTATTTAGTAATAAATATTCATGCATTTTATGTATATTTAAACATTTTACATCAAAATTCGCGAAAATGAGACATATGCTGAGATAAAAGTTGGGATTTATGTCATTTTCATATTGCACTTTTTAAAAGTTTCCATAAAGTTAAAAGTACTATGTTAGTTATTAAAAATTGCTGTCATTTTCTATACATTAATAGCCACCAGCGGCTGAGAGTTTTTGGTGTCAAAGCTGGTAGACGAGAGGTGCTGGGTTCGAACCCATGTTCTCGCTCGTCGGCTTAGCCGTTCAAAGTTTTCCGTGGCCTTTGTCGAATCTGCGTAATGGCGGAAATCCCTCCCCTATCGAGCTATATACCTCACTCCGATAATCGGTCGTAACAAATACCACAACCAGTGGCGACTCGTGACTGTATTTTGTGAGGGCACTAAATGAATGAATGTCTAAAACACATGTTATTTTCATACCTTTTTTTTTACAAGAAATATTCCCCTATTTTAATGGCAGAACTATCTGACAATAAATAAAATAAAGTATTATTTTTAATAATAGTGGTAAGTAAAGAATAAATTTAGCAGCCTTGCATTTAGTGCCCCAAATAAAGCCAGTCTAGAGCTGCCACTGACCACAACCATCTCAATAATACTCAGAAGTGCCTTACCATTTTTTTTTATTGAAACTAAAAATATTTATTAATCAAAATGAAGCCAAAAATCTTTCTTTCGGAACAGCTTCTTCTAAAGGTAATATGTTGCATATAGTTAGTACATATATAACATATGTAAAAACATTTAGTTATCACATACCGTCGCCTCAGACCAACAATAAAACATCTAAAACAAAGCGAAAATATGCTGTCTGACTTACTGAAATGAAAAACTGTATCTGCTAGCATCTAGTGGAACATTAGGAAATTTTTATGTCGCCACATCTATTTTATGTAAAACATAATTTTGTTTTGGAGAAGTTGTTCTATTATATGCAGACACAGTTTCTCATACCAGGAAGTCAGACAAATCATTTTTCCTTTTTTTAGATGTTTTACTGTTGCTCTGGGACGACGCTATATAATATAACGCTGTATATAAATATAAATGTAATAATAAAAAAAATTTGCCATTTTTCCTTAATTAATTTATTTAAAATTCTTACAATTCTAATTTTTCCCTCTCTTTTAAATATATCTCTTAAATCTAATTTATATTTTATTCCATAGCTTAATCAAAATATTCTTTTAATTATCATTCTAAAAATCTTAATCTCTTAAAATCTACACGTACTTGTAAAAACGTTATTCTATTAAATACAACACTGTTTCTAAAATGCACCTGTTTAATTTCTTCTTATTTTGAGACATTGAATTTTTATTCTTTTGGAACATTTTGTAATACCATTTTTTATTTCTATTTAATATTATCATTCGGCATCCCATAATCCCTCGCGTCTTCCCGCTCAAGGCTTTTTACCTTTTTAATATACCACGTCTAAAGAAAGGGTTTTGACAATACGTCAGGTACACACACTCTTGACCTCATTTTTTCAACCATTAGCGAACAAGCCCCGCCTTTTCTACCCCCTTGTTTCCCAGCGAACATTGCTGTCGTTGGGCTAGCAATTACGCGCTTCTGTAACCTTGAGCAAAATCTTGTAATATTTATACGGTTGCAATGGCTTTGGAGAGAGACTTTTTACACGAATTATTATTGTCAACTAGATGCTGTCGCTGGGATTGTCAAATTAGTCGTCGGTAGTTGTTCTTCAATAGATCTAAATGTGTTTCAAGTTTTAATGAAGTGAAATTACGTGGAGTTGATCTTAATATATGTTGTTGAATAAAACTATTACTCGTCAATCATGTCTTCCTCAATACTTTTGGAGGAACTCTTCTGGAAATCATTGCCTCTACTCAGCTCAATTACGATTGCACCTACACTACATTTTTCAAATGTGTCTTGTACTCAGAGACTTGTCTTCACCGTTTAAGTAAGTCTAAATAATACCGTCTACAAATATCACGAAATGGTTTTCGTTGACTTCGACTGTCCCAACATCTGTCTTCTCATCTGGTAAATTCCGTGGGGTTCGGGGACTGAGATGTCGTCCTGAGTGACGGATAGAACGAACGTTTCATATATATATATATATATATATATATATACATATATAACGCTTTATATAAAAACCTTTAGTTATCACATACAGGGTGGTACAAAAGGTCATGTCCAAACGGTACGTGTGGGTGTGTCACGTCATAAGGAGCAAAAATTACATAGGAACTGGGGGTCGGAAACGCAATCGTGACCGTGGCGAAAAGAAAATAAAGAAAATATAACAAACGGTGTAAAAATACCTTTATTTTACAAAAAAACTTAATCCAAGCACAAAATACAAATGAAAAATATTACAACTCCTAATCATGCTTTACATCAGCACCGCATGGATTTGATAACACGTTTCAGTTTTCGATGAGGCCGATGTGAAACATGCATCACAGCTAATGGCAGTGGCGTATCCAAGATTTAATTTCGGGGGTGGGGGGTGCTGACTTAAATTTCGATAATGTTCTGAGTCTTACGAAATATGTTGAACTGCGTTATAAACAGAAATCATGTTTGACAATAAGGCCTTAGGCAGAGAAAAACGGGGGGGGGGGGAGGGGCCGAGCTCGAACCCCCCCCCCTCGCAGAAATAAGTTGAAAAGTGATAATGGATTGTTTCATATACTTTCATTTAAAAGAAAGTCATTGTAGCTTATAATCTATAAAGTTGTCTCCTTCTCCCCTAAATTTTGGCTACGATTCGTGCTTGACAATAAATTAATTTTGCTTGGGACAATCTCAAACAAATTTTTTTTTCATATTTTTTTTCTATTTTAGGATGAATTCCCTATTACTGGCAAGGCACGTGGGGCACTTTCCCAGAACCCACATATTTAAGGGGCCAAAAAATTTATGGTGTTTCAAATCAATTTTATTGTAAACAATCTTAAAAGATTACGAAATTAAAATTTCTAGATACATTACACAACTTATGTTAGCTAAAATTGTCAGTGATAGCATAAGAATATTTATAATTTTTCTTCTCATTTGAAGAGTTAAGTTTCTCATAGTGCGCCCAATTTATTTTAGCTTCTTCATATGTGTTTTAAACTTGTTTAAAAATGTTTTAATTTTATGACTATCTTATTTATAAAATATCATTTTCTTTGGGTTGCGTATGTTTTTAAAGTTCGTGCAACATTAGTTCATGTTTATTTAACATGATATTTGAGTCTGTCAAGTTAATTTTTACGAAGCTCAATAATAATAATAATAATACAACTTCAGTTCACATTTATTCTGTCTTTCATTTAAATGGGTGCATTACATAGTTATATTCATACACTTCTCATTCACAGTATTTGTAAAAATGTGATAATCTACGAATAGGGTCAAAAATATTTTCTGTTGCCATGGCCCAAAATTTTGATGGTCAGGGTCTGTTCAGGATACACAAACTTTCTTTGCAAAATCTCTTTTTTAATACCAACAAAAATTTAATTCAAAATCTTATGGGTAGCAAGCATTCCTTCTTGATCTCCCCCTTCCCTTCGTATACATGCTCCAGGGACTTTGATCAAGCGTATGGCTATTAACCTTCAAGAAATATATGTAAAAAAAAATCATCAAATATGTGAAGGAAGGGACAAGTTAAGAATTAATTAGAAACTAAACATCAGATTTCCCTTTTTAAAAAAAGTTAAAGTTATTGAATTATGGCTAACAATATAAATAGACACTTAAAAAAACGGTAAGTAAAATTGTAAGAATATTTTTTTAACCTGTGAATTTATTTAATGCTATGCTTCTTTTGTTAAATATTCCAAATGGTAAAAATGCCGATACTAAAGTGTGTCATGTTAAAATAACAGCGATTAGAAAAGAACTCTATTCGTAATATTGTACTTTCATAGAAGAGTAATTATGAATTTTTATCTTTTGCCGGATCACTCGTACACTGAAATATTGAAAAAGGCATCTTCCTCTCTGCTCATCAACGGGAAACTTTTTGACACATTTTTAAACGCAAAGGCATTAGACTGGCAGGCCTGACTATGGAAGAGATTTGGAATCGAGATGAGTTTTCCATTTTTTGGTAAATAGATTACTTATCGAGTTATAAGTGATTCTGGTAACGTATTGACGACTCTTTTTTCGCGTTTCTCAGGCTGCCGCGTCGGGAATCCGATTCAAAGCGTCACCTTGGACAGTGCTTTCTGAAAAAATTTCTACCTTTACAAAAAAAATAGGGAAAACATGTTTCGATTGCAAAGTTTCTGAATAAAAAGACCTGTGAATTTCATGCTTTTCCGAGCAAAAATGAATTAAAAAATGTCATAAAGTAGCCAGTTTCTATTTGAGAACAGACTTAAATCTGGAAAAGCACGTAACGTTAATTAAACTAGTTCACTAGTAAAAAGACCAGGAACAAACAAATCAACAGGAGATTATTTTTTTAGTATTACTACTGTGCATCTTTAAAAGACCCTTCCAAAACCGAAAATCAATAATCTTGCTTGACATTGCCATTCTCAAAAAAAATTTCAGTTCGTACATTTTCTGATTTGGCGATAATGTTTAATGTCACTGCGCATTAATATACCTCCTTAGTCTTGGCATCATTTGTGGAAAAGAGTTAAATATGCTTTAAATTAAACTACTTCTAGATTTTGCCAATTGAGCATATTATACGTATTCATCTATCCACTAAAACATGTGTGGAACTGTTTTTCAGTCATTTGAAAATAGATTTTGTGGTCTCAAGTAATTTTGATTGCAGGACTGAGAGGCATATGGGGCTAACGAGAAAACAAATTCGTTGCGCACCAGAAAATAAAACAAATTTATTTCAAAAAGAAAGAAACAGTCAGTTTTTTTTATTTAACTGCGACCACTTCGGAAGGGGAATGGAGCTGTTACCCCATAACCCCCACCCCTTGTGTACTAATATGGAACTAAAGAAAATAGATTGGGTTGTCCATTACATGACAGAAAAACTAATTCTAATTTTATCTCCAACATAAAGCGAAAAATCGGCAATTTTTTTCATTCCATTTTTGACCATTTTGGGAGGTCGGTGTGGGGGGGCTGAGCCCCATCAACCCCTTCCCCCTCTTTGGATATGCTGTGGTGTTACTCTGTACTAATATGGGGGTAAAGAGAAGAAAGTGGGTAGTCTGTTATATAACAAAAAAAAATACAAATTTATCTCAAAGAAGAAAAAACAGCATTATTTTCATGAGATGTTCGATTATTTCGGGCAGAGGGGGCCCCCTTTAACCCCATCAGCCGCTTCCCCTTTTTAGGTATGCCCTGATGTCATTGTGGACTAATATGGGGTTAAAAAGAAGAGTGGGTAGTCTATTGTATGACAAAAAAAAATAATACACATTTATCTGAAAGAAGAAAAAAACAGCACTATTTTCACGAGATGTTCAACTATTTGGCGAAGGGGGGAGGGGCTGTAACCCCATCAGCCCCCTTTTCCTTTTTAGGTATGCTCTGATAGCAATGTGGACTAATGTGGGACTAAAAAGAAGAGAGTGGATAATCTGTTCTCTGACAAAAAAAAAAAAAAAAAATACAAATTGATCTCAAAGAAGAAAAAACAGCATTGTTTTCATGAGATGTTCGACTGTTTCGGAAAGGGGGGCTGTAACACAAACAGCCCCCTTCCCCTTTTTAGGTATGCTCTGATGTCAATGTGGACTAATATGGGAATAAAAAGAAGAGAGTGGATAACCTGTTGTATAACAAAAAAAAAATAAAAATTTATCTCAAAGAAGAAAAAACTCTCATATATTCATGAGATGTTCGACTATTTCGGGAAGAGTGGGGGGGGGGCTGTAACCCCATCAAGAAAAAAACAGCACTATTTTCATGAGATGTTCGACTATTTCGGGAAGAAAGGGGGGGGGGAGCTGTAACCCCATCAAGAAAAAAACATCACTATTTTTATGAGATGTTCGACTATTTCGGGAACAGGGGGGCTGTAACTCCATCAGCCCCCTTCTCCTTTTTAGGTATGCTCTGATGTCAATATGGACTAATATGGGCTTAAAAAGAAGAGAGTGGGTAGTCTATTGTATGATAAAAATTATATATATACAAATTTATATCAAAGAAGGAAAAAACAGCACTTTTTTCATGAGATATTTGACTATTTCGGGAAAGGGGGGGGGGGGCTGTAAACTTATCAGCCCTCTTCCTCTTTTTAGATATGCTCAGTTGTCAATGTGAACTAATATGGGGGTGAAAAAGAAGAGAACGGATAGTCTGTTGTATAATAAAAAAATAATTGCAAATTTATCTGAAAAAAGAAGAAAACAGCACTTTTTTCTTGAGATTTTCGACTATTTCGGGCGGGGTGGGAGGGGGCTATAACCCCATCAGCCCCCTTACCATGTTTATGCTGTGATGTCAATGCGGACTAATATGGACTAACGAGAATGGCTAATCCGCTGTATAACAGAAAAAAATTAGAAATTTATCTAAAAAAGAAAGAAAAAAGCACTTTTTTCATTGTACTCTTGACAATTTCGGGGAGTGGGGCTGTAGCCCCATCAGCCCACCCCTGGATACGTCACTGGCTAATGGGGCACATTTGGAGTACTTGTTATGAGTTGTAACCTTTTTAATTTGTATTTTGTACTTCGGTTTTTTGTAAAATAAAAGTATTTTTACACCATTTGTTAACCTCTCTTTGCGTCATGGTAACGATGCAATTGCACCGTCGCAATCGCGTTCCCGACACCTAGTTCCTATGTAATTCTTGCTTCTAATGATTTGCCACACCCACACGTGCCGTTTGGACATGACCTTTTGAACCACCCGGTATATAATATGTAAAAACATCTAGTTATTACATACAGTGGATTCTGGTTAATGCAGGCACATTTTTCACAAAATGATTGGCAATCAAAACTGATTATGTACATTTTTTTTTTCCGAAAGAATGTTTAATATAAATTTGGTTATTGATGTATCAACAAATTGACAGCGACGAAGGTGAAGAGAAAGGAAGAATTTCACCACCTAAAACGTGACAGATTCAAAAATTGGTAACGGTTGTTCGCCGATATTACCAATTAAAAGGCAGTGTAACAGACAAAATTATCGAGTGTATCACAAAACTTTAAAATTGCTATGATAATACGACCATTTGTTCAACTATCACAAAGAAAAGTGAGAGGTTACTTTAATTAAAATTAAATGATATTTCTACGACAATTTCTTTGTATAGTTTGTTTGTATTGACTAATTCACTCTTTTGTATTAAAAATTATCATTAACTGACTGTTTTACTCAAATTACTAAATTGCAAAAGAAACTAAAATTACTAAAAGAGAATTGTTTTTATTTTAATATTAAATTGGCACACTGTTTAATTTCTGTTGAAAATTCAATTTATTCAACGTAGAGGGTAACACCATTTAAATGTTTACATCGTTTAATGTGGATTTCTGTTACTGCTGACGAAAAGTTGTTTCCTTTGGAAGTCCACACTAACAGGAGTTTACTGTATATAACATGTAGCAATTAGATTTTACGCATGGCATACATATAGAAATGAAAGTTACATCCATATAAAGAGTTTTAAATTTATCGAAGATCCATATATTGCTTTACTATAATATACAGGGTGATCAGTAAATGTGTATACATTTGAAAAATTAATAATTCACGGAATAATGTAGGAATAGAGGTAAAAATTGAGATACATGCTTGGAATGACATGGGGTTTTATTGTATCCACAAAAAAGTTCATAAAATGGCCGACAGATGGCGCTTCGTGTGATAATAAAAGCAATAATTAACATAACAAATTATGACAAAGCAAAGACGATGTTCTTCAGAACGAATGCTCAACATGTCCACCGTCATTCAGCAACAATAGCTGTAGCCCAGGGACAATGTTGTGCACAGCACTGTGCAGCATATCTGTAGTTACGGTGAGAAATTGGCTTTGGATGTTGTCTTTTAGCATGCCTATTGATGTCGGTCGATCGCGGCAGATTCCCCATTTTGATAGTAGAGCTTCACTAACATTGCATTTTCTGGTAACGTCAACATGCTGCGATTTATGGTGCATCTGATTCTCTCTCTCATTACAGCTCCTTTTATACACTATTCTCAGGCAGAGTCACTGACGTTTTGCTTTTCAGTGCCATCTGTCGGCCTTTCTTTTAAACCTATTTTTTGTGTGGTTACAATAAAACCCCATGCCATTCCAAGCATGTGTGTCAATTTTTACCTCTGTATCTACATTATTTCGTGAATTATTAATTTTTCAAATGTATACTCATTTTCTAATCACCCTGTATCTATCTATATCTATATCTATATATATATATATATTTCTTTTTGAAATCGGATGTACAGTTTCATTGGGCCCTGTATTTTTAACAGAGACAATAAAAACTTATATAACATGGAAACAAGATAATTTTTATTCCAAACATAATAAAAATAAAGGCGATAAATAGTTTTTTTTTTCATAAACTTGCATTTTGTTATATGACTTAAAACAATAATTAACTCAACACAGAGAAAAAAAAAAGAATCAAATGTTGCTCAAAATGAAAGGAAAATATACGGAGGATAAATGTATTTAAAATCAGTTTCATTATTAAATTCTATCATAACATAAACATTAACGTTCCCCTATGTATGACTTGTTTCCGGCTTCCTACACCAAACATTAATTAATCTTGTCATGTGTAATATTCCAAATTTCTCTGCTACACTTTAGTGACCATAATATATTCCGGCAGACAGAAAAATATATTTTACATTACATTTATGTATGGTGTTAATTAATCACAGTTTATCTGACTGTTTTAGGTGATAAACATCCAGGTATTTTTTGCATATTTAGCATTTTACACAGAATTTCCGTAGATTAAAGAACATGTGATTCCTCGGCTGTGTCATTCTTACTTAGCGATTTATGAAAGTTTCCATAAAGAAAATAAAAATTAAATTAGTTTAATTTATTTTTCAATACATTATTATTTTTATGGATGTTTTAAATTTTTATTATGATGTATTCGATAAAATGCATAAAATAATGTGTTATCATTTTTTTAGATTACAATAGAACGGAAATTAAAATTAGAACCAATAATTAAGGGGGCCAGAAAAATTTGAACTTACGAAAATTGAATGAAGTTTGATCGTGGATTAGACACTTGTAATTTAGACTGTTGTTTATTTTTGCATTTATTTATTCATGTTTTTATAGGAATAAAAAATATTTGTTAATGTCTTAAAAAAAAAAATAACAAAAGTTTTAATACTAATCTTGTAATAAGTTGGCTATGATGTCATACACTCATGCACAGGTTTTTTTTTTTTTTTTGGTAAACGGTTTTATAAAAAGGAAAAAAGTCGCCAAATTTAGGGGATTTTTTCCTTTAATGGCAACCTAGACATTGTATTAAGTTATTCGTTTGGCGCGGGCTTGAAAATCGCGCTAACCAAAAAGTCGCCAAACATCCCTGCTTGAGTGTAAAGCATATGTTCCAATAAGTTTTGTCCCGATTTTGAAGACCAGGTTTCCTATTTTTGAGTAATATTTTCTCCTTTATACTACCGTAATTTCCGGCGTATAATCCGCGGATCAAACAATTATGTTTCGACCCAGAATTTTAATTTTATAAAATGTAACTTTCTAGATCGCTGTAAATACTAGTCTTCCATTATTGGATAAAATTTCTGGGTTGAAAGATAATTGTTTGATCCACGGATTATACCCCGGAAATTGCGGTATCTATTATGTCGTCTCCCGATTATACCTGAAACAATTAAAAAATGTAAAATGTTAATAAATTGTAATAAAAAATAACCAACTTAAAAAATGTCTGGTAAAGTATTTTTTTGTTTGTTTGTTTTTCAGCTGTAGTTTGTAGAGAATTAAATGTCATTTATTAATAAAAAAGAAACATGTAAATCCGTTAACTTGTTCAAACATTATCTCGGAAAAACCATGGAACTTTGAATAAAATAGAATTAGCATATCCTCAAAAAAACTGAAAATCCAATCGTAATCTGTTTTACAGGGTCCGATTACCGACGGAGCAAACTTCCACCAGTAAATTTCAATACAAATTTCCTATTTATTTAAACGCCTGACGTTCAAATCTCCCTGATCCGCTTAATCCTTTCAAAGGTGGAAGTATTGGACTGTTCGAAAAGTTCTTTCCGTTTGGGAAAGTTGATTCGTAATGGAAAATTCTATCATTTAATTATTAAACATCAATTCCGATATCTACTGTCTAATAATTGACAGGAAGAATTTTCCGGTACAAAATGTTTTTTCTATACGGAAGGAACTTTCCGAAGAACCCAATATATATTATATCTCACTTCATTTTAATTCAAAACTGCCAATGGCAATCAGAATTTTTCAAGATAAGTTTGCTTTAAAAATGTACGTACGTGAAGAAAAGGATTTATTTAATTTCAAATCAATTTGTTCCTAAATTCTGATGGCGGTCAATCATATCACCATTTTAGTAACACAATTACTGTGCCCCTAAAAAGTTTAATCCCTCGTAACATCTTCTAACAACTGAATATTACGTATGGTAATATGGAACATATTTTTTTTAAATCCAAGTCAGTATATTCCTTATCTTTGAAAAGTGGCCATTTGATGTCGCATAAACTTTCTATAACTTCTAGACAATAACTTTGTTATACGAGTATCTTGTATTTCTAATTAAAATCTATTTCATACGAAAATGCAAAAAATATTTTGTAGAATCATATATTATTATACCAGCAATTCTTGTGTGTCTGTGTTTGTGTGTTTATACAAATTTTATCTTAAAAAACGGCACTAACTATTTTGACGAAATTTTGTATCCTACAGTTTTCGAGCACGAGTAGACCATTGGGCTAGGTCAGATGTTCGAGAAATTTTGATTAGTGGGCCATTTTGGAGTCACTACGGGTCAATGAATTTCAATGGGTCTGAAGGTTGAAACTGTTATTAAGTTATTGAACAGTTCGCAGTAAAAAGGTTTTTATGCTCTTTCATAGGAAAAAGTATGGCATTTTACAATTCGGCTGAAATTTTTATTAGAGATTATTATTTTTTTTATAACAAAGACAATAAATACTTATTTAATGTAAAAATAGGAAAATTGCCATTCGAAATACATTACAAGTAATTTGAGTGATAAATTTCTTATTAAGTACGGGCAAAAAGAGTTTGCTTGTTCTGTTATCCAAATCATTTGGCCACCACTAATTTTTAAACGCAAAATTCGATTTATCTTTAGAAATTTTTTTATTAGAAAAAATTTGATTATTCAAGGCAAATATTTAGTTTGGAAAAGTGGTTTTTTGTCCATATTTTTAGTTTAATGTATATATAAAAAAAGAACCTGTTAAGGGGTTAAAGTTCAGTAGAGGCGAATGACGCAGAATAATAATTAACTTTTCACTATTCTTGACTATTCGTGACTTGTTCCCGGTTCTCTATATCAAATATTAATTAATATTGTCATGTGTAATATCCCAAATTCCCCTGCTACGCTTTATTGATCTTAATATCTTTCCGGCAGACACACAAATAATTTTGATTGCATTTATGTGTGGTGTTACTTAATCGTAATTTATGTGACTGCTTTGGGCGATAAACATTCAGGCGTTATATGTATATTTAACATTTTACATTGAATTTCGTTAGACTGGGAAATATACTTGCACAAGATTTTATTCATATCATTCACACCTAGAGATTTATTCATTTATTTCTTAATCTAAACAAAAATAAAGCAATTGTTAGAAATTGTTATAACTTTTTCACTATTTGGATGTCTGCTACTAGCGACCTTATTTATATTTTATTCGTGCCACTATTTACATTTTAAACTAGTCGTTGGGGGCCACCGTAATACTTACCCATCATGTATATGTATAATGTAAAATATTAAAATAAACAATGTGTAAACTACTTATAAAATGCATTGATATTCAAATAAAATCGTGGCTTGATGACGTCATAAAAAGGCTCGATTACTGAATTGCTTGAAAGAGGTTTTTCCTTATAACTCCAAAAATAATACTCCTATTAACTAGCGGTTTATTGCATCTGATTAAGCGTCAAATTTCCAATTAAAATATATATTTGAAGTGAAATTTGGATGAAATACAGGGTCATGAAAAATCGAAGAGTGTGGAAAATAGGATTACAAATATCTCGGTAACTCATTATCCGACCGACTTCATGTTTTATGCAAAATTTATGTTTTTTTATTGTCTTTTATATTTACTCCTTAAAATAAACAATTTCGAAAATTTTTATATATCTTTCATCAGAACGAATATTTCGAGAGTCCAAAAAAAAATGTTCCGGTTAATCGAGGTTATTGAACGGAAATAGGCTTCTTCCCATTATTACATACTAAGTACATACCAAATTGCAAGTCTCTATCTCAATTTGTTCGGGAGATAGAGCGTTTACAGACACACACACAGATACACAGACACACATACGGACGGCAAATTTTTTTTTCTAAAAATTGGTTTTTCGGAATCTCCAGTGTCTGAAACGTGTAAATCCGTGAAAAAAAAATTTTCGATTTTCAAAACGATTACAAGACTACTACGTATGATGGGTAAGTAAAAATGGTAGACAGGAAAAAGATTTTTTGTTTGAAACAGTGGTGCTAATCGAAAAAAAAAATACTTACCCGTTATACTCCAAGCGTGTACTAGCAAAACTTTCCTCTCCTGAGACCAGTCGTCTAATTAAGCAGAGATCTGATACCAGCTAATAGTATTTTCGTACTTCCCCATTGAAATGTTTTATTTTTTCTGAACTATTTTGTAATAGTATAAAAGCTCTAATGAAAATAAAAAGATAAATTATTTTTTTAAATAATCGAACTGGGTTAATTCGCTTTGTAGATTTTAATAATGAGCTAAGAAAAATTAATATTTATTGGTATATATTTTCAACTACTGAAAAATATTAATTCGTACCAGTAAAATATTAATTCTTCTTAGAGATTATGGGTGGTCATCGAATGTAATGTTTTGTACCTCTGTGTTTTGTACAATCCGTCACTAGAGAACACTATTTGAGCTCGCAACATTTCATTCATTCGTCTGCATAGTCTAAATATGTAAGGACTTTCGTGGCGGACTTGTATTTGCTAGCGAATACAAGTTGTAATACAAATTTTGCGTAATACAAGTTTTGAACGTACATTATTTTAGAACCCTCTGGCTAAACCCTCCATGAGTAACACGCCATCGTCACTTGCTTCCTTCGTATATGGAGAAAATTTAAAGTAGCAAATTTAAAGAAGTTGTTAATTTCTCTTTTTTCCCCTGTTGTTTAAGTTTGCCTAATTCAAATATTTTCATAATCTTCTTTTTTTTTTTTTTTTTTTTTTAACTAGAGCGAAATGCTAAGGTTCTAAGCCGTCAAGAATTCAAGATAATCATGACCGGTACTTTTTTAGAAAATGGATAATGAAAACGTTATTAGCTTATTTTCTTCAAAAAAGAGCATAAAATATCTATATATACAAATTTGTAAAAACAAATAATATTAAGATAGTATAAAGTTTTATAAAGTCTGGTTTAAAATATCAGAGTAAATACTCAAAAATTATTAAAGTGCTACTTAAACAAAAAATAGCTGAAAACAGTTCGATAACAGTTTTAAACACATGAGTAATAAATATGTTATAAAAATAGTACATACAGATGTTTACAGATTTAGATTAAATTTATAACAATTATTTAGGTAAAATGTGAAATAGAATTTCTTTCACACAATTTCTTGTGATTTATGTAATTATCTCTTTTTTTTTAACTAATTTGCATCAGTAGCGCATATATTCGTCCATTTCAGGAATTTCTTTTTTATTCTAAAAGCCCGAATCAGCACTGGAAAGTCCAAAAGAAGAATTTTTACTTTAGGTACAGCGCCTAGAATACATAGTGTGGAAAACGGTTCTACTGTTTTTTAATTCCAAATTTTCGAATTCAAACCGCAAATTCTGAAACAAGAATTTTTACTTTAAGAAGTCACGAAATATCTTCCATTAAGTAACGAAAAGAACATAAAGGAAATTTCTGGTATGAATGCGAAATTACGGAATTTAAAAAAAGCCAAACGGGTAATGCTTTAAAAAGTGCTAAAAAATTGTAGCCGATAAACGTGCAACGATGCCGTATAATAATAGGGTGATCGTAGCAACATCTGCCTTAAAAATAGATTTACCTTTAGCAATTAATTAACCGTTTCACTATTGACAACATGAACATAATTTCTGTTAATAAAATCTTCTTGTAAGTGTATATTTCAGATGTAACTGATTTTGGAGTTGTTTTTTTTATCATATCACGGAATTAATCTTTTCCACTCTTCAAGCAGAGATTCATCCTTTGGTATGCTAAATAGGGATAGTTTCTAGTTTGATGTCTTGTATCGAGTACATTATACACGTACCTGCCACAAAAGAATGCGTATCACGTTTTTTGGCCATGATCAACATCATTCATATTTTCAAAGCTTATGAAAATCACTATCCAAGGCAAAGGAAATGGGGTATAATTTAATTATTTAAAGTATTTACCAGCAGCTGAAACGTTTTTTCAGTTCGATTATCATACAATGTTTGCGTTGAAAAGAGCTAGCAGACATTGTATCCAGAAAGGGGGGGGGAGGGGTCCAAATGCTTTGGAAACCAGTAACATTATAAAGTTTTCCCGCCTTCAATATCGTAGAAAATTCTCCGATTAGGTAAGGCAAAAATATTTTTATAAAATTAGTGTATCTAAACAATCTGGACCTCCACCCTGTCTACGCCACTGCTAGAAGATGTCGCTGCGAGTGACCCGTTATCTTTTCAGCATCGTTCTACATATATCGGATTAAGATTTTTAGTACTATTTTGTAGCTGTTTTC
This sequence comes from Maratus michaelseni, assembly GCA_963931845.1. Lineage (NCBI taxonomy): Eukaryota > Metazoa > Arthropoda > Arachnida > Araneae > Salticidae > Maratus > Maratus michaelseni. Next base: position 216,302,109 of record OZ007595.1, on the reverse strand, counting down.
CATACTATTTATCCTAGGCGCTGTACTATAAGTTATCATGAAACGTCCACTATTAAATTAAGTAAAAATTACTAATCAGAATTTCCGGTATGAATTCGGAATTTTTGAATAAAAAAGAAATTATTGAAATGTACCCGTATATGTGCCAATGATGCAAATGGGTTAATTCACGAGGGCTGGCAGCGTTCTTAAAATTTTCTACCTTTCCAACTACTATTATGAAACAATAAAATTTCTGGTTAGCTAAATTTCTGGTAATACCTTAACATTTCCGAGGGTTACGTACAAAGAAAACCTCGCGAATGTCAAATTCGGGAATGTTGAGTCTATCTTTCTGCACTAAAAAATGAGTTACGTTCTATAAAATTTTAATTAGAGTGGCACAACATTTAAAAAAGCAAAAGAATATATTGATTAATAATATATTATGCCTAACATATATGTAGAAGTTAAATGTACTCACATATACATAAACATGAAATTTATACATGAAAGTTAATTCAAACTAACTGATTAGAGAAATAATTACAGCTAAAAAAGCATAGATTTTTGTACGAAGTAATCTCGACTCTCTCTATTCGTAAAGAGATGGTAATGTATTAGTGGGTCAGAATGCGATACAATATTAAAATAAGATATTTAAATACAGCTAAATGCTTCATAAATGTCTTCAATTATTTTCCATCTTAGAGCAGTTTCGGCTCCATCTCTACGAGAAACTGAATATGTTAAATAAATAGATTAAAGGTACCGTTACCTCTCCATTTCTACTAATATCGCCATTGCAATGAATATTCTGCAGTTGTTATTATTTTACTTTTCTACAATACACGTATCTTTTTCAATTGACAACTGAAAATTGACCTGTAAATACATACTAAGAAAACACAGGGGGAGATAATGTTTAACCTCTATAAATTCTGAAAAACCAAAAGATAATAAAAAAAATCACGACTGATCAAATCAGATACTCGTAAATGTTATGTTTTTCCGCATTTTCATTTCGCGAATAATCAAATCTCGCGAATGTTCAGGCCACAAATGTTAAGGGATTACTTTTAAAATAGTGGTGAAAAAGGTAAAATATTTTAGGAATGGTGCGAGCCCTGTTACCCATACAAGATTCTTGAAAACTCCGCATGACGAAAGAGACGCTATTAATAATTAGAAAATTACTATTTAATATTTAAATCGCAGACTTTGTAGTCACCTCGTTTAATCTCAGACTTTGTAATATTTTTCTGCAATTAAATAAGCCGAGAAATTCTATCAAAGAATTGTTATGAAATTTTCGTACCCTGCAACGATATTGATTAATCTTGTAATGGAGCAATATTCTAAAATTTCTTGGAACGGTTTATTGTCCTTAATGTATTTGAATATGAATGATTGATATATAATTTTGTTTATATTTATGGGTGATGTTGTATAATTATAGTTATATGACTGTTTGGGGCAATAAACATCCATTCATTGTTTAATAAAAAAAATTAACATTTTATGCACCGTTATTTTAAATGCCACCTTATAAGACAGGATCTTATTTGTAATGATAATAAATAAAACAAAATTGGTAGAATGATTTTCAGAAGACAAAGAGAAAACATCATGAAGAATTTGAAAGAGCAAGAAAGACGACATTAGTTAATTTTAGAAGGCTTGTAATTTGATAGCAGAAAAACCATGGTAACTTCATCAAGGCGGGAGGGGAACATAAACTGAAAAATCACAAAACAACAAGTGGACCATTCCTCCAAGAACCAGTATAAAAATATACCGGTCATATTTTACTAATATATTTCTCTGCTAATAATATAGCTAAAATAATTTAAGCTTATTTTCAAAATATTATTATTGACACGTGAAATTTGAAACTGTTTGTGTGCTACATAATTGACATCAATAGGACGCGTAAATCTGAAGTTGTAAAAATATTAGAAACTAAACACGTTACAATTGATAATTTATTTATTAGATACGAATGATCTTTCATTACGGCAATTCTTTCAACAACTCGATAAGCAAACTACGGGTCCTAAAGCATTTTCTGAGCCAATATGAAAATCACTCGAAAAATACGAAGATATGGAAATTATAAAGTATTAAAAAAAATTACAGCTGCCACAGGTTAATTTTAATGTTTAAAGCACAAACCAGAAGTACTTGTTCAAAATTTGCCTAGCGGTATCAAGCGGCATATTTACCCAAGACTAGACGAAAATTACCCTGGAAATCTCGCTCACACCAGGGTTGCCAGTTTGGTATTTTTTATTCAGAAATACTTATTTCATACCGAAAATTAAAAAAACAAAAACAATTGTAACTCACTCATTGTAATTTGTCACCAAATGAAGCAAAAATTACTAATTTGAATTTCTTGCAAGAATTCGGAATTTGGAATTAAAATAAAGGCTAAATGGGAAACGCTGGCTTACACTCACTCTCGTTGCGTTAACAACAGAGAACATAATTTTGAGTTTATATGTGTACTGTAAAACACCTCAAAATTCAAAGGTTATTGCTAATTATGTTCAGTGCCCTTTGTCGGGTCGGAGCTTTGCATTATCCGGCAGTGATATTATTTTTTAATTTTATCTTTTCACAAATATTGTTTCTGTTATATTCATACCTATTGTTCACTACACCGCTCTATGTCGCGTTTACCGGCGGGATTTTGTAATTTTTATTAAACCTAAATAAAAGGGACTGGGAGGCACACATATGCTCTACAGACTTGGTTCCTAGTTTGAGCAGTCCTTCTCGGGCAGAAAAGTAAAGTAAAGTCATATGTGGTTCAGAATCAAAGTAAATTATTCTTGCAGGGACGGGTCTATTTATTTGTAGGAACAGTAGGAACAGCATAATAACATCATCGATTGAGTCATTGAATGGATATTTTGTTTGGCTATCATGAAAATATACTTTTGGCACTGTTAATTGATTCTCGGCGACATATTAGAGTCCTTAGTCTTAGACGGATAATTACAGCTAGCTAAGCCTAATAAAAGCGTTTGGAGTTTTGATGCTTATGCCCTTAAATTTGAAGCCTCTTAATATATAGATTTAATTAAATTAGAATGATTGTAAACCGATAGATCATCTTGTCTTGTCAGACTTATTTGACAATGAAGTGAAAACCTTCGAATAATACAAACAGAAGAAACGCCTGAGTTTCTACTTTTTCCTTGACATAATCCAGCAGAAAAATAGGTTTGTCAAAGATTGTCAAGGAAACCGCGTTTATCACGTCTGGATCTGAAACTATGGATCGTTTTATGTTCTGAAATTTAAAGTGCCACAATATTATGACAAAATTTGATACTGAAAAGGGCTTATAAGCCGGTAAGTTGAATAACTAATCTAATAAAGGGTAAGAAAGAGGGTAGAAGTCGGTACACAGCTACCTCTTCGTGCTGACTTCAGGGTAGTATTTGCTTATAAGTAAATATGAGCTACAAGCTTCGTTATTTACTAAAGTTATTTTATATTAAAATTGTCAAATTTTGACACGCGTGACGAACCGGAAAACAAATTATTTAACACAAAAGTTTTCTAATATTAGTTTAGGATTCTAAAAATGTAAACAAATTTCACTATTACACATCAAATAAACAAAAATATTTCACTGTATAGTTAAGCTCTACCCTACTGTACACATTCAAAAAACTCTATTCCATCGGTCTTTTTAATAATGTATTGAAGTTTTTGGAAAGAATGGCACTATAAACTTTATATATCAATATCCATAAGAATGAAAAATATTCGTAAAAATAATTTAAATATATTTCTATTCTAACAGAAAAATTTCGAAACGAAATTGAAGTGGAATGAAAAATTCACCTTGTATATGAATAGAAATATCAATAAAAAATATATATTAAAACATGCTTAAAAGGTGATCAAAATATGTTAAAAACGTAAAATATACTCATTTACATCCCGAGACTTTCACTCACTAACGTGATCATCTTCAGGGGAACTGTTGACTTAGCTGAGTGTACGTATGTCGCTTTCCCTGTGCTAGCATATAACGGAGTTTTAAACGAGGCTAGTCTATTATTCTGTAGGGGTGTATCAGGAAAAGTCCATTAGTTCCGACGCTGGGGTTCTTGAACCCCAGCGCCATGAAATTACCAGCGCCTGAAATTACCCCATGCGCCCTTGACAGTCTCGGGATGTAAATGAGTATATTTTACGTTATTAACATCTTTTGATCACCTTTTAAGCATATTTTAATATATATTTTTTATTGATATTTCTATTCATATAATATGCATGCATCGGTGGTGGATCTTTTTCCCCAATCTGCCCATGCTCTGGCACATGAGTTCTTTCCTATAGTTTACATCACGTTAATCGTAAAATCTTTTTCGGAAAAATTACTAGAAATTGCTAATGGGAAAGAGCATGCCCAGTTTGAATAGGAGGAAATGCCCCTAACATGTATGTATAATTTTCAGTTTTTCCAATTTCAGGGCTCCCACTAGGTCCGTTTTTTTAACACCACTTTTTTTAAAAGAAAAATCTTCTTTATAAATTTTGTAGAAACTAGCCTTGAAATTCGTTTTAGTTGCAATTGTTGCAAATACCTACAACAATTTTCTTTTTAAAAAAATACTGGTTCTCAAAAAATGGACCAATTGGGGGTCCTGCAATTTTGACTTGCATATATTATTTTAAATAGTATACTTCACGATAGTAAAAACAGATGACTCAAAATGACACAAGAATTCCTGCGTTTTTATTTCGCTCTGATTTAAAGGACTTTAACTAATTTTATTGTTATCAATATGCATGAATATCCATATGATTAATATTCACAGTTGCCAACCTCCCGATTTTTTGAATATCAGTAAAACCTTACAAAAATTTTCGTTTTTTTAAATTGCAGAAATTGTACCATTAAATAAAACAAATATTTTTTCATAAAAATACTGGTATGAAAAAAAAGCGGGAGATTGGCAACTATGAATATTATACAAATGCTCGCAAAAACTCATGTTTCTTTCATTCATTTTTGAAAAGAATAATTATTACAAAAGATACAGTTTTGTGGGAACTGCGTGTGTATTTATCATAGAAAGATCAGTTTTGAACATGTGCCAAAAAATACTCCTGTTCAACGCAGCCTTTTCAAAGTTTGATTAAATAAACCGTTAAACAGCAGTATTTGATTCAGGAACAAAGATAAGCCATTGGTTTGTAAAAGGGGTCGATTTAACCTCACAATATACATTTTAAATGTCAGCTTCACAAAATTATTTAAATTCTATCTGTAGCATTTTTCGTTTTATATTCCTTTATTTTTACAATGCCCAGGCGAAGTTTAGAACTGTTCTTTTATTCTTGATTTTTAAACATAGTGAAAATGTATTGTTTTAGTTTAGTTTAGTTTAGTTTTAAACTTGCGTATATTTATTTATTACTTAAAAATTTAATTTGTTTGGTTACATGTACAGGAGTACCACTGACGAGTATACAGGGTAATCGAAAAGTCGCCCAACCCTTGAAAAATATTTTGTCAACTAAAATACAAACATGATTCAAATTACAAACATAAACTAAATCGAAAGAGTAATAATTCTGAGACACAAAGCTAAGCGAAGATCAACATTGTTACAGAAGATATTCAAAATGTGAACCTTTTTCTCGGATACATAGACGTATGCACTTCTTTTCAAATTTGAGACAACTCTTCTTAAAAACATTTGCAAAAACATTCCACACTCCATAGTTGAGCTGAAAACAAACATTTAATATGAGATTAAAAAAATAAGTATTCCAACATTGAGAAGAGTGGCCTCAAATTTGAAAAAAACGCATACGTCTTTGTATCTGAGAAAAAGGGTTACATTTTGAATATCTTCAGTAACAATGTTAATTTTCGCTCAGTACTGTTATTCTTTCAAGTTAGTTTATGTTTGTAATTTGAATCATGTTTGTATAAAAAATATTTAGTAGTAATCAAAATATTTTTCTGGGGTTACGCGAATTTTCGATCACCTTAATTATATGTTATTTGTATATTTATTTCCAAACAATAAACTGCATTGTAAATTTCTTTTGCAAACGTTACAGAAATATCCCTCGAAGATTATTATTTAGAAAAAGTGGTGTCTCTGCCAAATTGTATTCGAGTTTTGTAACTCATATTTCATCCATTATTATTGAATCGAAATTGTTTAACTTTGCATATACAAGCGGGCATAATTAAACTGACAGTACTTATCGTGTTCTGTTGAAAGATCTAATCGCGAGAAAGGAACCAAATCATGTAGAATGATTAAATAAGACAGGGTACGAAGGATTCCGTGAGAAAAAAAATTGTAACATATCCCTTTGTGTGGCTTTTGAAACTATTTTTTCGTGGAATCTTTCGTCCCCCGTCTTGTTTCATCATCCTAAAAAAATTGGTTCTTTTTCGAAATTAGATCGAGCTACAGGACACGCTGAGTACTGTCAGCTTAATTATAGTCATCTTGTATACTTAATTTTGATGCATGCCTAATTTACATTATTAAGAGACAGATAAATTTTCAATTACCGTATTAATTAAGTTTTATTTTTTACTGTTCTATAACAGGAGTCGGTAACCTACGGCACGCGTGCTAAACATGCCGCTCAGACCTATAAGATGCGGCAGGTAGTTGAGAACATACTTTATAAGTGAAATAAACCCTGTACATCATAATTACAAATCTTTTCCTGTTAACATGTCAGAACCTAGATTAATTCAGGAAATGAAGAGGTAACCAAAAATTGTCTCATTGGCTGAAGGCTACTCCAATTTAGAGATTGCTGCAATCTTGAAACTCGCTCGGTCTCTTTTGATCTTTAATGCAGGGGTGATTGTGTTCCGGTATTTTGTACACCACTAAATTGATATAGCAATCTTTTTCTTCTTTAGTCGATAAATTCTTCGATTACATACTAAGAATATTGCTATATAAATTTAGCGGTGTACAAAATACCAGAACACAATCACCCCTGTTTAATGTAAGGAGCGAACTGATGGCTGGCAGGGTTGGTGTGGACGCCGTTTCAGACATAAAACTACATTGCCGGCGATCTGACACTTACTTAGATCTATTAAATACGTCAATCGTGTCGATGACAAAACCTAGGAAGTCCTTTAGAGCACTCGCTAGAGAGCTACACGTTGATGAGGCCACCATCCGAGGTGTAGTTCATGAGAATCTTTGTTAAAAGTAGTCTTACGTGATAAGGAGAGGGTAGTTCTTATTCAAGAGAACGTGGATAACCGCGTAACCAGGTCCAAACACCTCCTAAACAAGCTGAAAGATCCAGTGAAGCCCGAATTGCTGTGATTTTCCTCCGATGAGAAAAAAATTGTCCGGGTCTAGAAAGTGAACTGTAAAAAGATCGGTGACTGTGTAAAATCTCCGAAGAGGTTCCCACCGTTATACACAGAAAATGTCCATCCTCACCGATGATTCCGAAGTTCGTGAGTAGCAAAGGCGCCCTGATGCCTCTACAATTCTTTCTTCAGGGTACCAGAGTCAACGCCGTTGCTTATACCGAGGTGTTAGAAATCTCTGGATTACTTTCGTAGCACGTGGGAGGTCATATGTTTTTCAACAAGACTCCGCATCATCCAATACTCCCCATACAATCCAATAATGGATGTCTGAAATGTTTCATGACCATGCCATCTTTAACTTGTGGTCCCTCAGCTCCCCAGATGTTAAATTGATGAGCTATTACGCATTGGGTGTGATTGAGAGGGACTCCAATAGGCATCCACACAACACTGTTTCGGCTCTGAAGGCAGCGGTTGGGTATGCACCGACAAACTTTCCCAACATCCAACTTATTATTGCCTGCAGTCAGTGTTGCCAGTGGGCTACTTTTTAAAAATTCAGATTGCTTGATTGGCACCACTTCTTTGAAATGGTACAATTCGGTTCATTTTCGCCTTATTTAATCCATCATTAAATAAGGGGAATTTTACTTTCTCAACAAACTGGTGGCAATAGAGAAAAATGAATTAAAAAAAGTAGCCCATGGTAACACTGTCTGCAGTGGGTTTCGACAGCGTGCAAAGGTTGTTATTGGGGCTGACTGCGATTTCAATGAATGATGTCATCCACTGCGTATGTGGTCACCTGTACAAAACGTTAAAATGTAAAAAATGCTTTATCTCTAGTGTCTGTTCCTGTTTGAATGCAGGCACGATTTTGTTCTCAAATACTTGCTGCACCTTGCATTTTCAGCGGCACACAGACCGACTTTTTTTTTTATCTGACATGATTATTCTATTTTTAACTTATATTTATTATAAAGCAAAAACAGGTCCATGCTGACCCAATATCGACAGTGTAAGGTGCGTACAATTATAACGCAATTTTTAATAGAATTTTACGATTCATTTAAACACAGAAAATTACTACAAATTCTTCAATTGAACACGGAGATTGCGAAGCCTGCCATTGAAATATTAAATAGAAAATTATAGTTTTGCCATTCTGCTTGGAAATTCCAAGGTAATAAATTAATTTTTTTATCGCAAAATTAATAGCATCTAAACATCGCATAATTTCAAATTTTACATCGTCAAATAGCAAAAAAAATTTACTTTCAGATTGAATTTATTTGAAAACTTAATTTAGTGATATTTTATGGTTTGTAAAATAATTTCTAAAAATGAATTTAAAACAAAGTCAGTCCAGCAAAAAATGCGTTCAAACCTGAACACAAAAAAAGATATCTATTCGAATACGCACTTAAACACTGAAATAATCAGAATTAAAAAAATGTCAAAAATGTTTTCAGGTATAGTTGGTGGGCAGTCTTAGAAAATATACTAAATGTAAAAATATATTAGAGTTTTCAATTAAAAGCGATTTTCACATACGTTCTGTACACAAGCGCAGTATATTGAATATCTTTAATCCATGCATCCCGGGTTGGATCTCGTGGTCTTAAAATAAAACACATTTGTAGAAAATCATATACATAAAATATTTTATGTTTCTACTGATGCCTCACATTTGGTTGTCGAAATTAATAAGGAATTTGTTAAAATGCGTGTTAAAAATGTTGAACATCAATTACGGAATTTTTATTGTATTGTGCACCGAGAAGTATAGTAACGGAGATCTTCTCATAATGCTTGAATAATACAATGAAAACGTTCGGTACAGTTGTTAATTTTATAGTGTCACATTTTTCATTGGCTTACTAATAATTCAAATCACTTCTGCATGCATGCGAACTATGGGTAATCTCTTATAATCAAACTGAATACCAAGTTGACTAATGAAATTCCATTCCACAGATGCTGAGATACAGGTTTTATGGAAATGGTGAAAAATACAGAACAGTAGCGCCATCTGGTGTGCTATATGCATCGAAACCTAATCAGTATCTTTTAATGTCAAGATCTAAGATAATACGAAGTTTTGTGAAATTTCAACCATTATCATAACTATCACAGATTTCATGAAAGATGCAGCATGGCAGCGCCACCTCTTGGTCGATATACATTCAAACGTAATCAGTACTTGTTCATGTTAAGCTATTACAGAATATTAATTTTTATATAATTTCGTGCGTTAGTTCTTGAGATAGAGCGAACACAAATAGTATGTCATACAGAGATTAACAGACAGGCAACCATTTCCCAAAAATAGTCAAATCATGTTCAATACATCAAAAATGTGTAAATCCAGCAAAAAAAAAAAAAAAAAGTTGCTGAAAATTTTCACGATACCAATAGTTTATTTATACAGAAAAAAAGTTATAAAAAAGTACTATTTCAACCTCAAACAAGCAAACTCATTATATAAGAAATAAAACAATGCTGTAATCATATATAACACATTACGTGAGAAATATAATTTATTAAAAAATCATAGCATGCTTACGTGCTGATACATTTCCATCGTAAATTAACTTGTAAGTATGCGTGACTTATTTCCGTTTTCACGCATCAAATATGAATTTCTCATGTCATGCTCATTACTTCTTATTTCTGTACAATTCTTCTATGACCTTCATATTTTCTTTTATGCTGGTGTTTGATTAATTTGAGATATTAGAATCTTTTTAGCATTATACAATTTTTATGATTTTGACAACTTGGACCGCAACAGTTTCTGTATTAAATAATATATAAAATAATTTAAATGTTTATTATTAATGTAATACCGAGAGTAAAATAATGTTACAAAATAGAACAAAAAAGGAATGTTATTTGTATTCGCTTATTTTTTTCACGTATCCTCTTTGTTTTTGTTTTAAGATGACAACGTAGAACGCTTCTTTGATGGCATTTTTTAACACGTTCTAACGTTGTTAAAAAGTGTTTATGAATTTAGTTTGTCTGGCATGTCTGGCCGTACTCTAAGTCTCGTAAATATCCACAAATTGTCATATAATTTTAATAGTTATTGAGGTTCACTATAGAATATCCCCTATTGAAAATGAAGTGTGTAGCATTTATAGCTCATTTACAGGAACACACAAAAGAATTCCGTTACATTTGTTCAATGGATAAAATCGCTTGCGGCGCATTTTAATTATGTTACGATAATTTGAAAATATTAATATTGAGTTTTTCTTAAAGTTCCTTCCGTTTGGGAAAAACACTTTGTACCGGAAAATTCTGCCCGTCAATTATTAAAAAGTAGCTATCGGAATTAATGTCTAGTAATTAAATGATAGAATTTTCCGGTACGAATCCACTTTCCCAAACGAAAAGAGCTTTCCGAACAACCCAATATTAATATGCATCACTTAAATATAGAACAACATACTTTCTGTAGAGTATAGAAAAAGAAGGATTTAAAGTTCGTTTACGGGGACCCACAAGATAATTCCGTTACATAATGATCTATGGAGAAACCGCGTTTTCGATGTATTTTAATAATGTTATACACTTTAAATATAAGGAAATTGATATGGATCCCTGAGGTGTACTGCAACAAGTTTTCTATGGTTTATAGAGTGCATAGCATTTATCGTTCCTTTACAAATATACTAAAATAAAATCGGTTACAAGACGGACTATGAACAGTAATTGCTTGAAATGCCTTTTCGGCTGTGATATGTATTTTTAAACAACTAATTTTTAGGTTTCCGAACTCATAAAGTAAAAAAGGAACCATTATAAGATCACTCCTGTGTCTGTCTGTCCATCTGTCAGAGTCCTTTTTCTCGTAAACTGTAGAGCGTGGAAAGTTTATAAAGCCTTTTTAACCCCATATTTTTAGATTAATAGCCATTCACAAATAGACGAGCGTCGATCCAGAAATAAGGTTCCCAAAGAGCTCTATCCGCAGGGGAAAGTGTGTGGCGAAATTAGGCAACGGCGCTGTGTGTGGCTGTTACTGCACTCGTGATTCCCCCAGATGCACTTCGCTGCGCCGCTCATTCTTGGCTCAGCAGCCGTCCAAGATGGAGGTTCCCATTGTTGATCCCGCAAAGTGCGAGATTCGTTCTGGTATTCGCTTTTTGCACGCCGGAGGGACTCCGCCCGTCCAGAACCGTCACGGGGGACGACTGACAGACGGTGTAACAGTGCTTCACGACAACGCCCGACCTCATGTCTCCCATTAAACCCAAGAACTTTTGATACAGTTTGGGTGGACTGTCATGCCCCACCCATCTTACAGTCCGGACCTCGCAACTAGTGATTATCACTTGTTCCCCAAGTTAAAGCAACACTTGGGTGGCCAACGCTTCGGGAGCGACGATTACGTCAAAGAAGATGTGTAACGTTTCCTCAACGGGTTGGCGGCGGAGTTCTACGACATTCAGATACAGAAATTGGAGCACCGTCTACAAAAATGCGTAGAAAAAGATCGCGATTATGTAAAGAAATAGAGCAAATTTTCTTCTTTCCAACGATGTAAATTTCTATGAGAATAAAGAATGTTGTCTATTTGTAAATTTGATGGGAACTTTTTTTCTGGATCGACTCTCGTATTTAGGAAAAATTTAGGGGGCTACTTAAGTTACTTGAAAATAAAAGTTTTCTTTTTGTACATCGTGTTGGGGTATCGTGTGAAAGATATCTTAACAGCGAACTGAAAAATATATATTTTAGTTTTAGATACTATATTTTCAGAGATATTATCGAAAATGCACTGCAAAGATATGTCCCATCTTTATTTCCGAATCCACTAAAACTAAAAAAAAAAAAAATAAATAAAAATAAATAAAAATAGGGATAGTAGGAGTTTATTTAAAGCTTGCAAGAAAACTATAGCGATTTTCCTTGGTAACATAGATTTTAAGAAAAAATCATTTTTCCGTTACATACAAACTTTACTTTTCGAGCGGCTAGCGGGATGTTGACGAGCGCTCGAGGTATCTATCAACGCAGACTAGTCCAACGATATTTAATCATGATTTTCGTAAAAAATGTTTTAATTAGCCGGTATATTAATTGAGTTACTGAAATAAAAAATATTATTTTTATGTATCGTTTAGGGTATTGTACGAAGGATCTCACAACATCGAACTCAAAAATATATTTGTTTTAATTTTAGGTATTATATTTTCGGATATATCGTCGAAAATACACTGGGAACATGTGTACCTCCGCCCTCCCCCTCCCCCTATTTCTGAATTTACTGAAACTAAAATTATAAAAAAATTATCTGTTGTAGGAGTTTATTTATTGATAATTAGTAATTAATAAATTTAATGCATATAGAACCCTTTGAGCGCGAGTTATACTCGCACTTGAGCGATTTTCAGTATATTAAGTGGTGTGTATAAATTCTTTAGATCATATACAAGGGTTCGCCGAAGAATTCGAACTATTGCCGGACATGGGCATCAGTTCCAGAAAATGAATTTTTACTGCGTTATACGTTTTTTAAATTGTTGATTTCGAATTGTCATTTCAATGTATGAGAAAATGAAATTTCTTAACAATATTCTATAAGTGTTAGAAAGTGTTTTACAATTCTATGCCGAAACCATGTTTTACGTTTTTGTTTTTGTTTTTCAATTCATAACATTATTTTCATTAAACAGGGTCTTTACTTTATTTGGATAAATGAATACTAGCTGGCATAGCAACCCGATACGTTGTATTTGGATAGTATGAGATCTTTCAAGTTTTGGGGGAAAACAATTAGTCTAAATTCACTCTAGATTTAGAAAAGATTTATAACATTAAGTTTATTAAGTTTCTTATTAGGGGAAGGCCGGGCAAAGTGGTTACCCTAAGGTTTTGTGATTTTTTGTTACCCTTTAAAATGCATATGCATAACTGACAATTTGCATAGAACAAGTGTGACTACTTAGAAGTGTAAAGGTATTTATAATTTTTACGAAATAAGGTGAAAGTGAGAATTCTTTTTTTTTCCAAAAAAGGTCAAAATGACCACTTTGCCCTACAGTTGTAAGTGTAAAAAGATTGAAAGCACTTTTTAAATGATTAAAACATTTTTATTGTAATAACAAATCGTATGAAACCTAATGAAAGATTGGAAATGGTATGAAAATCCAATAAGAGTTTGACAAACCCAAATAAAAAATTATAAATCAGAATCATACACTGCATTTTTTGCATATGAACTCCTCCTCATGTTCTTCGCGAAGTGCACAGGCTTCATGAGCCCAGAGGTGACAAACATTGCACCTGATCTAACCTTCATCACTTGATCCAATCAAACGGTCACTACATTGACCACAGGGTTGCCAGTTTGGCCTTTTTTAAATTTCGAAATTTCGCATTCATATCAGAAATTCTCTACAATATTATTTCCTTTATTCAAAGACAGACATTTCCTGATTACATAAAGTAAATTTTTTTCTTTCAGAATTTCCTGTAAGAATTCGAAATTTTTGAATTTAAAAAAAGGGCCAAACTGGCAACCCTGCCTGACCACTTGGCCCGTTTGGGAGCCATGACAGAAAATACGTTCTACAGTGGACACTAATGAACAGTCAGCGACCACTCACCCACCAATGTGAAGCTGATAACATGCTCTTTCTTTACACATTCAATAAATAAATGCAAGTACAACAGGATACTGTTAAGATTGTATGTAATGTAAGTCACTTACCTTAGATGACAAACTTCAAAAATTGGAAAACCCGCTTTAAAATTATAAAACATGGAACCACCTTGATCAACGATTGTCTGGGTACTCACTGTCATCAAACGAAAAATAGTTTGACCACAAACCACGCAATGCCATTTTTCTGGTGACGTCATTATATTGGGTGACCACTTTGCCCACACTGGCCACTTTGCCCGGCCTTCCCCTACAAGCAAAAAATTATATATATAGTGTAAATTAAATGAAAATTACAAAAGTTACTTTTTGCAAATTACGTGATTTTCATGCAGTTATATTAGTATGTCTTTATAGGAGAATGGCGATGTACGAGTAAATAAAATTTGATTGGTCGAGAGGATTTTGCACAAACACTTAGCAAGCTTGCCCTTATCGACATGCTAATTTTTTTTTACTTGTCTCACTCGTCGAAGCGAACTCGTATCAGGCGAATATTTTCAAGTTCTGAGTGTAGGTTGCTATGGTTTCAACAAAAACATTCAATATGGGCATACGCCTTGTGCTTAGTTTCAGAATCCTTATTCTATCAGAGTCCATTCATTTATATTTTAAATAAATTCGGAAAATGGTGTTTCATTCGGATGAACAATATTGAAATATTTCGGACTTTTAATAGAAATTATAGCAAATGTGAAAGAAAGCTCCATGAATAGTCTTTACATTACATTTTATGAAACAGAATGTAAACTAAAAATCATTGAATCAATTTACACAAACGTAAAAGATCAAAGACAATTGATCACCAGTTTGGATAGCAGACGATATCCTATTATTCCCCTTTTTCTTTTTTCTTTTACAGCAATGGAGTAATTTCAGGGCTACCACTAGTGACTATTTTTATTCTATTCGCATTACTATTTTTTTAAATAAATTTTCTTATATATTTCTTTCGCACGTATTGTTTTAAGTGTATGTGTAAAATATACCGTATTTACCCGCGTATACGTCGATCCCGCGTATAAGTCGACTCCCTTCCCGATCAAGAAATTTGAATTTTTATAAATCCCGCGTATAAGTCGACCCCCCACTTTTCCGATCAAGAAATTTGATTTTTTTTTCAAAATACATTATTCAAAATCACCTGGAAAAAAAAAGAAAGTATACTAAATATACAATAATAAAGGAACTTTATTATTTTTATTTTTTTTGTACATTTATTCGAAATTATCTGAAATAAAAAGTACTAAATATACAATAATGAAGATAATAATATAGAAAGTTAAACTGATTCGAGGTCCGATTCAATATCGGACTTGCCAAACCTTTCACACAAGTCCTTCGTCGTCATCGGCTCATCGTGATACACGTTTTCAATCTCTGTATCGCAACATTCTTCCTCGTCGTTTTCTCAAATGGCATCATCTTCTGTGCCGTCTAGTTCGTTGCTTATGCAGCAATTCTTGAACGATTTTATAATCATTTCGGAAGAAATTTGATTCCACGCATCTTTAAACCACTGGGCAATTAATGCAATGTCGGACTTTCTAATATTACCGCACTTTGTTAATGTTGGACAATCGGATGAAATCCACTCTGAAAAAAAAATTAAGGACCCTCGCATAAGTCGGCCCCCCCACCTTTAAAGTCTCTTTTTGTCCAAAATTTCTCGACCTATACGCGGGTAAATACGGTAGTCGCCCAGTGTCAGCCTTGAATTTAATTGCAAAATCGTTAAAAATTAAAGAAAAATAATAATAGCATCATGAAAACTAATATAAATTTCAAAATGTTGAGGGTTACTGTGAAATGGCTGGATGCTGACGAATAACTCATAGCTGCCAACTTTTATGCTTTTTCTTACATCTAATATTTAATAGTAAATTTTGCCTAAATTTGCGATCACATGAAAAATTTCTATTATATTTTAGTAATAACAAAACAGAGAAAAAGTTGGCAGCATAATAACTGGTCTAATTCAGCCCGTTGTAGAAGGAGTAGTTGTGAAATACAAACACTTTTACCTTTAAAATCATTAATTTTTCTTTACAATTTTACTTCAACTTTACTTTACCTTTAAATTTTATCTTTAAAACCATTCGCAGAGAGTATTTACCTCTTAACCCCTTAAGCACCATATTCAATTTATTGATAGTATGCTGAATACCAGATATTGGGTTGTTCGGGAAGTTTCTTCCGTTTAGGAAAACCAAACCGGAAAATTCTGCCCATCAATTATTATACATTAGATATCGGAATTAATGTCTAATAACTGAATGATAGAAATTTCCGGTACGAATTGTTTATAACATTGCAATCTGGACTTAAAATGAGGCGTACGTACATACGTCCTGGTATTGCAAATGAAGAGTTCATGACATACGCAGGTACTTCGTGGTGCTTAAGGGGTTAAAAGTAACCATCATGTCAGTTTTCAAGTTTTTAGGCCTAAAAGTTTTAAAGAAATCGTTATTTAAGTACGTTTTACGGTTTGCACCGCACCACGCCACTTAAGAAAAGGAGTACCGACATAAAAAGTAACTTATGTTGGAGAAGATATACTGTTACCATCATTTTGCCTCCATTATTTCAGGTCTCCCAAATGGTCCGCCCACTGAATACCAATATTTTTTAATGGAAAATTTCATGGTAGGTTTCTACAACATTTCCACAAAAATTTACCTCCGAAGGTGGTTTCTACGAAATTTGCACGAAAATTCTAAAAATAAATGTTTCTAAGAAAATACCGGTATTCAAAAAGCGTACCATATAGGAGCCCTGTTATTTTTGAAATCGGTTCGGTAGTAAACTTTACCTCCTAACAAAAGAAAAAAAAGTATTATATTCGTATATACGTATCTGTGTTCTAAAAATAACTTACTAACATTGTCGCATGCCGTTATTGATTATATAGGGTCTTTTTCAATTTCTTGGCTTATAGTTCAAAATCTGTTGCATATAAAGACATGAAAAATGGTAGTTTTATAGAGAAATGTGTAATAAAATGCTGGAGCTGGCGATTTTTAAATCAAACATTATTTTAAGCGTTATTTTATATATAAATGGACAATATAGGTCAGTTATATAAGTTTTATAGGATCAAAAACTATGCTTAGAAATTTACCCGTCTTTTGTACACATATACTACAATAAATTGTAGTGTGCAGTGCATATTTTATTCTGTTACTATTTTCGATTTTTTATTTTTTCTAAAATGTAATTCAAATTTCGAAATAGCGATTTTTTATTTACTTTTTCAAGATTTTAAAACGTTTGAATAATAATAATTCCAAACAATTTATTTTAAATTGAAATATAGTTGTGACATATTGAATACATGTGAATATTGAAA
This sequence comes from Maratus michaelseni, assembly GCA_963931845.1. Classification (NCBI taxonomy): domain Eukaryota; kingdom Metazoa; phylum Arthropoda; class Arachnida; order Araneae; family Salticidae; genus Maratus; species Maratus michaelseni. Next base: position 216,284,760 of record OZ007595.1, on the reverse strand, counting down.
ATGATTGAAAATAATTAAATTATTACGTGGAAAAAGCATATGATGGTACAAATTACGTCATATTTAAAACGATATATTAAATCTAGAAAAAAACTTTTTTTGTCTAGACGAGGAGTTCCAACCCTTTTTTCTCTCACGTACTCCTTGCTTAGACTTTTTATTAATGCGTACTCCTTTTCACACATGTAAACCAGACCCCAAATATATTGGTTTTCGTTCGTTAGTAATGTTCTTGTGTTGGTTACCAATAGATGCAATTCTCTTTAAAATTTCAGTTTTTGAACATTTATCGATTTTGAACCAACAACATGGTATCAACATAAAGTCACTCAAAATAATAAATATCAGCTAAAGATTTGAAATTAAACACTCACAAGGAAGGTAGGAACCTACACCCATGGATGCATATGAGTTTATGCTAATGCTGCCTAGTCGAACACTAAAATGATCACCTGCTTTCAAATGAGTATTAAATGATTTCTCGATGGGCTTCATGTTTTATCCACATATCATTAATTGGTCAAAGTCATTAATTGGTGTAGTAAAAAGTTATAATAATTATAATAAACACTTAAAGGTAATAAGATTTGAGAAACCAATAAATGAAATCATCCATTTGCATAAATAAAATAAAAATTATAAATTATCTTAAGAATTATAAAAATTATTACGTGTTTTATAAACAGCATAGCTTCATTTTATGCTAGAAATCATAAAAGTTTTCTTGTTCCAGAGCATTTCATGATGACACAGTGCCGTATTAGCGAGATACATAGGACTATGGTGCTTTCTTCCAAAGTCCTGCCCACCAGCGATAAGCAAAGCCACAAGAGCTGTCAACCCAAACCCGCAGAACAGTTTATAGTTTTGTTGGTTTGTAATAGCATGGCTGACCGTGATTGGAATTGAGGAACAGACTTGCCAATTTACCTTTTTTAACACTTTCCAACCTAGTTGAAAAGTGTTTATGACTTCGGCTTGTCTGTCGTCTGTCGTCTCTCCGTGCTCTAACTCGTGTAAATATGCTTGTATTGCCCTGAAATTTTGTTTTGTTATTGTCGTCTACTGCAGCATGTTCCCTATTTCAAATGAAGAGTGCAGCACTTATAGTTTTTTCTACAGGGACAGTCAAAAGTATTCTGTTACATTACAGTCAATGGGAAATAATTGCTTCAAGTGCATTTTGATGATGCTACGCCAATTGAAACATGATGAAATTTATATATATTTATGAAGCGCTTAAGACATGCTTTTCTAGAATATGTGGTACAAAACATTTATTATTTATTTACAGAGTCAAACAAAATAATTCTGTCACACCTTGTTCGACGGGGGGAAATCGTTTACAGTGTAATTTAATGATGTTTCACAATTTCGAACATAATAAAAATTACATGCATTACAGAGATGCACTATAAATTTCTCCCTTAAAAGTATGGTGAGCATTGCGTTTATCGTTCATTTAAAGGATCAAATAAAGAATTCTGTTACATATTGTTCAACGGGGAAAAATCGTCTGTAGTGTAATTTAATGATGTTTCACTATTTCAAATACTAGCCGCCACTGGCGACCAGTTTGGTCGCCCTTAAATGTATGTTAAGCATTGTAACAATTTATTTTTATTCATAATTTATTTTTTTCCTTAATCCTTTCCCAAACCGGAAAAATCTAATAGACAAATCAAGAACTTTTGCGATCGTGGTAGCATTTCATCTTCCTTATCAATTTGAATTTTTCTATAAGAATATACTGGTAAAAATAATTTTTTTTTTACTGTATTTTCCCCTGACCAAAAAAAATGATAATTACCAGTATATTCTTATAGAAAAATTAAAATTGATTTTGATATATGACATGTGAGAAATCGGTCCATTAGCAATGACGTCACATTTCTTGTTCTTCGGCCTTGAGTGTTTCTCGGTGGCAGTGGCTTAACCCACTTTATAATAAATTAATCATTGTGTGTGTTTTATAATAAAATTGTGTGTGTTTTTAATATAAAGTAAAATATTTCATAATAAAATAATAGTACATGCTGTTTTAGTAATCTCTAATAGGTACCTGAAAATGGGATTTTCTCGCCAAAATAACACAAAACAAAAATCGCGCCAACCCCGGTGCGTCCGTGACAGCTGTTCCAATTTAAAATAAAAGACGTTCACATTTTTCTTTAGAATATAAAATAGATAAATAAGAAAAAATATCATAAATCAAAACATTTGATTTTAAAATTAAAGTATCGTTTCTAATTTACACACGCGACAAATAAAAGCTGACAATTCATTTCGAAATTTGATCCATTAAATATTATTACATGAGTTCAACTTACGTCAAGAAAAGATCCGGAAGGAAGTTGAGTTGTATAGAACAGAATTATGGTAAACATTGACTGTCTTACTGGTGCGGATCATTTTTTTTACACCAGGCAGCGGTCCAAAAGTTCATGGTTTAATATTTTAAACGTTCACAACGAATGAATCTTTTATTTTTGTTGTTGTTGTTGTGTACTTTCATGGATAGAGAATTTGAACTGCGAACCTAATTTAAACTGAAGTTATCGCAGAATGTATACATAATTGAATGTAAATCATCTCTCAAATATTAGTTTTTTTAACGATCTTTCTAAAAATGTAACTTTTATGCAGTTTTATTCGAAAAAATAATTTGGAATAAAAATGGCCGCCTGGCATATGAAAAAGTGAAGCGGGCATCCCGGAAATGTTGATGACAGTCACATGACTTACGGTTTTATTATAGAGATAATGAAAATTATACGCATTACTGAGGTGCACTATAAATTGCTAGCTGAAAAATGTGGTGTGCGTTTCGTTTATCGTTCATTTACAGGGCTACACAAAAGAATTCGGTTACAGTACACGTGCGACAATTACAGTCTATGCGTGATAAGTGCGTTTTCAAGTTTGGTTTGCGTTTTTAAGTCTAACTAATTTTTTTCATATCACGTGATGTGTATAAATTTGGTTGATCATATACAAGGCTACACAGGGGAATTCATAAGTATTACACACTATTACGCCATTTTTGGTTTTGAAGTTGGTTATCCGACATTAGGTGCTTGACCATTCTTCATCGGTAATACATTTAAAGCTGTTAGATTTTTGTCCATTAGGCGGTGCTTCTGCTTCGTTTCTGCTTGTGGTTGGTTGGAACGATGGTTGATGGTTAACCTAGTGAATTTTTTTTTATTTGTGAACGGCTAATTGTTTGTTTTTCGCCTTTGAAACTTTAGAAGCAATGTAACAACTATTTGCTGAGGATGACCATAGAAGTTTGTGGCAACGTTGATATTTTTAATTTTTTAATGTATGTATAAATTTTAAATTTGACATTTATATACACCATTTAGTACATTTGTGATATTTTATACTCACGTCTTTAATATAGTTCTGTATTTTGAGTTGACAAAAAAAAAAAAAAAAAAAAAAAAAAAAAACAGAAATATTTCAAAAAAAAAAAAAAAAAAAAAAAAAAAGAGTTTTTGGTGTAGTCAATAAGTGAATAAGTAAAGAACTTATAATTGAGCTGCCAAATCCTCTTTTTAATATGATTAGAGGCCGGAATACTAAAACAAAACGTTAATTACTCGTTAAAGAGAGGTATCTGCTGTTATTCAATTGATACAAACTATATAAGGGGTGAACTTAAGTGGACAGTAAATAATAACATGTATTTTGACATGCATTTAATACATAAATTTATTTATAACGTATCCAATTTGAAATAAAAAACAAGAACGAAAAGTCATGCTTCAAGCATAGATTATGAAACACTTTCCAACACAGCCAGAAAACTGTAACGGAACTTCACCGTTAAATAAGGTGAAATAAGATATGTAAGTAAACAGTTTAGAGAACTTATAACACATTGAAAAATACAGTTTTCGAAATTACCTTTCAAAGTTAAAAAAGTAGTCGAATTATTTTTTTCAGCCCTGTATATATTCAATAGATGTGGATATATAATATGATAAAAATTAGTTCAGTTAGAATATTCACATTTAGCAATATTCGTCAATCGATGGAAATTCACACGAAATCTTTTCTACAGCCCTGTATATTATCTGAAGACTTTTGTACACGCCACATATTAAGCTAAAAGGCAATTTAAACTCACTTACAACAATTACTGAACATAAACGACAATGTATTTTTTTGAGTAGCCCTGTATATGAATTTATTTATATTCCATAAACTTCTATTAGTGTACTAAATATAGTTCAGCAGGAAAATGCGTAAACACAATTAAAAACTATCCTTAAGCAAATTACTCCCATAGTCTGTAAAGCTTACGAATTCCCTTGTGTTGCCCTGTATAAGATGAACCAAATTTATAAACACACACGTACTATGAAAAAAAAAATATTTAAACTTAAAAACGCAAACCAAAGTTGAAAACGCACTTATAGCACATAGACTGTAAATATCGCACATGTACTGTAAACATTGTGTGTCCCTGTAAATAAACGCAATGCACGCAAGAGAGCAAATTATATTCACCTCAGTAATGCATATAATTTTCATTATGTTTGAAATAGTGAAATATCAGTAAATTACACTGCAAACGATTTTTCCCCATAGAACGATGTGTAGCAGAATTCATTTGTTTGACCCTGTAAATGAATAATAAATGCTTTGCACCCCATATTCTGAAAAAAGCATGTTTTAATGCGCTTCATAATTATATAGCAATTTCATTATGTTTTATATGACGTAGCGTCATCAAAATGCACTTGAAACGATTATTCCCCATTGACTTTAATGTAACGGAAAACTTTTAACTATCCCTGTAAAAAATAACTATAAGTACTACACACTTCAGTTGAAATAGGAACCATGCTATAGATAACGACAATAACATACAAAAATTTCAGGTCAATCCTGATCATATTTACGGTACAGCACGGCCTAACGGCAGACAGACCGAAGTCATAAACACTTTTCAACTAGGTTGGAAAGTGGTGTTATTAAAGAAAATGTATACAATTTTTAATATGTAATCATCGTATAAATTCTAATGTGTGCATAATATTACATTAATAGACGTGTACGTTAATGTCGATCTGTTGGTACCACTACCATTTTTATACGATGAATACCGACAGAATTAGTGTAAGTGTTTCCCAACTGCGATGGTACCTGAAAATTATTACGTAATAAAATTATTTATATTGTACAAAAATCACTTATTCTGAAGTGCGCATATAACAAAATATTTTCACCCAGCTTTCAGATTCGATGTAAGTGGTATATTTGCTATAGCTGCCAACTGCAGCTATATTTGACCATCAGTAATTTCTGATGGCCATCAGAAATTTACATAATCGAAACTTTATGCGATTTAAGATTTTCATTCTAAAGTACTAGTGGGCAAAAATCGCAGCATTTGCCAATTAATATGTTCAATGCTCGACTTATCCTGTCAGGCATGCCGTAATTTGAGGTAAATCAACACGGCATAATACACTAGCATGTAATCCACAGAGAATGTATGAATTAGTAAGATTTCTGTAGAAATAAAGCTCATTATTTCCCATTATGTTTAAACTTCCTTTTGAATTAAACTACAAAGCCCAATAGCGAGAGGCTTCGTTTTCTAGAATCGAAAAATAGATTAAAAATTGTATGATAATAGCTGGCTTTTATAAATTATAATAATTATCTCCTTAACAAATTTTCTGGTGTTGAATGTTTTTTTTTTTTTTTCTTTTTAAGGTTTCGTTCATCTCACGAAACCCTATTGCTCCCGCTCCGTTGTCTGTGTGTCATAGAGCCATTCTCGAAAACTATGTAACTTACAGAGTTGAAACTTTGTGTATAAATCAGAATATCAGCTGTAAAGAACTGAAAATATTAAAATTTGAAAAATTCGTATTATTTTAATAAATAGAGATAAAAAACCAAAATTCTAACAGCCTTTTCTTATTAAATTTGAAAATTTTCCGTTATAGCAGATGCCAAAAATTAAAAATCCATGATGAAATTCTATCTACAATAATTAATTTTCTATCAGACGATTTTCACGTGAAAAATAAAAATGAAATAAAAAGTTTCACCAATTGAAAAAAAAAAGATTAATATGAAATAAAAATGATTGACGTCATAGTGGTAATAAAACAGAAAGATTTCTCAATAATACAAGGAGTATGAGTATGTGTGCATGTACACAAAGCAGATTAATTACACGTCATTAGAGAATTAAAAAGAAAATCTGACGTCATATCGTAAGTTTAACGGATTTTTCAAATGTTTCAGTATAATACAAAGCGAGTATGAAAATGAGTAATAGAGAATAGTACATATATGAGTTTGAGGAACGTTTTGAATCATGATAAAAACCCGATTCTGGAAATATTCGTATATTTTAACATTTTGAAGGTGTACAACATGTTTAATTTTGAAATTATTTTTTTTAATATCGCATTTAGTCCACATGACAAATATTATAATGACAGAATATAATAGTGGGCTTCACCCGCAATCGGGCCGGTTCAGATATTCGAAAAACAGACAAAAATAGACAGTTTTTTTTTTTTTAGAAAATGAAATTTATTTGAATTTATTAAAGAAAGGATAAAGTGTTTTGAAAGGAATATTAAACGAAACCCTTTGTGGGAACTTGGATCACACTTACCCACTTGTTTTTATATTAGACTCAAACAGAAGCTCTTCCATTTATTAATATAAATTTAAATAGTATAAATATATTCTTTTCTGGACTGCTTTGATCCAAAGAACTTGAATGGGGAAGTCAAATGGATATTAGTATTTAAAAAATAAATTTGGTACAATTTCAAACTATAGGCAACACCTATTTAAAAAAAAATTATAGAATATGAAATTAATATATAGAATATGAAATTAATAATGAATACTATGAAAAAAATTTAGTTAAATTTAAAAACACAAACCAAAGTTGAAAACTAACTTATCTCACATAGACTGTAAATATCGCACATGTACTATAAGCAGGGTTTGACAAATACGGTCGTCAGGTCGCCACTGGCGGCCAAAAACTTTTATCTGCCCACCAAGTTATCTAATCTAATGGGGGTTTTGTTGTTGTTTCTTTTTTGTACAAAAATTGACCTAAGTTTCTTGAAATGAGCACAAATGCCACCCTTTCCCCCTTTACCATTATTAAATCGTCCCCCCCCCTTTTCCCATTATTAAAAAATAAACTTTGAAATTATATTCACACAAAAAATATTTTTAACTTATGTTTTTAATTTGGCGAAAAAAAAGTTTATCAAATATAAATTTTTAAATAATCAAATCAGATTTATTTGACACTTCGACAGAAAAATATAGGTGAAAATTTGTTTTCCTGCTTCACTATGTCGTCGATGCGCTCCTCAGCAGATATAGATTTTGTAGCATTCGACTATCCGGGCATTTGAAGCATTCGGCAATCAGCATTTTTCGAACATGCCGGTTAATTCAATCTTTACAGTATTTCTTTTATATGAAATATATATGATTTTGATAAGTTTCATTAGAAAACTTAGTTTATATTAACTTTCTAAACTATGTATCTAATGATTCTAAACAATGTCTGTTATTATTTTTCCTCAATTAATTCGTAAAAACTTTTATGCTTTTTGAAAATTAATGACGAGGAAGGAGGGGGTGGTAAATATTTTTTACTAGCTACTAGAACTTTTTTCTGGCTACCACATTTTATCAAATTTGTAAAGCCCTGACTATAACCAATATCTTTTGTATGTCCCTGTAAATAAACGCAATGCAGACATAAGAGCGATTTATAGTGCACCTCAGTAATGCATATAATTTTCATTATGTTTAAAATAGTGAAATATCCCTAAATTACAGCGCCTAGAATACACAGTGTGGAAAACGGTTTTACCGTTTTTTAATTTAAAATTTTCGAATTCAAACTAGAAATTCTGAAACAAGAATTTTTACTTTAAGAAGTCAAGAAATATCTGCCATTAAGTAGGGAATTTCTGCTATGAATGCGAAATTTAGGAATTTAAAAAAAAGCTAAATTGGTAATGCTTTAAAAAGTGCTAAAGAATTGTAACCGATAAGCGTGCAACGATACGGTACAATAATAGGGAGATTGCACCGCCGTCTTCTTTAAAAATAGATTTTCCTCTATCAAAAGTAACCGTTTCACTATTGACAACATGAACATAATTTCTGTTAATAAAATCTCCTTGTAAGTGTTTATTTCAGATGTAACTGATTTTGAAGTTAGTTTTTCATCATATCAGGGAATTAATCTTTTCCACTCTTCTAGCAGAAATTCATCCTTTGGTATGCTAAATAAGGATAGTTTCTAGTTTGCTGTCTTTTATCTAGTACTGCAACCGGGGACAAAAGAATGCGTATCACGTTTTTTGACCATGATCAATATCATTCATATTTTCAAAGCTTATGAAAATCATTATCCAAGTCAAAGGAAATGGGGCACAATTTAATTATTTAAAATATTTACCACAAGGTGAAACGTTTTCTCAGTCTGATTCTTATAAAATGTCTGCGTTAAAAAGAGCTAGCAGACAGAGGGGGGGGGGGGTCCAAATGCTCCAGAAACCAGTAATATTATACAGTTTTCTTCGCCTTCAGTATCGCAGAAAATTCTCCGATTAGATCCTACTTGTCTACTCCACTTCTAAAGGATGTCGCTGTTATCGACCCGTTATCTTTTTAGCATCGTTCTACATTTATCGGATTCAATTTTTTAGTACTATTTTGTAGCCGTTTTCACGCTATGTATTCTAGGCGCGGTTACTAAATTACACTGCAAACGACTTTTCTTCATAAAACGATGTGTAACAGAATTATTTTGAGCCCCACCAGTGGCTGAGAGGTTCTGCTCTCGAAGCTGGTAGACGGGAGGTGATGGGTTCGATCCCAATCGCGCCCGTCGGCCTAATCGTTTGGAGTTTTCGTGGTTTTCTTCGAGCCGTGGATTTATCCATGCGTAAATACGGGTTAGGTTCCCTTAGAAAGACCCCCACGAAGGGCACTCCCCCCGGGTAAATATATCCCAAGTGTAGATAATTGGCCGTCAATAATCAACCCAACCCAACCCAGAATTATTTTGTTTGACCCAAATGAATAATAAATGCTTTGCACCCATGTTCTACAAAAGCATATTTTAATGCTCTTCATAATTATACATCAATTTCATCATGTTTTAAATGACATAGCGCCATCAAAATGCACTTCAAACGATTATTTCCCATGGACTGCAATGTAACGGAATAAGTTCGACTGTCTCTGTAAAAAAACTGTAAGTGCTACACACTTCAGTTGAAATACATGCTATAGTAAACATCTTGTAGGGAACAACAGAAACATTACAAAATTTCAGCGCGAACCGAGCATTTTTACGCGAGTTAGAGCACGGACAGACGTCAGATGGCCAGACAAACCGTAGTTATAAACACTTTTCAACTAGGTTGAAAAGTGTTAAAAATGATCGAGCCACACAATGTTATCTAAAATTATTCGATTTCTCCACAAACACCATTGTTATAGTATAATCCTTATTTTACTTATTGTAAACCAATTTTGGGGTCACCTGTAGAACGGGCTCGTATTTTATCTCGTTTGATTTTATTCAAGTTCATTTTATTTTTCATCATCTATTCTATTTTTTGTATTTTTTGAATTTTTTTTTTTTTTTTTTTTTTTTTTTTTACAAAATTTATTTTCGAGCACCAAGTCTTACCCAGCAAATGTAGTACAGTCATGAAGAAAATAAAAATAAAATATATCTCCGTACTGATTCTGCGCAAATCCTTGTATAAAAAAGTGACTGGTACCAATCGTTTAGTAAAAAAAAAATATTAATTGATGCTATATTTAAATTTTGTTTATAGGGTCGTCTTCATATAGAAATTGTATCAAAATTTAAATTTTTCAATTCTAACACCTAAGTTTGACATCCTATTTCGATTTTTCGGTAAATTTTACTGTCGGATACCAAACAGAAAGCAATTTTGTATTTTAGTAACTATGCAGGTTTAAAGTTCCCACACTCATAATGTAAAATTCCCTTTTTAGTCGGTGCAAAATAAACTGTATGTGGATGTTCTTTTCTATTCAGGATTTGCTTGAATTGGCTCCTACGGATTGCAATTCTTTACTTAGAAATGCCGTATGAGTTTTATCTGGATCCTGCTTTATCAACTGTAATCTATTTGCATCAATGATTAATTCAGATTCTATTTTCTCAAGCATAAAGTCACTGTCCTTCCATCTATAAATCTGTTAGACAGTACTCTGGAACTCGGATGGTAAATAACGGATCATCTGAAAAACGTGTTATAGACTGTCCAATTTGTGACCAGCGCACAGTGGAACGAACACAGTAAAAACCTGGACATTTATGAAACTTTGATTTTTTTTTTTTTTTTTTTTATTTTAGTTGTATTACCATCACAAGTTATTCTCAAACAAGCACACACAAAAAAAATAAAAAATAAATAAATAAATGGGCTTATCAAAAATTTTCAAGAGCCTGCATCAGCCATGCGAAAAAACGCGCAAGCTAATGTTAAAAGTATATGGGAAGGTTCTTGGCAGATTTCTCGCTCGCATTTTAATATTTTTAAATGTTTTTTTTTTTTTTTTTTTTTTTGCATAGGATAGCCGAGGTCGATCTCTAACGTTGTTAGTTTTTACTTTTTTGATTTTAGTTACAGTTTTTTTTTAAGCGGACATTTTCAATTTTGGAACCGGTTCTGATACTGAAAGTACCCTTATATAAATAAAACTGGAACCAAAATCAAAAAAGTAAAACCTAACAACGTTAGAGATCGACCTCAGCTACCCTATGCAAAAAAAAAATGATTTAAAATTATTAAAATGCGTGCGAGAAATCTGCCAAGAACCTTCCCAAAGACTTAACATCAGCTTGAGCATTTCTTCGCGTGACACTCTGTAAAAAAAATTATCAATGTTTCTTATTTTATGAAAATATACTATAACCACAAACGAAAATATAATATAATCTTCTAAGTTATCCAAAATTCCGAATAACGTGTTCCATTGTCTTTTGAATACCCAGAAAAAAATACATTTCCTAAATGTAAAGAATTATTTATAAAAACAAAGTATTTTTCGCTGCCCGTATTTTTCAGAAACGTTTCCGAAGGGTTTTTATAATGTATTAATTAGTTTCCTCAGCCTGGAATACCTGTTTTTCGAATGTCATCAATTCTCAAGTAAACGGTTGGTTGTATAGGGTTTAATGGCGCAAGGTCCCATTAGGGACAAGCTGCGCCAACTCAAGTAAACGGTTTCAGCCGCATAAGTTAATTTATACATGAAAGAGTAAAGAAATAATCTTAATTTTAATGTTATTGTTAACGCTGTTAATTTTGCATGTTTGTCTGTTAAACGTATTTTTTGAGCATGAAAATGTTTACTTGAGAATGGATAGCATTCGAAAAACTGGTATTCCAGGCTGAGGACACTAATTAATACACTATAAAAACCCTTCGGAAACGTTTCTGAAAAATACGGGCAGCGAAAAATACTTTGTTTTTATAAATAATTCTTTAAATTTTGGAAATGAATTGGTTTCTTGTGATTCCAAAGACAATGGAACCCGCTATTTGGAATTTCGGATAACTCAGAAGATTATATTATATTTTTGTTTGTGGTTATAGTATATTTTCATAAAATAAGAAACATTGGTCATTTTTTACACACTGTAGAAAAAAAAAACAAACTCGGAAACGTTACTCTATCTGGTGGGGCAGCAATGTGGCCCATCGGTTCTGTTATGTTTCCGCATATTTCGGTCAGATATTCGTAAAAGTTTCTGCATATTTCGGTCAGATGTTCAGAAATGTTTCTGTATATTTTGGAAACATTTACGTGCATTTCGGAAACGCTTCTTTATATTTCAGTCAGATATTCAGCAACGATTCTGCATATATCGGAAATGTTTTTATATACACCGGAAAATTTTCTGCATACATCGGAAAGGTTTTTGTATACATCGGAAATGTTTCTGTGTGTTTTGGAAATTAATATTACATTCGCTCGAGGCGAAACCCCACTCCACATCATCGTGGTTGGGTTTTCTGCGAAGTTCGGTGAGCGAACTCGCTAATCATACTATAGAAATGATCCTATGAAGTATGATCTAGCAGATGTATCATACTCTAGAATTCGCAATATTATAAACTTTCTGTAATTTCTCGTGTGAAACATATATTTTTCTGAACTCGTCTTATTATTTACCTTTTATTATTAGACTGCTACTCAAGATATCACGTTAAAGTTATTTATGCAGGCGAAATAAACTTAGAAAAAACTTAATTCTATGACAAATACTTCATTCATTTTAAAATAACTCCAAATTTGAGAGTATGTCCTTCTACTGAAGAGAGAACTTCCAAATTTTCTTTTGTAGGAACAGAGTTGAGTCGTCTGGAAACTTCTTTAGTTTACCTACTACAAGTTTACAAGTACAACAAGTTTAGAAGTTGTTGTATACACAGTTAAATAATTCGTTCGATAGTTTCTTTATACTGTTGTTCCATGAATCTATAATAAATATTAGATATTTGATTGATGAATAATAATGTAGTACTAGTATTAATGAAGTACAGGTAGCACCGTATATACGTCTTTAACATCTTTTCGTTTTGAGATCGATTCCGTTTCATAACTTTTCTAATGATGAAATGTATCGTTTATATGACAGAACAAATTCCTAATTTCACTTATACTATACGTTTTTCACTCAATTTTTATGAATCAGATATTTGTAAATAAATAATGTTGAAAATTTGATTTATGGATCTATAAATAATTCTCTTTTTAAATGCAGCCTCATGAGTTCCATCCTCTAAATAGATACTCAATGAAAATATTTAATGTCCCTATACTTTAAAATAGATAGATTTTAGTAACCTTTCAAAATTTTTTTTTAATCTTGTAGTTATACTATTCGAAAATATTTTATATCTGTGGTAATTGTTTTATTTTCACGAATTGTATACTTATAAATAGATATATTGATAAAATTGTTTTGTCTGTTTGTAAATATTTTTAATATAGTGTTTTACAACTATCATGCTTGTAAATATATTCATTTAACCCTTTCAAGGGTGGTGTTTGCAAGGCGCGAACGCATAATTTTAATTCCAAACTGCCAACTGACGCCCAGAATTTTTTACTAAAATTTTGTTTTATAATATACGCAAAGAAAATCTTTCAGTTATTTTCAAATAGATTTGATCGTTAATTCTAGTGTCATTCAAATATTTCAACATTTTAGTAAAAGAAGTCATTTGCCCTTGAAAGGGTTAAAGGTATTATTTTATTCGTATAACTTGAGAAGTGCTGAGATAACCTGAGAAAATAAATATATTTTTATAAGTATCCAGTTCATAAAATAAAATAATTATTTACAGATACGAAATCTTTTGACATAATATCTATACTTACAAGATTAAAAAATATATTTATTTAAAGGTATTAAAAATAATACATCTATTTTGGGAAATAAAGCATTTTCAGGATGCATATGTATCTGTTTACAGCATGGAATTCACGAGACCGGATTAAAAAAAAAGAATTATTTATAGATTTATAAATCAAATTTTCAATTATATTTATTTATAAATATCTTATTTAAAAAAATGAAGGAAAAACGTATAGTATAAGTGAAATTAGGAATTTGTTCTGTCATATAAACGATATATTTCATCATTAGAAAAGTTATGAAATGGAACCGATCTCAAAACGAAATTTTCGGTATGGAATTTTGATTAGTGCCAAGATAGTGTACACAATATTGCACGTACGTAGCGTACACAATATTGCACGTATCCAATATTTGGATACAACCCCTCATATTTTTGCTTCCTTTTGGGAACAACGGATTTCGAGCTTATTCTATCGACAATAATTTTCAAAATTTTCAAGCTATTATTTTGAGACTTTCACAAAAGTTGCTCTATATACTTAGCTAATACATTATGCATATTATATTTTGATTGCATTCGCGCATGCGCAGTGAAAATTTTTTCAGTATACTTGCTCATTTTTCATCCAATTTTTATTATTTTTTAATTCCGATTGCAGAGTATTATGTACAATGTTGTTTGACATATTTTCTCAAAATAACTTTATTTTTTATATTAAGAACGCTGCAAATTATAAGCAAAAAACTTGGTGAAATTTAGGACTGTTTTTATAAAAACTTTAATTTCTCTTTGAGTATACATGCTATCCACATAAAAATGAACAAAGTATATTACAATAAGCCCCTTATTAATAATCTCGAGTTTGAAGGCTTTTGCTACATTAGTTTTTACAGGGTATTCCAAAAGATATTCGTTCTTTTTCAATTTGTTGACAGTCCCTATGGAGTTTCGGGAAAAAATCTTCTCGGAAATATATAACCTATACTATATTGTTTACACACCTGCAGTTTCAGGTTAATTCCTTGTGTATTTTTCTAGATAGTTAACAAAACGTCTAAAATCGCAAGTGACCGGTCACCTTTGGCAATATAGTGTATTACGGTCTATGAAGAAAAGTCGTATGTGGTGTATTTTAATCATATTATACTAATACAAACATCATGAAATTGATATCAATTTGTGAGGTGCACTAACACATGCTTTCTGTAGAATATGAAGCATAAATCATTTCTTATTCATTTACAGGGCCACACAAATGTATTCGGTTGCATAATGGTTTACGGAGAAAAACAGTTTGCAGAGTATTTTAATTTTGTTACACTATTTGAACTCTAATGAAATTGATATGCATTACTGAGGTTTACTACAAGATATTTGTTTTTTAAATATTATGTGCATAGCATTTATCGTTCATTTACAGGGACTCGCAAAATATTTCGAATGCAGTACTGTATCCGAAGTATTTTCTATAAGCGATAAGTGCCGGAAGTGCGCTTTCAGTTAGCTATACGTTTAGCTAAATTTTGCATACTATGTGGTATGTATAAATTCTATAGGTTATATTCAGAGCTACACAAAAGAATTCGTAAGCATTAATATATATCAGCGTACATTGCTTAAGGTTTTTTTTTCTCGAGTTATGCATTTTGAACGTGAAATATATTTATAATTGTTGAAGATAAATAAAAATCAAAGAGAGGGCCACGCAAAGAACTGGATACATGTTTGCTTATATATGCTAATTTCTGAAAGAGTGATTTCAGTAAATTACAGCATGTTTTTGCCTGAATTAAACTTTAGCTGAATATTTGGCGTGTATAAAAATCTTAATGCAATATACAGGGCTGTACAAAATATATCAAATATGTCTCAGTCTATTGGTAGAAACAGCTGAAGGTGAATTTTTAACTTTGTTATGTGTTATCTTACTAAGCTAATTGTAACATACTATATAGCGTATCTATACAAACCTATAGATTATATACAGGGATGCACAAAATAATTAGAGTACTTTTCTGGGTATGGCCTGTAATTGCTGAAATTTGGTTTTCAAATGTGTTTTGCGTTTTCTAAAATGTCTTTTTAGGTATCTTATATACCTTATTAAACATTGAAGGTTTCTTAAAGTACTCTGGAAGTGTTGGAAAGTGTTTCATAATCTATGCTTGATGCATGATTTTACTTTCTTGTTTTTGTTTAGATATTGCAAACTACTCAATTAAATCTATGAGGAAATGCACAATTTCGAATAGCAGAAACAGTTTTTAGTAAAAGATACGTATGATTACAAGCGATTAATAAATAGTAGTTAGTTTGTACTCTAATGAATTAATGATATATATCTTTCATAAATACTGAAGTGGATTTTATTCTGAAATGTGCACCGACAGTATATTTATTCTTATAGCCTTATGTAGATAACTATATAAATTATTTAGAGATTTTTTTTACGAAAACAGAACTTGATTTGCTATTTTTTTTTAAATCATTTTCTCAAGAATAGTTTTCTGATTACATTGTGTATCCTGTAAGCATGGTTTCCAGGAATATACTAAAATTTTATTTTTAGTACCACTATTTTCGTAGAATAATAGTCACGTTATGAAATTTTGAGATGAAGTTAGTCAAATATTATTATACAAAGCTAGTGGTGTTCAAAACAAAATTTCAGCATTTCTGTCAACCTTCCTGTGAGATACTGGGTTATACCCAGTATTGCGAGAAAATGTTACACTTTTTAATATGGAACACATGTGCAGAGCTGCCAAGGCTTTTTTTTTTTGGATACCAGTATTTTAGTACAAGAAATGTTGTTTTGTTTAATCGGAGTATTCTGCGATTTAAAAGAACAACATTTTCTCTAAGAAAATGCTGGTGTACAAAAATCCGGGGGCTTGGCAACTCTGCATGTGATTGTATATGTAAAAGAATTTTCTTATGTGGCTATTCTAATTAAATAGATTCCAACTTCCCGATATTAAAATAATACCACTATTTTCGCATAGAAATGTTCCGTTTATTTAATCATAGAAATTTTGCATTAATACAACACGAATATTTCTATATAAAAATAGCGGTGCTCAAAATTTAGTAAGTTGGCAACTATGTTATTAGATGCAGCAGCATTTGAGTATATTTCTACCATATTGTTATATATCCGCTATTATTTAACACGTACATGTATAAAAATAACTTTCTGCGGAGACATTTATAACGCTATTTTATACTTTATAACATTTGCAGGAATTCTTAAACTATGGTACGCGAACCTTCTATTTTAAAGGAAGCAGGCTCTTGCTCGCGATAATATGAATTTTTTCAGAAAAAGTTTTTCGTTTTCAGTAAACTTTTAAGGCCGAAAAAAATTTTCTATTTATTTATTTTTATTCGTTATTCCGCGAAACACTTACCTCTAGGGTTGCTTAGTAAAATGCAAAAACAAAATAAATACATTTTTACGTCTGGCGGTAGCGCATCGGCCCTAAAATTTGAGAAAATATACGATTTTTATCATTTTTCTAATAAATAGAAATAAATCAAATTAACTTCAATAACAAGTAAATATAGACGTATTTTAGTATAACACAGTATAGGAAAGATAAATAAATGAAAAAAAAATAGTACATTTTACAATTTATTAGTAGCGTATTACGCTTAAAAAAACATTACAAAAATTGACAAATTTCCATTGAAACAAAAAATCAGTTTTTTGATTGTGTAAATATTAAGTTAGTAAATAAATATAGTCCTTTATTTGTCTTTACATTTTTTTATTAGTTTGAAGTACGATTTGCTTGAAAAACCAGGCATTGGCGATCTTGAGATAAGTGTAGTTCTTTCATAGTAAAAATATAACTGTAGAACGTTTTCATCCCATTTCATTTATTTCAAAATCTTTAATAAAGAGGCATCTTTAACAGCAACACATCCCATATAAACCTGCATATCGAATTTAAAATTTCTAGCCTCGAAAGTTTGGG
Source organism: Maratus michaelseni (assembly GCA_963931845.1). Lineage (NCBI taxonomy): Eukaryota > Metazoa > Arthropoda > Arachnida > Araneae > Salticidae > Maratus > Maratus michaelseni. The sequence goes on along the minus strand of OZ007595.1, from coordinate 216,267,341 downwards.
AGTAAAATCATAATTGTAGATCCAATAGTTTCTTACTTTTAAATATCAAATGCTTTGAAGAACGTTCTTAATAAGCATTTATGTCTTAAAATCCATCCCCATAAGGAATTTCTAGCTCTTAGTCTCAACAAATTCAAAGTAAACAGAAATTTAGTACATATTTTGTTGTTGCACCCCTATGAGGTCAGTTTGTACAGAGATAAAATATAGCCTATTTTTCAGTAGAGAACGTCATTATTATCGCATGAGAATATTCGATATCGTTTCAGAAGCACAAAAGTAATCGTTATTTAATCACCTATTTTATTCATTTCACTTTTTTTAAAACCCGTCAGCACACGCGCTGGGATAAAATCTACCCCAGCTCACAACTATTGCTTAAAAATGTGCGAAAATCGTTCGTGATCATTCTGAGCTTTATAGTACCTTTCAAGCTGAAAGATATCAAGATGTGGCCAAAAAGAAATTACCTCCGGTTGTGAGATTTTCCATTCTTTTGTTATAAAATGTCATGTGGTAGGAGTTTTACCCCACGCGTGTTATAACGTAACCTATAATGATAGGAACATGTTAATGCAAATGTTTATGTAAAAAATATAGTGTGCAAATAATAATATAATTTTTCTTTTAAACGTTAACAACTCTTGCACATACAGTTTCTATATATCAGTTTTATATATTTTTTGTATTTTTATGGCTAAATTTGGATTGTAAAAGTTTTGCATGTAATGATATGCAGAAAAGAATCTTAGTGTTAAATTTTATTTTACTTTTTGCTTTAAATATGAAAAATCTCTTATTTTATGTTAAATTATGTTCTTTATTGATTTAGAGTTTATTTCAAAAAATATATTTTTTTTTACAATCAATCCGGGGGGAAATTGACACAAGAAAACCTATTGGGGTAAAATTTATCCAGCGCGTGTAGTAACGTAATGGAAAGGGGCGCGTGTGCTTACGGGTTAATTCCGAATATGTTCTGTCGGCGCACGTACATCTTAAAAGTAAAAGTCATTTCAAGTTTCAAGCGTCTAGCAATCGCCCTATCAACTCCAAATAAATCATAATTTTACACATGTTTTTGTTTTTGTTGTGCCTGGGTGCCAGTGTAATTCTGAAAGAAATTTCAGATTAGGTTCAGTGGGTCAAAAGTAATTTGGATTTTAGAACCGTTTTCTATCCATTTCCCCATTATAATTTGAGATAGAAAAAAAAACCCTATTCTGTGCGAGCATTTGCGACTTAAAATTAACCCCGGTGTCGAAAATCAAGTATCTATCCCTATTGATTCTAAATAAATCAAAATTTAGAAACATAAACAACAATTACTGATCATTTCAATTTTTTTATTTTCGAATTTTATAGAAACTATTCTCAGCGAGATATTACATCTCAAAGAAACCACCATTCAAAATTTAAATTTTCTAGACACAAAAGTATCACAGAAATCGCAATTTTAGAACGTATTTAGTTCCTTTTTAATTTCGAATTTTTTGTAAACTGTTCGGGTGCGACCAGACCACTTACGTATTAAAAATGTTAGCCATGTCTAATTTCAAGTTTCTATTCTGAAATTAAAAAAAATATATACCCGTAATTTAGAAAGTTTTCCACTCATTTCAGCCTTTTAAATTTCCAATCTTTTAGAAACTTTTCTTAGCGGACATTTAAGTCTTAAAATTAAACAGCATACCAAATTTTAAGTTTCCACCACCAAAAATATCACATAATTCAAAACTTTAGAACGTTTGTTTGGTCCTGTATCCTTTTAAATTTCATTTTTTAAAAGAAACTATTTTGTACGAGTGTTTACATATTAAAAATGATAATCTAGGAAAATTTTAATTTTCTATACCTAGTTAATTCCATATAAATCTTAATTTAGAATGCTTTTAGAATGTTCTCAGTTTTTTATTTTTTTAAATTCCTTTAATTATCCTGATCCAGTATTTATGTTTTAAAAGTAACAAACATGTTAAATTTCACGTTTATATTCCATAACAATTCTACACAAATTGTAATTTATAACCATTTTTCTTTCATTTCACACTTTTAAATACTAGAAAACAACCACCAGGCAAAATTTCAAGTTACTAGCTCCTTCAATGTTACAAAAAGAGCAAGTTTAGAATGTTTTGTGCTTCTCCACCCACTTGGAGGAAGTGGCTCTGACATAAAATATCGCCTATGTTAGAGTAGAGATTGTCACCCTCATTTTGCCACTTTTACTTTTGAAATTTGTTCGGTAGTTCCAGTTGTTTTCCCTACAAACAAACAAACAAGCGCGTAAGAAACGTTTATTTTTCATGATATTAGTATAGTAATAGAGATAAAGATATATCTACCAAATTATGAAAAATAAACTCAAAAGAGTAAAATAAGCTATTTAACCAGTAGTCATCTCCTGATGGCCGACTATTGGACATGTAAGCAAATATAATATCCAATGGTCGGCTACATTAGAATTAATTAAACCTAACAAATTTATTTACTTTTTATACTTAAAATATTAGTCAATTTATCCTGGTAATATTCGAGCCTTATAATTTTAGAAAAGAATTAAAAATAAATTAATACTTGCCTTTTTTAACACTTTCCAACCTAGTTGAAAAGTGTTTATGACCGGTTTGTCTGGCCGTCTGCCGTCTGTCCGTGCTCTAACTCTCCTAAATATGGTCGGATTGTCCTGCAATTTTTATATGTTATTGTCGTTATCTATAGCATGTTCCCTATTTCAACGGAAGTGTGTAGCACTTATAGTTTTTTTACAGGGACACTCAAAAGAATTCCGTTACATTACGGTCTATGGGGAAAAATCATTTGCGGTTTATTTTAATGATGTTACACAATTTCAAATACATTGTAATTGATATATATCACTAAGGTGCATTACAAGAAGCTTAATATGGAATAGGGTGTGCATAGCACTTATAGTTACTTTACAGGGACAGTCAAAGGAATTCCGTTACATTACGTCTATGGAGAAAAATCATTTGCGGTTTAATTAAACAATGTTTCACTATTTTAAACGCATTGAAATTTATATATATCACTAAGGTACATTACAAAAGGTTTACTACAGAATATTGTGTGCACAGCAGTCATCGTTCATTGACAGGGACACACAAAATAATTCTCTACGGTCTGTTAACAATAATTCCTGGAAGTGCGTTTTAAGTGGCTGAACGCGATTTTAAATTTAACTCCCTTTTTGGCTATTACTTGGTGTGTATAAATTCTGTATTTCATATACAGGGCAGCACAAAAGTTCGTGAACACATTTCCGTTTATTGACAGAAACTCCAGAAGGAGAATTTTAAACTGTGCTACGCGTTTCCTAACTAAACTAAAATTTGGCATCCTATGTAGTATATATACAAATCAATAGATTGCCTGATAGATAGGCCTGAATAAAAGTATTCGGATATTTTTCCAAATATTGTATATGTTGGAAATTCCTGAAATTATATATTTAAATATGTTATGCGTTTTCCAAATTATTTACTTAGATGTTATCTTTCAGCTTATTAAACGGTAATGATTTGTAAAATTATTTTGGAAGCGTTGGAAAGTGTTACATAATCTATGCTTGACGCATGATTTTTCGTTCTTGTTTAAAAATTACCATCAGTTAACAAAAAATAGGAAAAATGGTTATTTGACCTGAATCTTGAAAAAAATGCCTTATTACTTATTCAATAAAAATACCCAAAATTCTTTGGCGATGGTTTATGGCTTATAAAAGATGGATTCATATAGAGCAATTGTAATATTTCATTCAGAACCAAAAATAAGCTATTCGCAAGGAATTTTATCTCCATGTGGCCCACTATTGGTGGTTGGTCGACTATTGGTACTTTTACCCTATAACATATAAAAATTTCAAAGATGTACCACAATTTCAAATTATTGGAAAACAAAAAAATACAACTGTGGATTGAAAGAGAGAAAAAAAGGTGGGCATTTTGTTTTTCGACCAAGCTTTTTATACCATAAATATCAATATTTCTGCACCAAAATTATGCAGGGACATCGTCTATATATATTTTATATAATATACAAAATTTTTAAAGATTTAGTACAACAATAAGTATTTAAAAAGATAAAACCCGACTTGCAACCGCGATTCGCCGCCCCCCCCCCAAAAAAAAAATCTAAATCTCTGCTATCTAAATCTCTGTCTCCCGGGTTTTTTTTTTGTTTCTTAGTGTATATAAATAGTGGTTTAAAATTTGATACCGGTATCCGGAAGTGACAAGTTTTGATGAAATTTGTCACCGCCCCTCCCCCCTCTGAATTTGAATCTCTGATCGGTTGTCTTCCAGTGTTTTTTTTCCCTAAGTATATATATATATAAACGCTGTTTAAACGTTCATACTGGTGTCCAGAAGTGAAATGTTTTGATAAAATTTGTCTGGTTTCTGAACTTCTGATCGATTGTCTCCCAGTGTTTTTTTTGTCCCTTAGTATATATATAAACGCTGTTTAAAATTCCATACTAGTATCAAAAAGTAAAATGTTTAGATGGAATTTGTCACCTGCGCTCCCCGGGGGCATCTGAATCTGTGATCCATTGTCTCCCGGTGGCTGTTTAAAATTTCACACTGGTATCCGGAAGTGAAACTCCCCCGACTATACCACTGTATATCAGATATTATTTTTTTAAACAATAGCACGTTTATGTCCCAACCCGTAGTCAAAGAGTTAATCTTACATAGCATATGATCAAAGTCGTATCCTTCTAGTCAAACTAAGTATGAGCGTTCTCACCGGTAATTTCTAGAAACTTTTCTAATATATTTTCTAGGAAATTTTTACGATAAATTAAGAGTTTCAAAACTAAATAAAAAAAGTGGTGGGAAGCACAAAATACCGACTCTGGGTTTCAGGATTCGCTATTGACTATGATATTATAATAAACAATATATTGCCGTAAATTTGCAGTAACATAACAAAATAAAATTATGCAGTTAAAATTGCTACCACAATAGCGAACAACAGTTTAACAAGTGTTTTTAGCAATCGTTGTTATTTCTTTAACTAAAATTCCTTTTCAAAAAAATACTTTAACTGCATCTTTTTTTTTTTATCGCGCATTGCATATGATTGTTTAATAAACAGTATAGTGCTGTAAATTTGCAAAAACATATCAACAAATAAAAAGAAACTCAGTTAAAATTTTTATCACCCAACAGCAGTTTACAAAGTTGCTTTAACAATTGTTTTATTTCTTTATTTTAAATTATTTTGCTTCGTTTATGTCCATAGACAGGGTTCGTACGCTTCAAGGACTTTCAAGCACCTTTTATAAGAATTTTCTTAAAGTAATATTTGGTTTATTTAATGAAGAAAAATTCTATCTTCAGGTATAGCGACCAGTACTCTACAAAATTTCTGGTACTGAAACACTTAAAATCTGCTGAATCCCCTGATGCGTACGAACCCTGAGACTAACAGTATTTAAAGATATTAAGAAAAAATATGCAAGCTATTTCCTGAAACATACTAATAGCTGAGTAAAAACATTCCTTTTTCTTGATCATGCGTGTAATAGCCTAAATATTTAAATAAAGACAGTGACTTAAAATTTCTTGTTTGATGCAAAAATAAATAAATAATAGAATAATACCATATTCTGTACGCGTTTCTTAACCGACTTCCAACAACGGAGATTATGCAATTGCTTTTTTTTTTTAATCGATGTCTTTTTTTTATGAATTTTTGAATAAATGCTCCGATTTTATTTTATTTTTATTTTTGTTGTTGTTGTGTAAGAGGGGGGAATGGTCCCAATCATCAACAACCCAATCATCAGAATCATCAATATATCTGCAATAAAATGGAAAATTTATAAAATTAAATAATTTATCCTCAAAATAATGCATATACAAATCTGCTAGGAAAGGACTTAAAGGATTACCCATCGCTAAACCATCTGACATAGAATAAAATGCATTATTTTGATGAATAATATGCATTATTTTGAGGATAAATTATTTAATTTTATAAATTTTCCATTTTATTGCAGATATGTTGACGATTCTTTTGCACTCTTGGACCTGTCTATTTCATCCATTGATAACGTCTTAACTATTCTAAACTCAATAGATCCTGTTATTCAGTTTACATATGAAGTTGAAGTTGAAAATAAATTGTCCTTTCTTGATGTGTTAGTCACACGTCAGCCTAATACATTTGATACCTGTGTATACCGGAAACCTTTTGCAGTCTCACTCCCCCCTCATTTTAATTCGTGTCACCCTCCTTCTCAGAAAGCCTCGGCTTTTCATTTCTTTATTAATAGAGCAATTTCCATTTGTTCTGATAATGTTTCCCTTGGTACAGAATTGAATTATATTAGATCTGTTGCTATTAATCGTGGTTTTAGTTTGACTTATATCAACCGTTTAATTTTTCGTTATCTAAATAAAAATAGTAATCTTGTTCCTTCTGATGTCCCAGAATCTTTTTCTAACCTCATTATTTTACCATTTCACAATAGCATTAGCTATAAAATAGCTATTATTTTAAGGCAATATGATTTTAAGGTTGTTTTTAAGCCAGTTAATAAACTAAATTTTTCACAGTTAAAGGATAAAATTTCACATCAAAACTTTTGGGGCATTTACAATATCCAATGTCAATGTGGTTTGTCCTATATAGGACAGACTAAACGACAACTCCGTTTCAGACTCAATGAACACAGAAATTACATTAAGAAAAAAGAATTACAAAAGTCCTCTATTGCTTGTCACTGTTGGAGTGAGGGACATAATTTTAACTTCGACTCAGCCACTATTATTAAGAAATGTAACACTCCATTAGATTTAGACTTCTTTGAGGCAGTTTATATTCATAAATTTGGTAACTCCCTGGTTAATGATTTTTCAAGTGTACCGTACATCTCACCTTTCTGGGTTGAGTTACTTTGTCATAGTGAATCCTCTACAACCAACCAACCGACTTAATCAGATTGGAGGAGTTTCTCGGTGTGTTGTTGTTTTTCATTTGGGTTTTTAGATTCATTTTCATGTCTTTGGGGGGATACAATAGGGTTTAAGTTTATTTACACTGAGGAAATGAGTCCAGGATACTCATGAAACGTGCGTCTGTTTATTACATGATGTTATTGTGTGTCAAACGTTGATATTTTTAGTATATTTATCCACACAAGATTTTTTTCATTATCGTTGGTTTCAACGGACCTTTTGGGGATTTTTTATCATGTCTGATTTTAACCGTTTTTACAAACTTAGATTAAAGCGTGAAAGGCTTTTAAATCATTTGCATTTTTTGTGTAGTTGTAAACGTCTTGGTGTTGTTCCTGATTTTATTTATTTGAAGTTTAATCTTCCTTTAACTAAACGTCTCTCTAGGTCTATACACAACTGTAAATTACTTTTGCTTCGTGCCATTATTCAGGATACTCGTGGGAAACTGGCTTTTGTTGAGAGAGAACTCTGCCATTTACATATTTCACTTGGAAACACAATGATAAATTTCGACACACTGGATCGTTCATCATGGTTTCGTGCCATTAAAATGTCTGCTTTTCATAAACTTTCGTTGGTTAAAAAACTGTCAAATTTACTCCCTCATTCTCCTACACCCCCTTCGGGGCTTCCAATGGTTAATAATAATGCTATTGTTAACCTTTCCTCTCACCAATTGACACCATCACAAGAGGAAGCACTTAAGCTTAATTATAATTTTTCTTTTGCTAAACGCCCGGATTTACCTAACCTTATTGCTCCAGTAGAGAGAAGCTTTAAATTTAGCAAACTATCTGTTTCTCAAAAGGATTCTATTAGAGTTCTGATTAAAAATACTATTGAGCATAACGCAGTGAATTTTACACCGAATGTTAACAAGGATCTCAGTAATGCATTACTTACAATAAAGTCCAACGAAGACATTGTTATTTCTAAAGCGGATAAAGGGGGTCAAATAGTGTTGCAGGATAAATCAGATTATTTTAATAAAGTACACGATCTCTTACAATCTGGTCCATATGTTAAAATACACCGGGATCCATCTAACAGTTATCTTCTGAGTACTAGAAAACTCATTAAAACTTCTCCATGTATTGATGAAAATACTATAAATTCTTTAACTCCTTCCATAGCTAACTGCAGTCGTTTTTATGCTCTTCCAAAAGTACACAAAATTGGTGTCCCCCTCCGTCCTATTGTATCAAATTTTGGTACTGCTTCTTACCCACTCGCTAAATATTTGGTTAAACGGTTTTCTTTTCTTTCAGTTTCCAATTTATATACTATTCATAATTCAAGTGCTTTTGTGAACCGTATTAGGAACTTCCCCCCCCTCCCCCTCATTACGCATGGTGTCCTTTGATGTTATTTCACTGTTTACCCATGTTCCTGTCCAAGGGGCACTTCAATGTCTCATTTTAAGATTAAAAGAATTCCATTACCCAGATTATGAGATAAACCACATTATTGAGTTATTCAGTATTTGTTTAACGCAAAATGCATTCCAGTTTTTAAATCAATTTTATTCTATGTCAGATGGTTTAGCGATGGGTAATCCTTTAAGTCCTTTCCTAGCAGATTTGTATATGCATTATTTTGAGGATAAATTATTTAATTTTATAAATTTTCCATTTTATTGCAGATATGTTGATGATTCTTTTGCACTCTTGGACCTGTCTATTTCATCCATTGATAACGTCTTAACTATTCTAAACTCAATAGATCCTGTTATTCAGTTTACATATGAAGTTGAAGTTGAAAATAAATTGTCCTTTCTTGATGTGTTAGTCACACGTCAGCCTAATACATTTGATACCTGTGTATACCGGAAACCTTTTGCAGTCTCACTCCCCCCTCATTTTAATTCGTGTCACCCTCCTTCTCAGAAAGCCTCGGCTTTTCATTTCTTTATTAATAGAGCAATTTCCATTTGTTCTGATAATGTTTCCCTTGGTACAGAATTGAATTATATTAGATCTGTTGCTATTAATCGTGGTTTTAGTTTGACTTATAATCAACCGTTTAATTTTTCGTTATCTAAATAAAAATAATAATCTTGTTCCTTCTGATGTCCCAGAATCTTTTTCTAACCTCATTATTTTACCATTTCACAATAGCATTAGCTATAAAATAGCTAATATTTTAAGGCAATATGATTTTAAGGTTGTTTTTAAGCCAGTTAATAAACTAAATTTTTCACAGTTAAAGGATAAAATTTCACATCAAAACTTTTGGGGCATTTACAATATCCAATGTCAATGTGGTTTGTCCTATATAGGACAGACTAAACGACAACTCCGTTTCAGACTCAATGAACACAGAAATTACATTAAGAAAAAAGAATTACAAAAGTCCTCTATTGCCTGTCACTGTTGGAGTGAGGGACATAATTTTAACTTCGACTCAGCCACTATTATTAAGAAATGTAACACTCCATTAGATTTAGACTTCTTTGAGGCAGTTTATATTCATAAATTTGGTAACTCCCTGGTTAATGATTTTTCAAGTGTACCGTACATCTCACCTTTCTGGGTTGAGTTACTTTGTCATAGTGAATCCTCTACAACCAACCAACCGACTTAATCAGATTGGAGGAGTTTCTCGGTGTGTTGTTGTTTTTCATTTGGGTTTTTAGATTCATTTTCATGTCTTTGGGGGGATACAATAGGGTTTAAGTTTATTTACATTGAGGAAATGAGTCCAGGATACTCATGAAACGTGCGTCTGTTTATTACATGATGTTATTGTGTGTCAAACGTTGATATTTTTAGTATATACTTTTGATGCTCCTCTGACGAATCCATAACTTATTCATACTATTTCATATTTGATTTTTCTCTTTTTGTGTTTAATTTTGTAGTATCATTTCATTTGAATTTTATACTGTCACTTCTTGTGCTTTCATTATATATATATATATATATATATATATGAAAGGATAAAAGCTAAACCCCTTTTTAAAATGCAAAATCCCTTTTTGCCCCTTTTAAAATTTTAAATTACCGTTTTAAAAAATAGAAATTTAAATCAAAACTTTTAAATGCTTTAATAATTGTGTTTCAATTGATTGAAAATGCCGTCGCCCCTGTTAAATTAGTTTTCCTGCATCGCATCTTATAACTTTCAAAGATCGTTTTCTGACTCTTCATAAGAATATTTGTGCTGACGCTAACGCAATTTTAAAGTCTTGCGGCATCCGATCGGCCGATGGAGCCAACGCCTTTATTCCGCACAATCAATCACTCAGCTCGCGGCCAATTAAAATTAAAAATACGCCTCTTTTGACTTAGACGACCTCTAGCAGAAATAATGCAAAAACCTCATATTTATACCATTACACGGCTATCAGGAGCGAACTTTTTACGATTTCCCTCATCTAAACAAATCCACGCCAATCTGCTCTCTCGGAATTGCCTCGCGATGGACGAACCTTCGATGTCCAGACAGACTTAAAAAGCAGCTCTCACGCCAATATGGGCCTGGTTTAAAAGGATGCATGTAAGAAAAAGAAATAAACCAGGTTCCGTAATAGACGGTGTCTTCCTTTAAACAGACATACATTCACTCGGAATTTAACCGAATCCCGCTCACGGCCCAGGACTACAAGAGCATGCAAGGGAATCAGAATGAGCGCTTTGACGTAAATACGGAGCCGCCATCAGTCCGCGCAGCCACCGGCCCGGCGATCAAGGACCCACCGACGGAGCAACACGCTTCGTTTCAGAAGTCGAGTAGGACAGTTCATATCAACGGGAAAATCCCAAAAACTAAACAGTTACGTAATCTCAGTCAATCCCAGCGAATACCTCCGTGAAAAATTCTTACAGCATACGATGAAAGACTTACGGAATTTATCCCAAAAACTCAAAAGTACTTAATCTCCCTTCGTCAAAAGGAAAGTGAATCATTAACTTTTCTTCATTCTCAATCTTGTGCAGTATTTCATTCTGCCGGCAAGAATCGAAGTGTTTTATCGGATGAAAAGTAGGTCAACTACACAGCTGTTTTCAATTTTCAAGAGCGCGCCGGTAAAGAAATGAACTCGTGACTCAGATGTTTCGGTTTCTGGTTTCTGGACTATTTAGAAAAATAAATCAGAACTGCCCTCAGCAAAAACAAAAACCACGTGACTACGGGAAAAATTATTTTTGTGGGCAGTGCAAGAAGATATAGAGATAAATATTTCAGTGAAATTAATTTATTATTGTTTCGCGTCGCGGTAAAAAAAAAAAAAAAAAAAAAAAAAAGGTAAGAGGTAAATTTTTTCATGGATTTATTTAAAGCAAAGGCGTATAAAGGTATGTACTTTTGATATTGACGTACAGAAGAAAAAAAAAAAAAAAAAAAAAAAATTTAAGATCTTTTTAGTGAGAGGCAGTGGTTCTCAAACTTTTTATTTAATTTTTTATGCATGCCAAAAATAAATTAAAGAGGATTATTTTAGTATGCTATTACTTGTGTGAAAACTTTAATTATTTTTAAGTCAGCTATTTAAGTTCAAATATATAATTGTTTATGTATTGTGTTTAACGTAATTTTAAAGAGATGAAAGAGTAAGAATGGTGATTTTTATGAAAATTCTTTAGTTGTGTTGAACGGATAATTACGATTTTAATGAAAAATAACATTAACTAAACCTCATATTAAAATCATTTTTCTAGACAGTTTGAAAATATTTTAGCAGAAGTGAAAATTTTATTATTATTATATTATTATAATATTTTTATTATTAAGTGTTAAACTTTTTAAAGGTGATTTATATGCAACGTACTTTATAGTTAGTGAGGTTATTTAAATTTTTTTTTTATTGAATTCAAGTTATTGAAAAAAAAAAAAAAAAAAAAAAAAAAATATTAAGGTGGATTTTAATTTTAAAAAGATGATTTTAACAGATATTTAGATATAGTGTTACAAATTTTAAATAGTTTGAAAGATTTTTTCATTTTTATTCTTATGTGCTTTAATTGTGTATTATATTTCTGTGTAATTCAGTGATATTTAGTATTTATATCTATCATGAGTAACCCAACACCTCCCAAAGAAGTAGAGGATTTAACAGACAAATCAGGTGACCCCGAAAAAGAAAAAAATCAAATTTCGAGCAAAGATGATAATCCCGTTAATAATCCTGAAGAGAAAAATAATCAGAAGTCTAGTCAGGAATCTGGAGGTGCACCAGAGACATCTGGTGTAACAATGTTAGGTGGACAGACCCTGTCAGCTCAAGCTGGGTCTGGTCACACTTCAGTATCCGCCAACCCAAAAATGTCAGTAGACCCCGATATCGTTGCGTTTTCTCCGCAAGATGGAATGTCTTGGATACCATGGCTAGCCTATTTCGAGAGTGTCTGTATAGGACAGGGAAAAGACGAGTGCTGGAAAATTAGGCACATACAGAAGTATTTAAAGGACAGTGCACTTACGTTGTACATTAATAATTGTCTAAATGTACTTCATTGGTCCGAATTTGTCACTTTGTTTAATGAACACTACGAAATTCCAGATACCCTTTCTCTCACTGATTTTTCACGTATTAGATATAAAGTTGGAGAGGACTTGAACGAATATTATCAAAAAAAGACTAAAGTAGGCCGAACCTTAGGTTTAGAGCAGAAACTTATCCTGGAAGGGTTAACGGAGGGCTTGCCATTAGAAATGCAGAAATTAGTTATTGCAGGCAACCCCTCAACTACACATGCATGGCGTGAATTAGTTTTCAGAATTAGCAAACTGCAACTGGACAGAAAGGGAAATGAGAGCAAATTTGAAGCAAGCCCCCAAAACCCCAATCAATGGCGACCAAACCGACCTCCATATGAGAATGGACAGAATTTTAACAGGCAGTGGAACTACAGAGTTCCCTATCAAACACACCCCATTCGACCTTTTCCATCAAATCAAGCACCAAAATACGTTTAGACCGACTTCAAATGTTCCACCACGACCTAATGTACACCACCAGACCACTTTGCCGCCCTATCCATGCAAAGTTTGTCTTAATATCGGAATACCAAATGCGTATCATTGGGTGGGAAACTGCCCTTTTCGACAACAAGTGTTAGCAGTACCAACCCCTAGTCACAATATGACTTTGCCGAACCCCAACCAAGATCATAGCGCTAATGAGTCATCCCAAAATACATCTAGTAATCAATGACGATTTCTTATGTCCGGACATATACAAAAAGAAAAAGCTAGCTATAAAAAATCAAATAGAGATTGTCATAAAGTTACTTATGTAAAAAATGAAGACTCACTACCTTGTTTGATCGATACTGGGAGTTCGATTAGTGTTATTCCTTGTCATTTAGCCCATAAACTTAACCTAAAAATATGTAAAGTTCAGCAGAGTATACCAGTCACCCAAACACAAGGTGTTCTTGCTTTGAAAGAAAAATGCCTTGTTAGTTTGCAATTAGGACGTATCTCTAAGAGAATTGAACTTTTTATAATTAACAATCAGTTACCTTATGCTTTGATTGGGCTACCCCATTGCAAACTGTTTAGATTAAATATTGACTGTGTTAAAATGCAAATAACTCAAGATAATAAGAAAGTACCTCTCATGGACCATATTCCAACAAATGCGTCTCACCATACTTTACATTTATCAGAAGTATATACTAACCAGCCAGCAATTGAAAATGCAGAGATATTCGAAGAAAATTTTGAGCCGGAGTTGTTCGAGACCACTGACCATGTGCAAAATGTTCAGTCTGTCAGAGAACAATTACCTGCTCTTCTAGCCAAATATGTCTGTATTTTCGCCAAAGATAAATATGATATAGGCTGTGTAAACATGGAACCCCAGAGAATACAGTTAACATCAGATCTCCCCGTTTCTTTAAGAGCATATCGCACTTCCCCTAAGGAAGAAGAGGAAATTAAAGAACAAATTCAAAATTTATTGCGAGCCGGTATCATTAAAGAAAGCTATTCCCCTTATTCATCACCCGTAACTTTGGTGTATAAACGTGAAGAAGGGAAGAAAACCCGGTTATGTATTGACTTCCGAAAATTAAATGTCATTACAAAAACAGATGCAGAACCCTTACCTCGAATCGACACCCTGTTAGATAAATTGGCGCATGCTAAAATTTTTTCCACTCTTGATTTAGCTAGTGGATATTGGCACATTCCTATCCACCCTCGAGACACTGAGAAGCTGGCATTTGCCACCACCTTTGGATTATATGAGTGGAATCGTTTACCGTTTGGATGGAAAAACTCACCTGCTTGGTTTAACCGTACCCTCCGTAGAATTCTTAATAAATACAAAATTGACTTTGCCTGTAGTTACTTTGATGATGTTATTGTATTCTCCCAAAATGAAGAGGAACATTTATGTCATTTAGAGACATTATTTAATATATGTGTTCAAGAAAACCTTAAACTCAAATTGTCAAAGTGTAATTTTGTGAAATCCAAAATTAATTTTCTAGGATATGAAGTTTCGAACGGTTGTATCACACCTGACAACCCTAATATAGAGACGATTAAGAAATTAACACCACCAACGAATGTAAAAGAATTACAACGTTTTTTGGGATCTATAAATGTTTATCACAAATTTATTCCAAAGTATGCTAACATTCGATACCCTCTCAACAATTTGTTGAAGAAAAATGTCCCTTATGTGTGGGACCAAAATTGTCAAAATTCTTTTGAAAAATTAAAAAATGCTTTAATTGAAAAACCAATCTTAAAGTTGTTTGATCCCAAAACACCTTGTCATTTGTTTGTAGACGCATCAAGTCATGGAGTGGGATGTGTAGTGAAACAAGTTGATGAAAAAGGAACATTACATCCTATAGCATATCACTCTAGAAATCTTCGCGATTATGAAAAAAATTATGCAATTACGGAGTTAGAATGTTTGGCGATTGTGGATGCTTTAGATAAATTTTATCATTATTTACACGGTCAAAAATTTGTCATACATACAGATCATGCGGCACTTACCTGGCTCAAAAGTGTTAAAAATTTAAGAGGACGTCTTTTCCGCTGGTCCCTAAAACTTAGTATGTTTGACTATGAAATTAAATACCAGAAAGGCTCCACTAATGTTGAAGCTGATATGCTATCTAGACAACCTGTTTCAGAAAATTTACCCCATATTATACATCTCCTTGACTTGAATGAAGTAAGAGACAATCAGAAGAAAGAAAATGTAACAATTGATGGTAAAAAGTACACTGGGATAAATGATGTTGTTGTTATTAAAAAGAAAGGTTTGTATAAGATTGTGGTCCCCATGTCTTTACGTTTACCCCTATTAGAAAAAACCCACACAGAATTTGGCCACCCTGGAATTTATAAAATGATAAATTTAATCTCTCCGCAATATTATTGGCCTAACTTTAATCAGGACATTGAAAATTTTGTAAAACACTGCCACACTTGTCAGATAAACAAAAAATGTAGACAAAAAAGATTTGGCTTATTGCAATTAATGCCCCCAACAGAGATACCTTTTGAATGTTTGGCAGTAGACTCTGTTGGCGGATTTAATTATTACAATTCTACAAAAAAATATTTGCATTTAGTCGTTGACCATGCAACTCGCTATGTGTGGGGTTTTCCTTCAAAAAGTGTAACTACCGAAACTTATACAAACATTTTGAAACAATTATTTCAGATACAAGTACCAGATAGATTGTTAACCGACAGAAATGGAGCATTTACAGCTTCCAGGTTTAGGAGATTTCTTCGTAATTACAATATAAAACACAGATTGACGAGCAGCCATCACCCGGAAACGAATGGGAAAATTGAACGACTAAATCAGACTATTGTCACTAGATTAAAATGTAAAGTCAATTCCACATCCAAGAAAATACCCTGGACTAAGCTTTTAGATGAAGTCTTATATGAATATAATAACACCCCTCATTCTGTAACCCAGTTCACCCCTAGCTATTTATTTTTAGGAAATTTACCATATGATCCCCCTTTACCAAATAACAGTTACTATCCCCCTGTGGAAGAAGCTAGAAAATTGGCTAAAGAGAGAACAATTGCTTACCATAAAAAGAATAAAGTCCGTTATGATGCTCGTTTCCTTCCTGTAAAGTTTAAAGTTGGTGACATTGTGATGTATGAAGAATTTCACTATCCGAATACCCGTAAATTGACGGCACCATATTCTGGCCCATACACCATTTTAAAACAACTTTCTGATGTATCCTTTGAAATTGATAAACCCAGCCCACATTTTAAGAGAAATTCCGAAATTGTCCATTCCTCCAAGTTAAGATACTACCACCCTCCTCAAAATCTTAAACTCAGCCATGAATAAACCCCATCTATCTCTTTCAGCTGTCAATTTTTTTTTTAATTTTTGCTTTCCTATCGTCCCCCTTACTCGTAGCATTTGGATGAGGACCCAGCTGGGCGTGTAACCTATCTCCCCAGCAGTGTAGAATGATGGTGACAGTTTAAAAGTACTGTTAGAATTTTTATTATTTTTTTTAAAAATATTATAATGACGAATTGATGACACATGAAGGGGTCCTCCGCTCCGTGGCCACCCATCTTTAGCCGGACTGTTTTCCCAGATTCTCTTTCCAGGTTGAACGGAGAATCTGGCAAAACTGCTTCGCTTCCCCTCTGCAGGTGAATATCGATTACCCACTTTTCTTTTTCTGTCGTGCGAGTGGCACATTTTTGGGTGATATTCCCCTCAGAGTATTAAAACCCATATCGCACTGACCCTGCGCATGGTGAAAATTATAGCAAGTGTATATTTAGTTTTTATTAGCTGTAGTTTTCTTTTTTTTAAACAACTTAGTGTTGTTTTTTCATGGATATAAACCTAAGGCTGCATCATAGAAGTAGCTAAGTCCCTAACAAAACGGAAAGGTATACGAAGAAATATAATTTGTTTTTGTTATTAGTATTTTAGGATATTTTACTGTTATTTTATCTCAGTGTGAAAATTCAATATTTCTAGAAATGCAAGCTTTTCAAATTGCATTTGAGATACAATATATTTTGTTGATAGTATTAGTGCATATTTTGTATTATTGAATATTTTATATTTTTGAATAATTTGTATTTGTGAATATATTTTACATTTTAATATTTTGTATTTGTGAATATTTTTTTTTACATTTGAACATTGTCTATTATTGAATATTTTTTACATTTGCATATGTTGTATAGTTTTCAGTATGTTTACCTGTGAATATTTTAATATATTATATAGTTTATGGTTGCAATTTGCAATTATACACAAAAGGATGTTTCCCAACAAACTATATCAAAAACTTTAAAACAAAAACTGGAAAGAAAGGGAAACACTACAAACACAGTTATGTTATGACAACTGTTATAATCAAGATATGTCGTCTCGAGACACATTATTGTTTTGCTGCAGCACCATTGAAAGAATTCCATTATTTTAGTGTAACCAATATTTTTATGTAAATTTGATATATAAATGTAAAAATAGGTCCAATTGACTTGAGAGCTGAAGTAAATAATGAAGAGCTGGAGAAATTACTTGAGAGCTGGAGAAAAAAAAAAAAAAAAAAAAAAAAAAAAACATGGGTTAAATTCACGAGATAAGACCCACAGGTCTTGCAGGCGAGCCCTGTGGCTCTTGTTTTAGTGGGGGGGATATGAAAGGATAAAAGCTAAACCCCTTTTTAAAATGCAAAATCCCTTTTTGCCCCTTTTAAAATTTTAAATTACCGTTTTAAAAAATAGAAATTTAAATCAAAACTTTTAAATGCTTTAATAATTGTGTTTCAATTGATTGAAAATGCCGTCGCCCCTGTTAAATTAGTTTTCCTGCATCGCATCTTATAACTTTCAAAGATCGTTTTCTGACTCTTCATAAGAATATTTGTGCTGACGCTAACGCAATTTTAAAGTCTTGCGGCATCCGATCGGCCGATGGAGCCAACGCCTTTATTCCGCACAATCAATCACTCAGCTCGCGGCCAATTAAAATTAAAAATACGCCTCTTTTGACTTAGACGACCTCTAGCAGAAATAATGCAAAAACCTCATATTTATACCATTACACGGCTATCAGGAGCGAACTTTTTACGATTTCCCTCATCTAAACAAATCCACGCCAATCTGCTCTCTCGGAATTGCCTCGCGATGGACGAACCTTCGATGTCCAGACAGACTTAAAAAGCAGCTCTCACGCCAATATGGGCCTGGTTTCAAAGGATGCATGTAAGAAAAAGAAATAAACCAGGTTCCGTAATAGACGGTGTCTTCCTTTAAACAGACATACATTCACTCGGAATTTAACCGAATCCCGCTCACGGCCCAGGACTACAAGAGCATGCAAGGGAATCAGAATGAGCGCTTTGACGTAAATACGGAGCCGCCATCAGTCCGCGCAGCCACCGGCCCGGCGATCAAGGACCCACCGACGGAGCAACACGCTTCGTTTCATATATATATATATATATAACATAATCTTATGAATTCGATTAAAATTTTCAGGTGATTAAATTTACAGAAATACATTTTTTTAATTTTTATACGATCCCCGTAAAAAAAAAAAAAAAATTAATGAGTAAAATATGGCCATAACGTCATGTACAAGCTATTTTATCATAAAAAGTCGCAGAGATAAAAAAGTTTGTAATTGATTAGCGACTGTCTCATAAAAGCACTGGATTGTTTTGACTGTAAACGTATCGTCAATCTAACATTTGTGTGCGTACAGAGACATCTATATGCTATTTTACTATAATTTTCGACGAATGCATGTGATCATCGGAATTTGTGAGTTTTCTGCGTTTCGCAGCGGTTTTACGCAAATTTTAGTCTGGTCGATCAGCAATCGTATATAAGCAGGTGAAAAAGTGTGTAGCTTCGGATTTGGTCGTATCTCGCTCTAGTGGAAATTAAGACCGGCGCTTGCCAGCATACAGAGTTGAAATTCCTGGAGTAAATTTGGTTTAGAGTAAAACTCTACGTAGTAAGATAGTTTTTGCTTTTTTATCTCAAAAAAGTTAATATGGCAGCCACGAGCTGTTACTATTTTAGAAAATTTAGCTGATCTTAAGCGAAGTTGCCGGAGCTTGCGTATCGCAACGAAGGAAATTCAACGAGTAGTGAAGTTAAGCTTGAAGTATTTCATCGATTGTCTCTGCGTAAGTGAAAACTTTAATTAATCATTCTGATCAAGAAATTTTGGTTAGTTCTAGTGAAGAATATATTTTCTTAGTGAGCTTATTTTTAAAGTAACTGTCAGTCCAGTCTAAATTTGCGATTGAGATTCCTCAACTGACCGTGCCTGTTTATAAACACTTATTTTTTTATCCTACATCTGAATATTTACTGAGCTAGACCGGTGCAGAATAAATCCACACATTACAAGTTTTTCTCATTTTTCTCGTACAATATGTTAAATATATATATATAGAGAAAAAAAACATACTGTAAAATAAACTTGCGTTTTTTAAACAATAGAGGAGATTACACAATTCAATTACATCAGATTTTCCACCCTATACTGTATGTCACACATATTTTTTGAATAGATACTCTACTTTCGATCAATCCTTTATTATTATTATTATTATTTAAAAAGGGCTCGTTTTGGTGATGGTCCATAATGTAAATTTCAACCGCGTCAAAAAATGGTGTCTTTGTCTGTATGTCTGTTTTCTTGGCATTTTCGTCCCATGCACGCGATTCGAATATTAGTGCCTGCCGTAGGCCAAGTTTCCTTCATTCTGACAGTTATAGTAATGCTTCCCATTATCGCGTTTTCTGGTGGTTTTAACTGCGGCTAAATACTGTTTTTTTTTTTTTTTTTTTTTTTTTTTTTGAAAGACTTTAATAAAGGGGACCAGGAGGAACACTTTGCTCTACAAACTTGGTTTCCTTGTCTGAGCAGTCCCTCTTAGGCAGTCAAATCAAATCAAACTTTCTATGTTGTAACTTTCGTAAAGCTTCAGCGTATCGGTATGCCACCCCGCTAGGTTAACTTGTAACATTCATAAAAAATGGACAATCGTTGCGAAATTATAATACAGTCAAACCTCGTTAGTATGTCACTCTCGGTTCCACTTAAAAATGACTTACTAAGCGGAGTGACTTCTTAAGCAGAGTTTATGCTAAATGTAAAGTAAAATTACAAATATTTATATAATAAGTATATACCTATAACTAAATTACATTATAAATTATATAAATTAGTAGAATAAGAATTAGAATTCTTAAAATGGATGCCAATTTAAGGAAAGTATAGTAAGTATTAAAGAACAATTTTTTTTAAACCCAGACTGAGCTACTCCTGGTGGATGTCCTAGCCCGGGAATTTCTCACATTTATACATGTTGGAAAGAGTCACCGCCCAGCAATTTCTGTTGCTTCAGATGGCATAACAATGATGAATTAATAATTATTCATCGGTCCGTAAATGTATATAATAATTATTCATCGGTCCGAAAATGTATATTAAAGCACATAAACACAACACGTCTGATTACTTTATTTATAATTTAAGAAAATATTATTTTAGGCAATTAAATTATTATGAGGCAATTAAATACACTATCCCTAAATGAGTAAAAATTTGATAGGGGGCAGGACTCGAATATGGGACCTTTAGCGTAAAAATTTCCGGGTTAAAAGTTCTGTCTCAGGTCACTTTTTCACTCATGTTGGGTTAGTGCATTTAATTATCTAAATTAATATGTTCTTAAATTATAAAGAAAGTAATCAGACGTGTTGTGTTTATGTACTTTAATAAGTTTCCATTTACTTATTGTAATACTCTTAATTTCTATTTTTCAATTTTTTCCTCCTTTTTGTATTAATCAGTACATTTAGCAGTATTGGATGCTATTTTCTAACGCATCCTAATATTCTATAGTATCGATGTTTTGTTACGATATATATGTATATATATATAATTCAATATGGATTGCAACAAAGAAATGTAATAAAAATACAATTTTGTACTAAACCATATTTACTAAAATATGGTAACCGATGTGCAAAATGTAATAAATCAGTGCAACAAGGTAAAAACAAACTTTTGAATCTTTTTTTCTATCTTTCTTTCTAAAAAATTGCCGCTAAAGAAGAGGAAAAAAGAAAGAAATTTAAAATTATTTTTTTAATGTTATTTTTAAAAAAAATTTCTTAACATTCTAATGTTCTTTTACAGAAGTATTTAATGGGAAGAATAACATATTTCTTGGTTATTTTAGTAATCGTTTTAATTTCTTTATCCAAAATTCCTTTTCTTCCTTTATGTCCATGGTGAAACAGAATGTAAAGATATTAAGAGAAAATATGTGAGTTATTTCATGAAACATGGTTTAGTAAAAACATCCAGGGTATTTATTATTATTATTATTATTATTATGTTATAATAGCATAAAAATGTAAATAAATACAGTGACTTGATATTTTCTGTTTAAAGCAAAATATACGACAGTATGATATTATATTTTGTATGTGTTTCGTGAAAAAAAAATTATTTTTCTTATAATAAATTTTGTTTTCTTTAGCACGTCACAAATAATGTTTTTTTTTCTTTTCTTTTGCATAAATTAACACATTAAATAAATTGTGATGTTATGCACCATATTCGACATGAAACATATTTTGACTTTCTATGTGAATTTAAAAGTTTCTTTTTCAAACAAATTTAATAAATCACTACAATAAAATGAAAATTGGTACCAGTTTTGTTATGTATATTACTAAAATTAATAAAATATTAGTCAACTTTCTCTATCGTAGGTACACCAGTAAATATCTCATTAATAAATTATTAAGACTTCTTTTTTTAATTTGGAGTACTGTAAATTATATGTTGTATTAATGAGAAATTTAAAATTACTAATATCAAAATTCATATTTTTTCGCCCCTTATTACAGTATGAACCACATAAGGTATCGAATAAGTTGAAATGGTCAATTTTCGCAATAAATGACTTTAAAAAAATCAATAGAGCATTTATTTATCTTCATAAACAGTTTTGATTGTATGTTTGCGTCAGTCTAGAAGAGGTGATATTAGCCCTCTGATCGTCTGAGAAGTTTAATATTACTAATATGAAAATTTATATTTTTTCGCCCCTTATTACAGTATGAACCACATAAGGCATCGAAAAAGTTGAAATGGTCAATTTTCGCAATAAATGACTTAAAAAAAATCAATAGAGCATTTATTTATCTTTACAAAACAGTTTTGATTGTCTGTTTGCGCCAGTCTAGAAGAGGTGATATTAACCCTCTGATCGTCTGAGAAGTTTAAAATTACTAATATGAAAATTTATATTTTTTCGCCCCTCATTACAGTATGAACCACATAAGGTATCGAATAAGTTGAAATGGTCAATTTTCGCAATAAATGACTTTAAAAAATCAATGGAGCATTTATTTATCCATACAAAACAGTTTTGATTGTCTGTTTGCGTGAGTCTAGAAAAGGTGATATTAATCCTCTGATAGTCTGAGAAGTTTAAAAATACTAATATGAAAATTCATATTATTTCGCCCCTTAATACGTTATGAACCACATAAGGTATCGAATAAGTTGAAATGTTCAATTTTCGCAATAAATGACTTTAAAAAAATCAGTAGAGCATTTATTTATCTTTACAAAACAGTTTTGATTGCCTGTTTGCGTCAGTCTAGAAGAGGTGATATTAACCCTCTGATCGTCTGAGGACTTTCCTGCATTTTCATAAAAATGTTCGTAAAACTAATATTAATTAAATTTTCTTTCCCTTGTTTGTTTCTAAAATACACTTCATATCACTTTATTTTACATATGAGGGGGTTAGATTCACAGTGGAGTAAGTCAATATTTAGTAATTTGATAAATGATGGGTTTTGTGAAACTTATTGTATTGCCGTTGCATTAAGTGTTCCAACTTGTTTTGCCCTCTAGCTACTCCCTAAGTGAACTATGACTTATTTGATTGTCACACTGAAAAGAAATTAATATACGTTTAGTGAAAATTTGGTTGTCTAGATTTTTCAAATTTTTGACTTTCACCACTGTCATTCTAACCCCATCATATACCTTAAATACAATTCTGTTAAAAATATTTTTGCCTACAGTCAATTTAAGGGGGCACAAGACCTTTAAATTTCCAAAAAAAAAAAAAACAATTTTCCGATTTTGTTTTATTCTGAATATTTAAATATTTCTGAACAGTATGCTAAAAAACAGCCTTAAAAAATATTATAATTTAACAAATTACAATAACCATTGGGAAAATGTTCCGAAAGCTAAAAAAAAAAATTACCGTACTTTCGTTTTATAGCGGCCCCCCACAATTATGATTATGCCAAGGTTGCAGTTATGATTTCGTCAAGATTATCGCAAAGCTTATATATGCATCCTATATACGCATATATGTATTCCAAACACTCCTATATGTGCCATATACGTCTTTATACACATATTATTTACGTATATACATCATATACATATGTCATATATATATACATCATATACACATGTCATATATATATATACATCATATATGTATCATATATGACTGTAAATTGGCCATATACGTCAAGAAATGGTATATATATATATCACATATTATTATAATGTCATACATGCTTTATAATTTAGCGATAAATCTTGGTCGCTTGGCGATTCATCCTTGGAGACCGCTATAACACGAAAGTACCAAATTTCTATTTAATTTTTCATATCTGATAGTTTGTATCTATCCTTTTTGTAACTATAACATTTTTATAACGATTTTGTGCATTTCTATTGCCTATTCAAAGATAAATTCTTCTAAAGATACAGAATTTCGTTAAAAACGGTTAAAATAGTAAAATGTGAACATCATTTAGTCCATTCTCGACCAAAAGCAACAACCATTTTCCCAATGGTTAAAAATATGCATTATTTCTCGAGTTATAATCATTTATGATTATTACTACGTTATTATTGTGATTATTATATTATTGATTATATGATATTATATATTGATTGATATGATTATTATTTTATATGATTATTATATTATTGATTATATGATATTATATATTGATTGATATGATTATTATATTATATGATTATTTATATATTAATCATTATTGTTTTGCCTGGATACTTTAACTAGATATTGAAACTTTAAGATACTTCGACAGCCGCCATTTTTGTGTCAGCACGTAGGCCTAGAATTCAGAGAGCAGTGGTCAAAAAATCACACTGTGACGTCTTCCTTACGCGATCTCAAAGTCGGAATTGTACAAATCATTTCAATGAGGAAAATAAAGAATTGAATATTTTTTGTATACCGATGACATTATAGCTTCAATTTCAATGTCTTAAATGAAGATGAATATTTGTGACACCTTAAAGTCAATTAGAAAAAATGTGAAGCTTAATTCCTAAAAAATAATTTAAAAAAAAGCGCTTTCCTGAAACAGAAAGCGACACTTTGAATAATAAAATTAAAAATATACTAGATGGAACCCGTCAAAACCCGTCAAAAAAAATATTATAACAATATCAGTAAAAAATGATTTTTTATTATTTAAGAAGAGGTGCGTATGAAACAGTCTTTCAAATATTTTATTTTTTAAAGTTTTTTCTCCCAGTGAAATACAGTACTATTTCCGATGCAAACTCCAAACAAACAATCCGTAAATAACTATGTGTAATGCAAATCAGTTTGACATTACCGCCATATTCCCAACGGCAATAAAGAAAATTTCATGGACCTATGAAGTATCATACAAATAGTATACTCCTATGTTCATCTCATATTCAGTAAATAAAAGAACATAGTAAATAAAGCACACATCTACCTCCCTGTGGTAATGCAACCAAATGAACTCCTATGCGCATGTGCTTTGCATCTGTCCAAAAGCACCGCCAAAGTTCGACGTTAAACTTTATTTTTAAATGTTTAAATTAAAAGTTTTAAAATGTCCTCTTTAATCATTGTTACTTTCAAACCCATATCTTCTAAAACGCATCCATTGTTTTAAGCTAATCAATTTTTATGTAAAGATGAACAATTTTTTTACAATAATAAATCAATCTTCAGATGAGGGAGATTTTTAATATTTTCAAGTGTAATTTATTTGTATGGTTTCTTCGGTCCCTTTACATAATCAGGATGATTATTCCTTTTCCATCACAGTTGGGGATCTTTACCCTCTTATACAGTTAAATATCCAATGGATCTTTAAAAAAATAATAAAATATTGTTCCTAGCAACATTATGATGCAACAAATACGTCAACGAATTCAACATATCAATTTTATGTTAATCATAAACAGATTTTTTATTTTATTTTTTTTTGACAGATTTCAGTTTAGCGCCAAAATGCTCTATCTTATAGATGATCTGATCTTATGATTTATCAGGTTTTTATTATTATTTTTTTTTCACTTTTCATGATGGTTAGGGAAATCTATTTTCAATTGTGGCAAATTTCACAGGGACTATTTTACATTATTAAAGAAAACTGATGGTCATTGTTGAGATAGAATTGAAAAATATTTCATGCTTGAAAATTATTTAAAAAGTCCTTAAATTAAGCGACAGTTTTCAAATAAATTTCAATCGAAATCTAATTTTTTTTAATTGACGATATAAGAATTGAAATTGTAAAATGTAGTAAAAAATTGAAATTTGTAGTATTTAGAAGTGATGTAAGAGCGATGAAAGTTAAAGGGATAGCGTTGTTTGTTGTCACAACCGTTATACATTTCAAAAAATTGCCACCATGTTCTGGCTGGAGTCCAAAAGTAGGCTACCATTTTTTGACATCGAAAGAGAAATTCACAGTGAAAGAAATGGGACTTTGCCGCTAATAAGGAACTATTAAATGAACTTATAACAAACCTACCAAAATAATTTCTATAAAATATTAGCCTTACATTGTTTATTCTAGCTAAAAATTCAATCATTATTTCAAGTTTTTTTTTTTTTTTTTTTTTTTTTTTTTTTTTCATAACACTATTTTTAATAATTTTAATTTTCCTGAATTCCTTTACTTTTGTGAATTTGTTCATTAAAAAATGAAATCTTCTAACGTATAATTAGAAAAAGTAATTCGTATCATGTAATCAAGATGAAGGAACCAATAAAGGCTCCAGTTCTAATCTTTAAAATTAAAAATTGAAACATCAGTTAAAATTACGTCATGTTGACACAATCTTATAAATTTTTCTTTTCAGTTTTATCAATGTTAAAATGCATTTCAAGCTAAACATAACGTCATTTTCACCGGCGCAAACTTTTCACACTTACTTTTCATACGTTACTTTTATGCTTAAACACCATGTATACAAATAAAAATATATTTTGTATTTAATTGTAATAATAAAAAGGGCATCAACAAAATTATAATGCATAAAGATAAAATAAACCCAATGGACAATATTCCCGTGACGTCACATTAAATATGAATTTTTATTCGCTTATAAAACACGTGGATCAGGGTGGCTAGTGGTCAGGGAAAAATACAGTAAAAAAAAGTGTAGACACCAGTGTATTCTTATAGAAAAATTTTATAGAGATTTATGTTGATTATTCGATCAAATTATCAATTTGAATTTTTCTATAAGAATATACTGGTAATTATCATTTTTTTAACTGTATTTTTCCTGACCACTAGCCACCCTGTGGATAAATATTTTTACCGAAATTTAACTTGCAAATTAAAAAATTTGGCCTGAAAGCCACATGCTTTTAATATTTATTATTTCTCTTTTATTCTCGAACCGTAGAGTTTCTCGTTACTCTGTGCCTCGCAGTAGTGGCGTTATCCGATTGCCGACTTTATAACGTTATACGCAGAAGTAAAAGTTTAATTTAAAAGTACGGCTAATTAATTAAATTTTCGAACAAACGAATGCACGATAACAAATCTGTGTTCAAATATATATTTAAAAAAAGAATGATGTAATTTGATGCAGTAGTTTGTTCTCACGGATTGTCGAAAGAAAACACTTAGCGTTTTAAATATATAGATGTATTTATCTTAAGAGTCTACACTAGTCATTCGAAGAAACGCGCCAGCTAATGTTAAACCTATGGGAGCGTTCTTTACAAAATATCACCCTTGCATTTTAATATTTTTATATGATTTTTTGCACAGGCTACCTGAAGTCGATATCTAATGATGTGCGTTTGTACTTTTTCTATTTTAGTTGCAGTTTTTTTTTATATGTGGCCATTTTCTCTTTCGGAACCTGTTAAAACCGGTTCTGAAAATAATAGTATCCTCATATAATAAAACTGATGCCAAAATCGAAAAAACAAAAGCGCACGGCGTTAGATATGGACCTCAGGCCTCCTATGCAAAAAAGAATAATAATAAAATAAAAACATTTAAAAGTATTAAAATGCAAGCGAGAAATTTGAAAAGATAGCTTCATATGATTAATATTAGCTAGCATGTGTTTTCACGTGATTAGTGTAGACTCTTAACCACTCTAGTGCCTGAATACAATCTGCAGACCTGACAACTTTCATGATTTCTTTTTACCACAATTTTTTAAAGAGTCTTCTTTTAACAATATTGTTGCTTCATGAAAGCGTTAAAGCTCCATATTATAAAATAAATTTAATTTAATAACATATTTTTCCCACTTGGAATGCTTCTTCTTTTATCTAAAAAATGCTATTAAATAATTTTCAATGCCATATTCTATGTTCTTTGTAACTTTAATATCTGGTGAAATGATTTCAAATGATGGAATAATTTATTAAATTATTCTTCATTTCTTTCATCTCTTATATCGTTTTGTTCTTTGAAAGTTCGCATGGCCACAAAATAAGATTATAAAATTCTTCTACAAACTGATATAAAGAAATATCGCTTCTTTATCATTTTAATCTAAAACCATTATCTGAAACGTAACACAATTTTAAACATGTTTCTTTCATTTTAGTAAAATGTACCATCGATGTTTCTTTTTAATGACTTACATCAATTCTTGTAATTGGTTTAAACTCTTCTAAAGATACCAAAATTTCGTTTTAAGTAAATTACTTTGTATTGTAGTAAAAACTTCCTGAGAAATTTGATTTAAGTATCTTATTGAAACAAAGAAATCACATTCAAAGAAGATTTTTATACTTTGTGATTTATCCATAAAGAACAGGTTGTAAGGGAAGCGGCACAAAAATAAATGTAACATCACATTATTTTATTCAGCTGAAATTGGATCTAAATATAAAAGAATATAATATTTCAAATAAAATTGTCCTTTAAAATAGAGAATTCTGCCACTTGATAATATATTTCTATTACAATCATAGATAAAAGTTTTAAATAAAAAAATTAATATTATTAGTATAAAAGATATTACAATAAGGTTCGTCGAATGTATTCACAAACAAAAGATTTTTACCTAAATCAGGAAAAACATTTAATATACTTTAGAAGTAATGGTTCTCATTTACAATGCACTTTTTACAATGACTGTACAGTTATTGAAAATTACCGGTAACTTCCTTTTTCGGCATCGTATGGAGATCATTGAATTTGCCCAGCCACATTTGGGTGTTGGCGTGAAACAATTTATTTTTAAATTGTTTTATGCCAACGCACTGTAGAGGAGTTGCCGACCTCAATCATCCACAGTGCTAACCTGATCCTGATTTACCAAAATCGAAAACAGCTAAAAACGGCTTTTATGGAGATCGACCTCAGCTATCCAATTAAATAAATATATATATATATATATACAGCGTGTCCACGTATAACCTGACCGACCTTTATTTTCGCAAACGTTGGTCCTAGATGCATACTTCCAAATACAAAAATGGTTTAAATAAGGTAAAAATTTATTTCTAAAGCGATTTGGGTCAAGAAAAACATTTATTAAAAAAATACGAAATTTAAATTTTTCTACGGTCCACCAGTCTCTGACACTAACAAGTACGACAAAGAAAGTCCCATTAATCTAACATTAAAATTAATCGAGTTATGAAACTTTGAAATGCATGACTTATACCACTTTTTTGCATCTAAAAAGAGATGATTTCGGCCATGCTTTCAGGGGTCTTATATAAAGTACTTAAACTTATTTCAAGATATCTGCGCGTTGAAAGAAATCGTACAACTATTACGATTGAATTAATTTTTATTAGTTAAGTTTCAGATTAATTAAAATAATTGTATTTTAACATATGTTTTATTTTGAAAGGATTTGAGGCTATGATTTCTTTTTAAAAAAATTATGTTATTTTCATAAGGTTTTATTTAACTTGCAACGATCGTCTTTCCAGTTTAAAATTTGTTATCGAAGTTTAACTCACTTTCAAATGTCCGATCGAAGTTAAATTTTACATACTGCCTTAAATCCGATGGCCATGTAATATTATTATGATTTTCGATGCTTACTATCTTATACATACTTATATTAGAGGATAACACAAAAAAAATTCGGATAGATTATCGTCAACAAGTTTAAGAAAGAGTTTTAGATTAGATAACATAAACCTGCGATGGTTGTGTTTTTTTAACTTTTATAATTACGTTTTATGTATTTTTTAACGCTGAATAAAAAAATTACCTTCACTTTTAACCATCATGTCAGGTTTTTTCGCAAATCGTAAATTTCAAGGTTAAAATTAGCAAAAAATCTGATACTATAAAATAGACGTAAGACTTTTGTATTCAGTTTAATTTTATTTAATTCAATAATTAATTCATTTTTTTGGCTTATACTGGTTTTCTTACAGCTAAACAGCTCAGGAGTCCGTTTTGAATTTCCCCTATCCTTATTATGTCAAAGCAGTGCGCAGTACTGCGGGATTTGCAGGTTCCTATGCAAATTTTACTCACTGCATACCGATTGGTAGACCAAAAATGACGAAAGCCCTTCTGAAAACGAAAGCCATTGCTGAATAAAAGTGACTTACACCAGATGTATTTAGTTGATTCGTCAATGTTTGTAGTTAAAATGTACACCACGGAACAGTACGTAGAAATGGTATTACTTTATGGCCAGTATAATCGGAATGGACGAGAGGCTGCAAGGCAATACGCAGTTAAATGTCCAAATGATAACCATCCGTCTAAAAACACGATTTTAAATGTTGTAAAGCGCTTACGAGAAACGGGTAGTGTTAAAAAATATCTTCGATCTGGAAGCTCAAGTATGCATGTCTCTGACGAGGAGATTTTGGGATATGCTCTTGCGTATCCACAGTGTAGTGTTAGAGATATTAGTGAAGCTTGTGGCTGCTCAAAATACCATTCATGGAACGTTTTAAATATACACGTAGCACATCCTTATCGACCGCGATTGGTATAAGCGTTTTTGCCAGGAGATGAAGATAGACGGTTCGATGTCAGAAATTTCATTATGAACAAGCTACAGACAGACTCGTCATTTCTGAATGACATTCTTTGGACAGATGAGTTCAAGTTTTCAAACACTGGTGTTGTGAATAGGCAGAATACACACTTCTGGTCTGTGCAAAATCCGTATGTCATACGACCCAACAAGCATCAAGTGCGATGGTCTGTTAACGTTTGGTGTGGCATCTGGAAGGGAGCGTTAGTGGGGCCCTTCTTTTTTAATGGCACTTTAAGGTACAAAGTATGTAAATCTGTTACGTCGACCATTATCTGACTTCTTAGATCATCATGTTTCATTAGCAGACCTCACCAAGATGTGGTTTTAACATGATGGGGCACCAGCCCACAAAACAGCCTCCTCCCGAACACATCTACGTAGCATGTTTCGACGTAGCATGTTCCCGTTGGTAATAAGGCTCTGAACGGGAGACATGAATTCACGTCTTTTGGAGCAGGGGCGCCATTTCAGAGCTTTCTTTGGGGGGGGGGGCACCCCGCAACCTTTCCGAACGAGAAAGTTTACTGAATCATAGATACAAAGACAGTAATTCTTCTAATACAAAATCTCAAAGGACCTCTGAAAAATGTCTTTTTAGACAGGTTTTTGCCTTTGCAAGTAGAATTTAAAAATATTATGAAAGTTTTCAGTTATAGACAGGTACCGTTTCTTTCATGTATTCTTAAGACTTTTCCTCCTTTCTATAAAGCACTTCTAAAGAACATAGGTGTATTACAGTGAAACCTGTCTACAACATAATTGTTTCTCAAACGGTTTCGACGATAAAAACGCCATACAATTATACTTGCTAAGATGGAGACCTGTCTAAAATGGAGCTTTTTTCCCAACTCCGTCTTTGCAAGTTTTACTGCAGGTGCGCCATTTCAAGAGTTTCTTGCGAAGAGGGGAGGAGGAATAAAGTTTTTTTTAGGGACAGGGATTTAAATAGCTCAGATCGTGCACAAAATAGAAATAGCCCCCCCCCCTCCCCACAATAAAAAATGCAGTGTGAGATTTTGCCTACTTATCTTAACTTCTTTCACAAACATGTGATTTTTCATCGAATATTTTTTTAATTTTAGTGGTTGTCCGCGATATTTTTTTCCGTTTTTTTAAAGCAATTCGTCAACTAATCGCGGTAATCATTGCGACTTTTACGAATTGGAATTAGAAAAAATAGTTAAATTGGCAAATTGGTCGCGGATAATTTCGTTAATTTTTTCAAACGACCGTGGAAAAATATTGCAAATTTCTCCAAAGATCAGTGGAAGAAACTGAAAATGCTTTAAGTATTTGGATATAAGATATGAACCAGAAGCAAGTGCCGCTAAGTTCATCTTTGATACAACCCAAGGCTAAAAAAATATTTGACGCGATATAAGTAAAGGATGAGACTTTATTTGACTTCCAGGCAAGTAAACGGTAGTTTGAAAATTTCAAACATAGGCATAGTTTACACAACATAAAGTTAGTTGGCGAATCGGCTTTTGAGGATCATGTAAGTTCTGAAACATATCCTCAAGAACTTACAAAAATTATTGAAAGAGGCAAATATGTTCCAGAACAAGTGTTTAATGCCGACGAGATATGCGTGTTATGGAGGAAAATGCCGAAAAGAATTTTTCTTGCCAAAACTGAAAGCACAACTCCAGGTTTTAAGGCAGCAAAAGATTGGGTATCTCTTCTGTTGTGTAACAATCCTAGAGGCGATTTTAAAATAAAGCCGATGTTAATTTATAGATCGCAAAATCCTCGTGCTCTCAAAGGTAAAGATAAAAGCAAGTTGCCTGTTTTCTGGCGAGCAAATACCAAAGCATGGGTAACCAGCGTTTTGTTTCTGGATTGGTTTAATGATTATTTTATTCATGAGGTGAAGAAATATCTTTCATCTAAAAATCTGCCATCAAAAGTTCTCCTCATTGACAATGCTCCCAGACATCAACTTAGTTTAAAAGATGCCCATCTTGACGTCGAAGTGGTTTTTTTACCCCCTAATACGACTTCACTGATCCAACCGTTAGACCAAGGAATCATAGCAGCGTTGAAAGCTTAATACGCAAGAAGATCTTTCAAAAGAATTTTAGAATCGATTGAAGTAAATTCAGAAGCTACGGTCACATCGAGTTGGAAAAATTTCAACATAGCAGATTGCATTGCCGAAATCGATGCATCATGGATGGAACTTGCTGAAAGTTCATTCAATTCTTGTTGGCGAAATATTTCGCCCGAAGTGATACAACAAAAAAATCAAATGCCTTAAATTTCCAAACCTCTTGAAAAATTGCGGAACTGGCTCATCATGACTGAGGTGATGGTTTCGATGACATGAGGAAAGAAGATGTTGAAGATCTGACAATATTCCATGATGATGGACTTACTGAAGAAGAACTTCTAGAAATCCTTGAAGAAAAAAATTACAGAACCAGACAATGACACAGACGATGAGTGCGGGAATTGTGAAACTGGAGGTAAGCGTCTTTTTTTATGTAATTTTTTATTTACTAAATTTTCTAAAATAATTTTTTTTTTATTGCAGGTGAAATATTTTCTGCAAAAAATGTCTCGGAAATTTTAAAATTGCAACAACAACTTGTTGATAAAGCGATAGAATGTGATCCCTCGCTAGTGAGGAGTCTTAAATTTAAAAGAGAAATTGGAGCTGTAACTTTTCCTTACATGAAAATCCATAAACAAAAATTCTCTTCTGCCAAGCAATCGCATATTACTAGTTTTTTTCAGCCATCAACTAGCAAATAATCTTTTTACAATATGTTTATAATTGTTCAAACTTATTTAGAGTATGTATTTTTAATATTTAATAAATATACTATTTACATTTCAATTGTTTTTTCCATTAAAATAATCGCAAAACCTAACCCCCTATAAATAATATAATACAATCACTTGTTAACTTTAAATTAATGTCCCATAATGCTTAAAGTGATAAAAAAATATAACACAGTATATTTAAAATACCTGTTTTTTAATGTAGATACGTATGTTTCATTCACAACTATCGGTGACATCTTCAGATCTTAATGATAAAAAATTTTATCATTAAGATCTGAAGATGTCACCGATAGTTGTGAATGAAACATATGTATCTACATTAAAAAACAGGTATTTAAAATATTCTGTGTTATATTTTTATATCACTTTAAGCATTATGTGACATTAATTTAAACCTAATCCCCTTTTATGCACTGGACGATAGTCTCAACATTCGCGATTTTGATATTCGCAGATATTTCCGTGAACGTAAGCCTCGCGAATATTAAGTGATTACTGTATAAATATTTCTTTTCAAACTTATTTAACATAAAATACTTTTATAAAATGAATACCAGAAAAAATGTAAAAAGAACATGTTTGTTAATAATTTTTGATCAAGTTAAACATTGTTTGAAGCCACAGTTTGCGCATATCAAGTTAAAGCTGTCTTTAACGGCAACTTTGATTTCTTAAAATATGAAATACACGTAGACCAGTGGTTCCCAACGGGGGGCGTACGCCCCACAGGGGGGCAATTTGACTTTTCAGGGGGGCAATTTAACTTTTCAAGGGGACAATTCGGAATTTCTGTGGACCCATACCTTCTGAATTGTTTTTCTAATAGTAATGTTGTAGACTGAAATTAAAAGTTACACATTCAAATTTTAAAAAAAAGTTTTTATTCAATTTTTACAGGATGACAAGAAATAACTTGGACGAAGTTTCAAACCAAAAATCTGTAACTACAACTAAAGTTATAAAGTTATTGTCATAGGGAATTGATTCTAGAAAGCTACTAAACAGGTGTAAGTAAGTTAGTTGTGATAACCATTATGGTTAACAAACGATCTGCCATACTTGAATTATATAAGCAAGGAATGAAACAATGTGAAATTGTTCAACGATTGAAAGTGCCTAAGCAGACGGTTTCATACAGAATCAAAAGGTTTAAAGAACTTGGACATGATGGTGACAGGCCAGGAAGAGGAATAAAGCGCACAGTTAACACATCAAGAAACCGGGTAGTTATCAAAAAGCGAGTTCAACGAAATCCTAGGATTTCAATGAGAAAGATTGCTAGAGAGATGAAGATCAACAGAGAAACCGCACGTTTGATGGCAAGAGTAGAGCTTGGTCTTCACCCTTACAAAATGAAAGAGGCTCAAAAGCTTACAGCAGAGAACAAACGCACAAGACTTCAAAGGTGTAAAGAACTGTTAAAGCGGGCCGCAGGTGATCGATGGCAAACATTTGTCTTCACAGATGAGAAACTGTTTTTGATTGAACAAGCTCACAATAGCCATAATGATAGAGTTTGGTCAGCAGAAGCACCTGGACCTTCTTGCATTGTTGAACGGCGTCAACGACCCCAATCTGTAATGGTTTGGGGTGGAATATGTGCTAGTGGGAAAACACCACTTGTTTTTGTTGATCAAGGGATAAAGATTGATCAACAAACATATCGCAAACTCATTTTGGAAGATGTTGTCTTACCTTGGTCACAAAAGTTCTTTGGAAATAAAAGATGGACCTTCCAATAAGATTCCGCACCTGTACACAGAGCTAAAAGCACTCAAGATTGGTGCAAAACACATTTTCCTGACTTAATGTGAGCTCAAGAACGGCCACCGTATTTCCCAGATTTGAACCCGATCGATTATATTGTTTGGTCCATCTTGGAGACAAGGGTATGTGCTAAACCTCATAAAACTTTGGCATCCCTAAAGAAATCCTTATGCAAGGAATGGGATAAAATATCAGTAAGTGAGTTGCGGCCCATAGCCGAAAATTTTTTGACACGTTTAAAGCTCCGTATTAAGGATAAAGGTAGCCACTTTGAAAATTTGTAAATATATTAGACGAAATAATGTATTCATAATTATTTTAAAGTTTGGTCGTAATATTTTCATTAGCATTAAAGTTATTATGTTTCATGTGTGTCCAAGTTATTTCTTGTCACCCTGTAAAAAGTATCCATTCAAAAATTTCAAATACAATTCTACCAGAATAATTATAGAAAAAACTTTTAAAGATATTTAGATACTTTTATATATTTAAAAATTCTTTATACTTTTTCTGATTTATAAGTATATTAGAATTTTAAACAACTTTTTCGATTATTTATTGAATGAGTCGCACTGCAATATGTCACATGAAAATCAATTTTACACATACTATTCAAGTGTATATTTAACAATTACTTGACGACCTTCCTTTACAGAATCTTTTATCACGTTTTATTCTGATTAGAAATTGTTGCGTAATTTAATCCCAGAAAATCTGCGATTAAATAAGACAAAAATGTTTTATTCAAAATTATTGATTTTGCTAATCAAGGATTCTGAGCATTCTATACATCACGCATATGTGGCGACCGTGTGCCAGTAAACTACGAGGAATATCAGATGATTATAAAAAATATTTGATTCATCCATTACCTTCGGCACGTTTCAGGATCAACGTTAAATGCTTTTAACTCTATTAGGAATAAATTCTTTTAAAATTTTATAAGAATTATATGTTATAGGGGGAGGGGGGGCATCATCATTTTAGAGATGTTTTGGTGGGGCGCGGCTAAAAAAAGGTTGGGAACCATTGACGTAGACCCATGCGAAGAGACTTCGCACTGCAGTCTAATACTTTTTAGCAGTATCTATTATGTTTCAGATGCAGGGTTAATCTTTTAGACAAAAATTGAGAATACAAATATCTGCAAATACCATTAGTCAAGCCAGAAAGAATATAGCGTTTATTGCATCAAAGTTACAGTAAAAGTTGATAGAAAGTAATATACATAAAAGCACGCGCGAGAAAAAAAAATAACAATCGTATTTTAACTGCATTAGAAGATGACGTCATCCGGTTCGAAAAAACAAGGCATTAAGACAAATTTGAATACATATATCATACAATTTAATCTAATATAACAAAGCATGCATTTTAGGCTAAACGTGAAATACCAATGCTTCGGTCGATCGATGATGTCTTTTCTTCAAAACATTTCAATTTCAATTTTTCTTTTTAACCATAAGCATACAATAAAACCATGTGTACATATCCACATTTATATATTTTTGTACAATTTATATTTTATAATCATTGTTGGGCATGATATAATGCAGTTTTGTAGTGGAGTTCGTAACTCGTGATCGTATGTCCTCGGATATACTTAAAGTATATTTCTGATTTAATATATTGTCGTGAGCTGTAAAAAATAAATGAATAAACAGGAGAGATATCTTGAAGGAAGAATAGATGTTAAATATATGCACAATTCTTTAATACAGGTTCAAGCAGTGCACTAGTACCGTAATTTCCGGCGTATAATCCGCAGCTCAAAGAGTCGTTTTTCGACCCAGAAATATTATTTTAAAAAATGTAACTTAAAAGATCGCTGTAAATATTTAACTACAATTATTGAATAAAATTTCTGTGTCGAAAAACGACTCTTTGAGCTGCGGATTATACGCCGGAAATTACGGTACATAAACCGTGCTCCGGTACATCTGCTGGGGAGCAATGGTACCCGGGACTCAAAACGTACACTTATTCGTATTTTACATGTTGATCAGTTAATGGTCAGAAAGAGAAAAAATTGTTTCCCTTATCGTGACATGAACTCATATGATTTCACATCTCGCCAAAGGGCTACATTATGGCGATATTTTCGTTAAACAGAGCATAAAGACAATTTAAAATTTAGAGAA
Source organism: Maratus michaelseni (assembly GCA_963931845.1). Taxonomy (NCBI): domain Eukaryota; kingdom Metazoa; phylum Arthropoda; class Arachnida; order Araneae; family Salticidae; genus Maratus; species Maratus michaelseni. The sequence goes on along the minus strand of OZ007595.1, from coordinate 216,230,355 downwards.
CAGAACCATTTTTTGCATAAATCATCCTAACGAATTTTTACAGGGGAAGCCAATATGTGTAGGAACTTTAAATCGAATATATGGGCTCGGGAGAGAGTTTTGCATTCTTGAAACCACGATATATGAATTTGTTATGGCTTTGATATGTACGTTGGGTATTTTTTGAATAGATTTTTGAGCTGCGTATAGGAAACGTTGTAATTTAAAACGTTGTTTATATAGAAAGCAGTTAGCAACAGATCTGTGTGACCAAATAAGGCGATAGCATATGGACATCTTATGCTAGCCGTTGGAAGGAGTACATGTGGCGGTTATCATTTACTTTATCAGCACAGTATGGGAATCTGTACTGTAAATGATTATCGAAAAAGGTTAGAAGAATAAATGGTATGAAATCTTGGTGATATGTCAGAAGACGGTTCAAAACCCTTTCGAATGCTACCCCATTCATTGCTGTGCGTTTTTTAAATGCATAGAAAAAAGGATGTTGACAGTAGAAATAATATATATGATCATAAATGAAAATAATTGCAAATAAATCTGAGATGGCTCATTTGTTCATTCTTTGTGTCATCTTACTCAAAACGCCCTAAATGGCCCTACGACATGAAATTCTAAAAGTATTTTTTTTTCGGATGGTGATGTTTTACCAACCGCAGTTGTGAATCAAAAGAATCAGATTTCATAATTCTGAATCTGATTTCTATGATTAATGTAATCTTATATAAAATTAAAAGGGGTTTAACATGCGCGTAGGAGCATTAAACTAAATCGCGTATAAAATAATTTAAGCCCATTTAAAAAAAGCTATATATATTTAAACATTTTCATGGCATAATTTTTTATAACGAGAAAAATCGTTAAAATGCCATTTCTAAGTAGCATATTAGACTTAAGGTGATTAATTGCAAAGTTTTAGTGATTTTATTCTCGTACAGCCATACAGTACTACTACTGCAGTACTACCCCAATTGTTTTATAGAATTTTCCGTTTCATTTAATCGCAGTAAACTGAGAAATTCTACTATTAAAAGTAAGTAAGATGATGTCGAATTGTGCAATTTAAGTATTAAATGCACAATTTCCGATCTGATATTGTAATGCCATATTCCTTGGAAATTGCAAGGAGTGTATGCATCTTGCATTCAGCACGTATAATAATTCGAATACCACAAACAATATCAAAAGCTTTTATGACAAACATAGGCGTAGCCAGGATTTCTTTTCGAAGGGGGTTCAGAATTTTCCTTCAGATTATCTATATAGTAAAATATACCAAGATAAAATCGCAAAGAGTGGTAAAAAATTTCATTTTGGCAGGTGTAATTGTATGATATTCTTTTCCATGGAACCAAGGAATGTTTCTGTTTAAGTCAGAATTCCGTTATAGGTAGGTGCCGTTTTTCCACGGTTTTGCTTTATTTATATAAATATACCTTTTTAAGTTATAAGAATAATAAAACCTGTGAAAGCGGAACCTGTCTATAACAAAATACTGCCTTAACCGAAAGCATTACATGGTCCGGATATGCATTATTTTACAATTAATTTCGCTGAAAACCTGTCTGAAACGAGATTTTTCACCACAACAGCGATTATGTCTTAATAAGTTTCATTGCATTTATAAACACACATTATAGTACAACCTGTAAAACCTGTAAAAGCAAAACCTTTCGATCACGGATTCCTGTTTTAAAAGGAAGAGTTTTAGTATCACGACGGAACGAACAATACATCTTATTGAGCTAGTGAACCTTAGAGGTATAATTACTTACACTTCTGTAAACAGAGACCTATCATAAACGGAAACGGAAAACATTCATAGCCTCGACGAAACACATACCTTTAAATTATACCTGCAAAAACGGACACCTGTCTAAAGCGACATTTTTCATAGGTTCTTTACGGTTTCGTCTTAGCAGTTTTTACTTTTTTTGTATCCACGTTTCAGTACACCAGACCTTCGCAAGGGTTCGGAACCCTTGCACCTCCACTATGGCTACGCCACTGATGACAAACTGCTAAGAATAATCAGGGTTCAGACAGACTTGAGAAGAAACAAGTAATTTATAACTAAAAAAAAATAAAACTGATTTCAAGAAATGGTTTTTACACTCTTTTATTTATTTAACTTAACCTGGTTTTGGCATGTAAAGATGAAACTTTTCAATTGATTTTTAACCCACTTTCTGACAGACTCGAATTATAAAAAATATGTACAGGAGGGTTTCCGATGACGATACAACATTTTAATATTTTTACAACTTAATTATTAAATAACACATTAATTTTAAGGCATTTTCCAATTAGTTCGCTACAGGAGATAAACCGCCTAATATTCTTTGTAATCCGTATAGTTGTATGGGAGTTGAAACAACAATGGATTTAATTAAACGCCAATAAACGTATGCCAAAATGCTGTGATACACAACAACGAAACATCTTAAAGGGAGTTAAAACTATATGTAATATTTTAAAGATTTTTTTTCTGGTTTATGTTGAATTTATAAGGAAATACTTTTGGATTAAGTTTAAATAGGACCAATTCGAGATTATCCTCTCTCAAATAAAACAAAAATCACATATATCGTTTTCGGAGTAATCGGTGAAAATATATGTAAAAAATATATACATACACGATACACGTCGAATTGAGAGCCTCCTCCTTTTAGAGAAGTCGGTTAAAAATCAAAGGATTCCAGGAAAATTTTAATGAGTGGAAGAATTTTAAAGGACTTAGTATTTTTCATGAATAACGTACCGTAAATGACGTACACACCCTAATTTTTAATACTTCATTCCGAGAGAAAGCAGAGAGACATTTTATTAAAGTTCTTTTGGTTTGGGAAAACCAATTCGTATCGGAAAATTATACCCGTTAATTATTAGAGATTAGATACCGGAATTCATGTCTAATAATTAAATGATAGAATTTTCCGGTACATACCAACTTTCCCAAACGAAAAAAGCTTTGCGAACAATCCAATAGTATAATGTTCAGTAGGGCTGGATTATTTATCAATATATCGGTCAAATATTGATATTTTTTAAATATCGCAATAATGATATCTAACTGTGACTCAGCCGATATATCCCGATAGCAAAAATATTGTTTTGTTTTACTATCACCGCTATATCGAGCACCGAAAAACAGCCACAAATATCCCGTACCAATATATCCTTCAATTCTGCTTTCATCTGATCCGTGTATTTATTCACTGCCCTGCTTCATCCAAAACAGAAAACTACCCCCGGTGATTATTTCTCTGTCATATCTCAAAGTAAGACATATTCCAATATATCGCAATTCTACTGTTCGTTACTGATAAATACTGAATAACACTTTTGCTACTGAATAACAATAATCGCGCGTTCCTTATTTGGATGCTGTGATTGGTCCAGACATATTGCGATATCTCTCGGCTTTTGATATGTCATGAGCTTGAATATTGATATTGTTTTCTAGCGTGCGGTATCTTGGATTCGGAAGGAATTTATATCTGAGCTTAACATGAGTGTATCGAATTGGGCAGACTCGGTCTTTTTTGGTTGTCCCGTTTATAAAAAAAGGTTTAAATACATTGAAAATTTTTACAGTAAATTTCACTAGATTACCGAAATTTAACGTATTGTTTATTCTATTGGATTTTATAAGGAAATAAAATTTCTGAACGGAGAAAGGGAAATGTCTATCAATTATTCAGCAAAATTGACTTTTTTTTTTTTTTTTTTTTTTTTCTTTAATGAGCGATAAAAAAGTATATAGTTGCCATGATTAAATTTTTTACTAAATCGAAAGTTTATCAAAATACGCGATATTTATGAAATATCTTAAATTAATATTTTTAGTCATCCAAGGCAATCCTTTGCTAAATTAAAAATAAGGAGCGATAATGATCATTGATAAAATGAAGTTTTTCAGGTTGGAGTGATTTCTTTATGCCAAGATTAAATGAAAGATATATGACGAAAGGATAGTGATGTATCAGTGGTTTACCCCGGACCCATTTCGTGTGCAGAATGAACGAAATCAGGCTCAATCCCTCCAACACTATTTGAACCAAGTAAAACAAAGTTTGATATTTTTAACCAATAATTAAATTCTATGAAACGAAAATTGTATATATATTTATGGGGACAATTTAGAATTTAATTTTATTAAATGTGCTTTGTAATCATATATTTCATCATATCATAGTAGTGAAAATGAGACTTAAAAAAAAGATTAATAGAATAAAATGTAAGAATAGGTATATACTATCTTTAAATAAAAGCTTTATGAAAGTAATAGTAATGCAAATAGTTATTAAACAATTAGTTTATTTTCTTTTAAATATTTTGTTTTAAAAATATAAAAAATAAAAATTGTGTTCTATGAGCAAATAGATATAAAAATCGTAATTAATTGCATTCAATTAGGTTTTGCGTTTAAGCTGTTATTACTATATCATTTATCTTTAAAAAATAGCAAATGTTTTTACTCCCCCCTCCCCTTTAAATTAGTATCGCGATATATCAGCAATATCAATATTAACATGTCGATATATTGAGATATTAAATTTCTGATATCGTCCAGTCCTAATGTTCAGGATGCAATTTATGATTGTTCTGCTATCTTTGAAAGTTTTTGATACATTACAAAATGTATATAAAACTATAAGTCTAACATTTACTGCATTTTAACGGACTATTATTGTTTGACATTTCTATTTTCCTAAAATATCTCATATTTCTGCACGACGATATGACATTTCGTATAGACAAAGTATATATTCACAACTTTTCCGCACTATCGCAAAAAGATCTAAGAAATTTGGCTTTTTTCGATACGCCCTAATACACACACACACACACACACACACACACACACACATATATATATATATATATATATATATATATATATTCCACTATTTCTAGATATTAGTGTTTTTTAGTCCTGTGGTTTGCAAAATTACATATTTAGGATATCTTAATTGCTATCTCATAGAAATTCTAAGAGACCAATTACTAATTACATCTATTTATTTTTTTAACTCAGATTAATATAATATAAATCTTTCATGATCAATGAAAAGTATAAAAAAAAAGCTTAACTGTTTATTAATTCATAATGAACAGAGGAAAGTATATTCAACTAGCTAAATTATATCGAACAGTTGGAGTATCACAGTTGAGATTTTTTCCCAACAGAGTGAAAAGGGTCCCGGTCCCCAGTCTTGGTCCCGGCATATTTTCACTCTGTTGGGAAAAAATCTCAACTATGATACTCCAACCATTCGATGTTTATTAATTTGTTTTCTGAAATACAAATAAAAGTATAATTAATGTCTTGGTACGGTTCCATAATACGCGATTCTACATCCAATCAAGTGCGATAGAATGCCCTTCTACAACCAATCACCTGCTTTCTTAAATTTTCATCATGAATGACGTTATATACACATGCGCAATATGCAAATTTTTCTTTCTCCATATCAAAACATATACATATTAAACGTTCCAACTTAATACTAGAACAGGACCCCAAAATTGAAACAACTGAGCTACCTTGTGGACGGAGGGCATAATGTCAATGCGCGCGCTTTTAGGATGACGTCATTAGTTATGGCATAAAATCTACCATTTGCGCATATCCTGAGCAGATTTTGTAAATCTGTACTCAGTAAGGAAGCTGAGTATTTTGTTTAGTAGATTTATTTTCAAATATTTTCGATACAGTTTGTTTTGATAGAGATATGTATATTTAAATAAAGAAAACATTCAAAATACCATATTAGTTTCTGGAAAAAAGGAATTAATGCTTTGTAGCACTAATTCGATCATTTTCGCCCGAAGTTAATATGATATTGTTAATTTCTTTTTTTTATATATACATAACTCTATCAAAACAAACTGTATCAAAAATATTTGGCAATAAATCTAGTATCTGGTAAACAAGATACACATCCACCCTGACTGAGTACAGATTCGCAACATATGTTCACAAAATGTAATTATACTGTCCAGCAACAAAAATTACCAGCGGAACCGTGCGAGGATTTCGCACTGCAATCTAATATTTTTTGGCAATATCTAATATTTTTTAGATGCAGGTTTAAACTTCAAAAGAAAAGTCAGGGATAAAAATATCTGCAAAAAGCATTAGTTAATGCAGGTATCATCTCATTTATTCCATCAAAGTTACAGTAAAAACTGATCGATGATAGCAAAAGGCACGCCTTCACAGCAATAGTTTCGATCTGTTTAAAATAATAAAACAATATGAAATGCATTTTAGTGTTTACGGATTATTTCATGTTTCCTGTTAAAAAAGAAAATAATAATAATAATAATAAAATAAGTGTTACGTACACAAGAATTTAATATAGTCAGCTAATACAATACACAAAAAATCGCATAGGTTGTGACCAAGAGCTTTGTGGATTTCTGAATTTTGCACATTTTTAGATCATTTGCTTTGTTTAGATTTTAAGTACTTGCCGGATTTATTGACGAACAGCGTAATTAATCGCCAGGTTTGGCTCAGTTTATCCAGAAACAAAATGCAATCACAAAAATATAACCAAAAGAAAATAAATAAATGTTTTGGTAATTTTATGTCCGCAAATCTTGCAATTAGCATTTTTTTTCTCGCCAATAGCAGTTTTGTGGTTTGAGTGAATGTACAAAGAAAAAACAATGATTTGATGTTCAAATAAAATGTTTTGGTTTCTGTTACTATTTATTATTGAAAAAAAATGTATTTTGAATATAATGAGTGAAAAGGGCATGTGTTTTAAATGGATGTATTATTTAAATTTTCGAAATGAATGAAATACAAACGCTGGCGATGGAAACAACATTTAGCGATTTATCAACTTCGCACGATTAACTTCACTCACACGAAAACACACCCTCGCTAATATTAATCCTATGGGACAGTTATTTTATAATATCTCCTTAGATTTTTAATATTTTATTATTATTATTATTTTGCATTGGTTAGCTGAGGGTGATCTCTATGCAGACCGATTTTTACTTTTTCGAGTATGCATACAAGTTTATTTTATTAAGATACTTTCACTTTCGGAACCGGTTTCGAAAGTGAAAGTATCCTCATTAAAATAACTGCAACCAAAATCGAAAAAATGAAAAACAGCCTGCATAGAGATCGACCTAAACAAAAACAACAACAACAAAAAATATATATATATACAGGGTGGCCATAATTAAACTGCAAGTGTTCAAGGGGGGCTGGAGAGAAAACTACTGGGAATATTCCAGTGAAATTTGGTATCTACACGTTTCAGAACACGTTTGCGCAAGTCAAATATGCAAAAAAAAATCGTCATTTTTACCCGATAGATGGCGTTATACCGTGTTTCACTGCTTATCGACGGCATATATGCAAATTTTAAGCCCATCGAACAGTGTAAAAACATCAATACATTGAGTAGAAATGCCATTCATGACTCTGAATAAGAAGGAACGTGCATTGTTAGTGAAGATATTCTATCAGAATGGTAGCAATTATTCAGCAACTCTGAAAGAATACCGGCGTATGAAACGATTAAGAAGAGGTCCAATGAGTGTCAATGTATTGAAAAATATGATTTTAAAATTTGAAGAATCAGGAGAATTGGGCGTTATTCCAGGCACAAGAGGGCGACGTCCCGTAAACCCGGAAAGAGTGCAACAAATTGATGACGCCATTGCGACTACGAGTAGCAGTTAAGGAGCCAGTATGCTGTAACAAGTGAGCGCAAGAAGTGTGGCTCGGACATTATCTCTTCCCTGATCAACTGTGCATAAAGTGTTGCGCCACATTGTTCGGCGTTATCCGTATAAAATTAAAATTCTTCAAGAATTGAAACCTCATAATGACACTCTAAGGTTTGATTTTGCAAACCTTGTCCTGCCGAAAATCAGTGAAGATGACACTTGGATAAAAAAATATTGTGGACAGTTGAGGCGCATTTTACACTATCAGGTAGTGTAAATGCGCATAACTGTAGGATATGGGGAACGAACAAACAATACGCTAAACGTGAAGAACCCCTCCATTCCTATTATGTAACTGTATGGTGTGGAATGATTTGTGATTTTCTTGTGGGGCCCATATTTCTTTGAGACCCCAACTCCAAGTGGTCCCAAACGCTGTAGTGTTACAGGGACTAACTACGGTGCGATGTTGAGACAACAATTGATTCCACAATTGCAAGAGAGACATTGTTTAGAAAGCACGGTATTTCTGCAGGACGGAGCACCCCCCTCACATTGCTAAAAGATGTTAAAAAATTGCTGCATGATACCTTTAGTGTGGACCAAGTCATAAGCAGAGGTTTCGACAACGTTTGCCCCCACGTTCACCGGACCTTAATCCTTGCGATTTTTATCTGTGGGGATATCTGAAAGATATGGTTTATAGAGAACGAAATGCTTCTGTTGCTGAATTGAAATCTAGCATAACGAGACACGTGAGATGTGTTACACCACAGATTTTAAATGCGACAATGGACCATGCTGATTTACGTTTTCAGCATGTGGTTCCATCTGGTTCACATATTGAGCACATCATGTAATAATTTCATTGAATAAATAATGGCTTGTTTTCCAAAGCGTCTTTATGGATTGTTTAATTTGTGATCGTATTTACGCTAATTTTTATTACATGATACTGTAAAAATTTAATTACTGAAGCGAATTGTGTGGAATTCTTCTCCATGTGTGGTTTCACCTTCTACTATTTAAACAGCTTGCATTCCGGAGGTTACAGAATTTTTTCTCATTTCCACCCTTTGATGATGGCCTGGTTTCTGGTTGAAAGCGCTCAGGACTCCGATGGATGTTTTTAACATCTTGAAATGGTTTTAATGTTTTAGAACCTTTTTATTTTTTACACCTATTTTAGTAATTACACAAACTGTGATCCATTTTATTGGTTTCATATTTTAAATATATATGTTCGTGTGAGGCATGTGGAATCAATATAACGGCTTTAAAAACGTATTTGCCATATTATTTGCTATACTTGATTAATGGCCATTTGAAAAACAAGCGGGAAAAATTCTACCTTACGGCAGAATATAGATTAGCCACCCACGGCTTTTACCGTTGAAATTTTTTCAACCAAGTATCAACTCGTCAAAAAAAAATAAATAAATAATAAAAAAAAAAAATAAGCCAGCTTCTCCACTTTAGAATTTAGTTAGCGCTCCAAGATTTTTTGTGAGGTTGGCGGAATATATTAGGCACGATCACACCAAGTTTTAAAAATATTCGGTGATTAGAAGTATTTTTAATAAATATAATAGTAAAAAGATGTAGCTCCAATGGGCTGAGACGTGGCTAGGTAGATGTTATTTACAAATGTGCTGGCTTAATGACACACTTTAAACTATTTTTAATGGTTCAAGACACTTTTGCACTTAATAGATAACTTAAAAAAGGTAATGAAAAGTTCTGTGATAGCAGCTTTTATGATGGATACAGCTAAGAGAAGTTGTTTAACAAATGATGAGTTAGCATTAATTGGCGGGCTCTTGGAGAGCGGTGGGGGAAGGGAGGGGGGAGCTATACAAAACACAAGTGCTCTACGAGACCTTTAAAATGAGTCCTCATTTGCAATTGAGAGATGGGACTTTAAAAGGGATCCCCTTTTCGCCCCTCTGACGGGGCACCCTCGAGAGATACGTGAAAACCGAGGGCGCCAAAAGAAGCGGGGAAATACCTTAAAGCGGCTTGCAGCTAATTTTGGTGAAAGTTTAGAGCTGTCCGGCCCATAGGAACTGAGAAAAATGGGAAAAACTAAAATAATTATGAGAAATTGAAATAATAAATAAGAAAAGTGCTCCTGACAGGAGACGGGAGAGAAGAAGGGGGAGAGTGACACCAGACAAAAAAGCTTGATGACATCAAACTTTTGATATGTTACATGACGGGGTTTGAACACCTTGAATGTCTCCCCGTGGGAGGTAACTCCGGTCCTATGGGAGATAGAGCTCGAGACCCTCTTAGAAATGTCGGGCTCGACGAGTTTAACTTCGTTGGATCCTGTAGAATACGCTTACGCCCTCTGTGGGGCTTAAAAAGGCTGAGAAAGATGGGAAAAACTAAAATTTAAAAAGAGTTGAAACAGAGAAATATGCTTCTTAAGAGGGGGGGGGGAGTGAGAGGGGGAGAGTAGGACCATACCAAAGTGCTTGACGAGATCTATCTATTGATATGTTACATGAAGGGGTTTACGTGAGGGGGGAGTACCAAAAAGGTCTTACTGAACCTTTCCCCCCCGGAACTTACAAGAACTTACCCCCTGGGGTAACATCATTCCCATGGGAGATAAGGCCACCGGACCCCCTTAGAAATGTCCGCCACAACGAGTTTAACTTCGTTGGATCCTTTAAACGGGGTCTGCGTCCACTGTAGAGCAATTAGGTACTGAGAAAGGAAGTACAAGCGGAAGTATCGGCCTAATAAAGAGAGACAATTTGGTTTTCAATACCGTCAGTAACAACCATTTGTATAGCTATGTATAAAGAGTGTCCTCCTATATATATGGAGTGGCTGTGACTTTTCATAAACATGAATTTTACTGTAGACTGAAAGAATTAGCCCTGTGTGTGGCTAAAAAAAAATAAAAAAAATACCGTACTTTCGTGTTAAGCGACTCCCACAATTATGATTATGCCAAGGTTGCAGTTATGATTTCGCCAAGATCATCGCAAAGCTTATATATGCATCCTATATACGCATATATATATATTCCAAACGCTCGTATATGTGCCATATACGTCCTTATACACATATTATTTACGTATATACATCATATACACATGTCATATATATACATCATATATGCATCATATATGACTATAACTTGGCCACATACGTCAAGAAATGGTATATATATATCACATACTAGCTGTTACACGTGACTTCGTTCACATATCATTAAAAGAAGAATAAATGCATTAATTAAGCAAAATATTTCATTCCCGATATATAGAAACGTAAATAATTAACTAACTTTGTCAGGTTTCCCTGGCAGCTGCAAGACCTTAAAAGCTATTCTTAAGGGATTATCTTATTCTATATGTATCTGCTGTGTACTGTTAAAGGCTTTCTTAAGAAAAATCTTAATCCGGAGGGGAGGGACCTGAATGCGAGTGAAAGGAATGTTTATTATCGTGGAAGAAGTGTTTCTTTTGTGATTGTAAAGGTATAGATAAGAGAGATATTTCACCCATTATTTAGGAAGACAGACTCATCAAGAGGGGATTAAGTTTTGTCAAGGAACCCTTCGGAACAGAGGACGAGCCCCGTAGAGGGAGGAGGTTCTCTGGTGAATGACGAGAGAGTGAAGTTAGTTTTAGCGTAGGAGCGAAGCGGAAAGGTCGAAGAGAAAATGAGCTCTGAGACCGGTGTTTAGTTGGAGCGTAGGATTTAAACGTGTTGGTTGTTCAGAGAGGAGCTCTGGGCACATGTATGGAACGACATCTCTTGTAAGGAAGAGAGAAAGTGGGTGTGAGATTAATAGAAAACTCGGTTCTGAGTGAATTAACGTAGCCTAGCGGTACACAGAAAGTAGTTTTCTGTATTTTTTTTATTTAATGTTGAACCGGATAAGTTACATCCGAGTTTTAAGTGTAAATATTGTAAATAAAGTGTTAGTTTAAGTTTAATTGAAAGAGTTAGGTTCCTGTTTTTAATATACATCACGTAACGTGTCCGATATCACGTATTCATATCGGTGGTGGCAGCATATCAAAAGACCGGATTGTACTTCGATGTTCTGTGGACGGAGAAAAGGAATCCGACAAACTCTTTATCACATTCTATAGGAGACAATACAGTATTTCTATGTTATAGAGACCTTGACATAACTTAGTTTTAAAAAAGTGAAATTTTGTGACAAATAATCACGAAAAGGAAACTTCAACCAATGAAAAAAGGCAGGCCAAATAAAATCGTGGAAATTGGCGAATTGTGTAAAAACATATGTCAAGTTTACCTGGTAAACCATTTTATTTTTAACGCCTTGTGAAACGTTTTAATAGCCATCCTTCAAAGATAATGGACAAAGTATATTCTTTTTCATTAAATTCAATTCTTGTGAATAGGGACCAATTCTTCTAGACCTAAATGTAAGAAGCTTAAATTTGCCTCCTTGATTTAATCGATAACTGAAAAAAAAAATCTTTATTTCTAAATGAAAATATGTTGACAGACGATTTTTGTGCTTTAGAATAAATTTATTCATGAAATGTGAAAATACGTTTTTATTTTTCAAAAATTTTAATGTAATGAAGATTTTTTTTTCTTTCACCATCTATTCAAATTGAAAATAAATTCTTTTTTTTTCAGTTTTAATGAGAAAAAATATATTAATCCGTTTTATTTCTTCTTTTTTATTCACAAAGGGCGCGGGCATAGACCGAACCCCCAGTTACATAGGGTAACACATGGGTAACCTGAAGCGTTCAGAGAGCGATATCACGTGACTTTTTGCGAGTAACCCGTAGCGTTCAAAGCTGGAAATTACTCAGACTTCGGGTAACCCACATTACCTGGAGAATTTTGCTGGGTAAAGTGATCACGTGGTTGGGAAATCTGATTTGTTTGTTTACTTTATAGCTAACTGAAACTGTTAACTGTTGTTCTTTATGACTCCTACTGTACACTTGTGTCCTGAACATTTGATCGGTCTACCTTTAACAGGACTATGATATAATTGGCCAACATCGGCTAGGATGGTTCCTGAAATATTCGTACAATCAAAATGTAATGGTAGAGTGGTTGAAGGAAGTGTTTGATTGTAAATATACCCATAACTTTACCCAAAAGCGTTCACAGCCGTTTTAACCCAACTTTACCCTGAGAAAATCAGATGACGTCATTCCCCAACTATACGAGTAACCCGCGTTTCGGTCTCTGAACGCACTCAAAATTGGAATAATTTAGATGCCATTTTAAGAGAAACTTCGTTAAATTAAAAAAAAAATAATAATAATAATATCTCGGAATTTAAATCATTTTTTTGTTTAATTCTGAGAGTTTATGACATCCTCGGATCAATGATAACCGGTGTTAAGTAAATCACATTGCGTTCGACAATCTGAAAAGAGTAGTTGCGAAATACAAACAGGCGGTCAGATTTTAATATGATAGATTCGTATTTATTTTTATTTTTCTAATAATCATGGTGTGGTTTTTGTCAAAAAACTGTCATCTGTATGTAACTGATATTCATGCTTAATAATCGGTATAGATAAAATAATAATAATAATAATTTTGCGTTTTAATTATGGCGTGAAACTCATCTACTTTCTAAACTTACCGATTATTGTATTATTAATGTAAGGAATTGATTCCCGCTCCTTGTAAACACATTTGAAAATTCCCGTTTTATTTCAAAGATGACATCACTTTTTCCTCACAGAAATCTCTTTTTAATGGCATAATTCTTGTTAATTCGTTTTCTGGCAGTCAGGACGTAAATTTTAGCAGAAAACTCACATTTGTATGTAACTGGTATTCAAGCTAATTATTAATCAGTATCGATAAAAAATATTTTAGTTTTTCATCTTAAATATTACGTTCATTAGCTATCTACTTTCATTATACATTGATATTTATGCTCCTTGTATTATTGCGAATATTTGAAAATACATGTTTTATTTATGACGTCATTTTTGTCCAAGCCGAGGATGATCCTTTTCATAGTTCCATGGTCCAAGCGAAATCTATTTTTAATAATGTAATTATTGTTCATTTTCCTTCTAATTATAACGCAGTTTTTGACATAAAAAGATCTTTTTAATGTAACGGATATTCATACTTTATGTATAATAACAAATACTCCATATTTTTGTTTCAAATATCACGGAAATTCATCTTCTTTTGAATTCTTTTTAATTTTCAGTTTTCACGTGAAAATCATTCAATTGAAAATTAATTGTTGAGGAAAACATATTTTTTTCGTGTTTTTAACACTTTCCAACCTAGTTGAAAATTGTTTATGACTTCGGTTTGTCTGGCGTCTGGCCGTCTGGCCGTCTGGCCGTCTGCCGTCTGGCCGTCTGGCCGTGCTCTAACTCCCGTAAATATGCTCGGATTGCTCTGCAATTTTTATATGTTATAGTCGTTATCTATAGCATGTTCCCTATTTGAACGGAAGTGTGTAGCACTTATAGTTTTTTTACAGGGACACTCAAAAGAATTGCGTTACATTACGGTCTATGGGGAAAAATCATTTGCGGTTTATTTTAATGATGTTACACAATTTCAAACACATTGTAATGGATTTATGTCACTAAGGTGCATTACAAAAAGCTTAATACGGAATAGGGTGTGCATAGCACTTATAGTTACTTTACAGGGACAGTCAAAAGAATTCCGTTACATTACGTCTATGGAGAAAAATCGTCTGCGGTTTATTTAAATAATGTTTCACTATTTTAAACGCATTGAAATTTATATAAGGTGCATTACAAGAGGCTTACTACAGAATAATGTGCGTATAGCAGTCACCGTTTATTTACAGGGACACACAAAAGAATTCTCTACTGTCTGTTAACAATAATTCCTGGAAGTGCGTTTTAAGTTACTGAACGTGATTTTAATTTTAACTCGCTTTTTGTCTATTACTTGGTGTGTATAAGTTCTGTAGATCCTATACAGGGAAGCACAAAAGTTCGCGAACACATTTCCGTATTATTTAACTCCAGACGGAGAATTTTAAACTGTGCTACGCGTTTCCTAACTGAACCAAAATTTAGCATCCTATGTAGTATATATACAAATCTATAGATCCTATACAGGGCTGAATAAAAGTATTCGGTTTACTTATATGTTATCTTTTAGCTTATTAAATGGTGTGATTTGTAAAATTATTTTGGAAGCGTTGGAAAGTGTTACATAATCTATGTTTGACGCATGATTTTTCGTTCTTGTTATTTATTGGCAACGATCAAAGCCCTACCAACGATAAATTTAAATGATTAAATTGTATGGAAAAATGTCCATTCATTCTCTATGAAAATAATGAAATTTTTAATTATTAAAGAAAATATTTGAATAAAATAAACAAAACTCAGCCTATGTTCATTCGAGGGTTATAATCAACCTGTATGCAAAGAAACAGGATCATTAAATGCTCCATTTTGACGCTGGCTTCAGCCTATCATTTGCACGCTATCAGATTTATAATATTATTAGGATTATTATAATTTCATACATGCTTTATAATTTAGCGATAAATCTTTGTCGCTTGGCGATTCATCTTTGGGGGCCGCTATAACACGAAAGTACCAAATTTACAATATATTAATGAAAACAGAAACAAAAATATTTCATGCTTGCTGGCTGCTATAACACGAAAGTACCAAATTGCTTCTTTATTTTTCATATCTAATAATTTGCATCAATCCTTTTTGTAATTTTAACATTTTTGCTTCGATTTTATGCATTTCTATTGCCTATTCAAAGAAAAATCCTTCTAAAGATACAGAATTTCGTTAAAAAAGCTTAAAAAATTCTTCTAAAGTTACAGAATTTCGTTAAAAACGGTGAAAATATTAAAATGCGAACATCGTTTAATCCATTCTCGACCGAAAGCAACAACCGTTATCATTATCTGTTTACGCGTGAAGGTTTCGCTAAAGTATCTTCATTGTGAAGTTTGGTAATTTTTGAAATTCATTATTTGAAAAACGGCATAATCATTCGATTTGAAATTTATATAAAAAAATACAATTTTTTACCTTTCATACGCAATTTGTCTAACAATTTTGTGACAGATACTTTTTGAGCTATTAACCCCTTCGGGACCGGCGGCTTTTACACAAATTTTATTCGGTTGGCCCCACATTTTTCAAAAAGGCTACCTTTACTTAAACTATCTCAAAAATGCACTAATTAGGGAAAGCAAATATTACTTTTATTTTTTACTGGTGAAAAAACCAAATTCTGTATGCTCTTTTTGAGGGTGCATATATGCACCCATCGTCCCGAATGGTTTAATTTTTTCAGTAACTTCAAATGTTTCATTTTCCCAGATTAACTTGTGGCAACGATGGATGGCTGTAACTTTTCATAAACATGAATTTTACTGTTGCGTGAAAGAATAAGCCACCCTGTGGGCGGCTAATAAATTACAACTTTTAAGTAAGAAATTGGATTTTTCGGAATAAATTAAAAGAAGGTTTTTTTTTTTAAAAATACATTTTCATTAAAGTTCCATTAATATAAACCACAGTTTTTATTTAGGTATGGTGCCTTATCTTGGCGTATATAAAAACAATAGGTATAGCAGAAGTGCCACATAATTAAGTTCACAAAAATTCAGTTGCAGAAATAAAAATGATTTTTTTAAATAATGGGTAACAGCTGATACATTTATGCCTACTTGTTTTTTTCCAATTTCATCAGATAGTAAAACAGAATGTCAAAGATTTAATACTAACATTATGAAATAAAACTGAATATACTTTTAAAAGTACTTCCAATAAATTATATTTTATTTATATAATGAAATATGTTCTAAAACAATCTGGAAGAACAAATAAAAAATAAGACAACAGTCGAAATGTTTTGTGAATTAAATAATCGTTTGCGTTTTGGTTTGCACATGCGCAGTTATTTCATACATATTACAACAATTATTGAACCTCTAGTAGTTTACCCTCCTTCCGCTACGTGACGTACGACCTTCATTGGCGTGACCTCGGCGGACACCACTACCATATATCTTGGAACGCTTGATATGTATACGTTTTACTTCATGTACGGTGCCATAATGCGTGACTCTACAACCAATCACGGGCAATAGAACGCCCTTCTACAGACAATGACGTGCTTTCTCAAATTTCCATCACCAATGACGTAATACACACATGCGCAATCATTTAACTTAACCTCCACGCAAACTAGGGTTAGAACAACAAATTTCTACAACAGTAACTTAATACAAGTATAATAGCCGGATTACCATAAAAGAAAAACAGTCCCCAAACTTTGGCGAATTTTTTCCTTTTTTTAACTGATTAAAGAAAAAAAAAGAAAAGAAAACTGTGCGTGAGTATAAAGCCTCATGGCCAAAAAAACACGCACTCCCGAAGCTATTTTATCTCTAAACTGTTTCAAATAGATGCTAGACTTAGCACTTAGCTGGTACCTATCTCTGCTTTGCGAATATGAATGCAATATTTGAAAAAGGGGTCGTCTATACAGTAAAAAATAAACTAACTTTGATTTTTAAAATGGTAACTCCCACTTGACAAAAAAGTTGAGTTCTTTGAAAAAGCTTAAGTTTATATAGTTCTTCATAAATCCTGATAGTCATCCCATCTTCACAAGCACTGAAAAAAAAGTGTTCAGGCTTTATCCATAAATTTCAAATAATAAAATCAAGCTGTTATGGAGAAGTATAAAGCATATTAAATTAGATTTTAGAAAAAATACTATACTGAATTTATAAGCAATAACTGGTTGGTTAATTGATTTATGACGGTCAATTATCTACTCGAGGGATATCGGCCCTAAGGGTGAGTTCCCTCCGTGGGGGTCTTTCTAAGGTATCCTAACCCGTATTTACGGCAAGGTTCGAAAAAAACCACGGTAAAGTAATAACTGAACTCGCTTAATAAGAAAGAAAATTCTATACATTTTTTACACAATGACAAGTCGTTGCAATTTTTTTTTAAGATTATAGAACAGGTAATATTCTTGTAAGAAATATATTTGTAACACAACTTTATAAGTGAACTGAAGACATTCATTTTTGCATTTATATCTAAAAGACATTTGTTGTTTCTTGTTACTTTACCTCGGTGTGAACAAAATTATTTTATTGGTCTGTATATTTATATTGACGAAATTGTTTGAAGAGACTCACATTTAGCATTAATTATGATAGCATTGACATATAATGTGATTAATTTTAGTACCTCATTTACAACAGGTGGAATTTTTTTAGTCAATGAAATCTCTCTTTGAATAACACAACCATAGCTGCCAACTGCTACGATTTTTTAGTATCACTAATTTCTTTAACCGATTAGGCGCCGCTTTATATATTAAACAATTTTTTTTTTATGGAACAGTTGTTTCTTCTTTATGAATAGGAAGTATTTCTGAAAAAAAAATCGAATACTTAGAAAAATAGCATGTTCCCAAAATGGGAGCAATGGCGCCTAATGGGGGTAAATTTTTTTCAAAATGTTACTTTTGCCTCCGTGCATTTATGGTTGTTATTTCACAGTTATTTAGCTATAAAAGGGATAGGTAATACCATTATGAAACTAATATTTTACGAATAATTCAAATAAATTAGTCCAACATCTACATTTATAATAAAGATATAAAAAAATTACCGATTCCATAAGCATTTTCATTATCTCTTTATTTTTCATATTACATCATTTTTGTTCTACTATTTTACATGAAAATGATTGAACATTTTTTATGCAGCATTATATTAATTTTTTGCGTTTTTTAAAATTGATTTTTTAACTTTTTTTTTTTTTTTTTTTTTTTTTTTTTCATTTTGCTTAGTATTTCCATATTCCGATTTGAAGATTCGTCTGAACTTTCGTCTGAAATATCAAGTTTGCGTTTAATACTTTGTCTTTTTAAAACTCTAAATAAGTTATTTCTTGATTCTCTGTTGATATAGAATTTACGGAAAGTACTACTCCACCAAATATAACATGGGATAAATCGTCGCTTAAATTATTTTCTGTTACATGTGTAATAGAAAATAATTTATGCGACATACATATGAGGAAGATATCTTTCTCGTATGTTACAACACTGCAATCGGGTGGCAAAAAACGATTTCTGGAACAGCCGAAAAATCATCCAAATCTAAAAAATTGCTCAATCATCTTCCATGTAAAAAAATCAGAAAAAAATGTAATGATGAAAAATAAAGAGATGGATAATGAAAATGCTTATAGAACTGGTAATTTCATTTTGTTTTATTACAAATGTAAAAGTTGGACTATTTTATATGAAATTTTCTTAAAATATTAGTTTCAGAATGATATTATCCCTTTTAAACTGAAAAATAAATACCACAAATGCACGGAGTCATATGTACAAGCTTTCAAAAACATTACCCCCATTAGGAGCCATTGCTCCCATTTTGAGAACAACTTATTCTGTCGGTAATTGTGATTGATTTATTATACATATTAATTCCGGATTGATGTTGTTTAATATAATACACTGTTATAAACATATTTTAACTAAAAACTGTAATTTTTATTATAGAGTTTTTTTTTTTTTTTTTTTTTTTTTTTAATATTTTTTTCGAGTACGGCCAAAAAGCTATTTATCGCCTTTTTAACACATTTTAAAAAATAGAAAATTCTAATGAAACTTAAAAAAAAAAAAAAAAAAAAAAAAAAAAAAAAAAGAAGTCGTCTAATATATTCAAAATGCAAATAACATGAACCTTTTAACAATATATAAAATACTCACTCTAGGAAAAAAATACTAACGCAATGTTCCCAAAATGGGAGCAATTGCGCCTAATGGGTTAAATATTTTTCGCCTTTTTTTATCGCAGACTTCTCATATTTTAAAAGGGGATTTCTGTCCTTAATTACTGGTGCAAAAAGATCGTAGCAGTTACCAGCAATGGACATAATTCACAATAAACATTTTCATAAGACATGCACAATCAATAGTTTCATGTTTAAAAGTCGCTTCGTCTGACATATCTCACAAGTATAGAATAAGTATACTCACAAGTATAGAATACTATAGTCTGTGGCGGCGAATTTTGATTTTTATAGCTCATTCGATTCGTCTCATCGAGCTAAGTAATTTGCTATCTTGCAAGTCGGCTATTGAGTTTTGATAATGGTCAAAATTAAAAATTTCGTTCATTGAAAACCAGCTGCCGTCGAAGAAATGAGTAAGATTTAAATTTAGTTATGGTTCTTACACTGAAATGCATGGATGATAGTCAATTTTTGACACATTGTTCATTCTTAAGAAGTGGGTAAAACAAAAATATTTCTCACGGTGCGCACAACGAGCAAAGCCTTCTCCAGCTGACTCGATGACGCAGCTCTGCTTTCATCATAACTTGCGAAAACTTCCCTGTCAAGTAACATACGAATATTTTATCTGATATTGCAAATTCTTATAATAACAGCAATAATATAACCTTATGGGAGTTATTGGCAATGTATGGCACTATAAAAATAATTAGTAAACCTAATCGCACTTATTTCTTTGAAGACACCTGGTTTTCACTGCACGAAATTTTGAACTTTGACCCGGCCCCCTGTCATTATAAAAACTCAATAGCCGATATGCGAGGTATAAAATTGCTAATCTCGATCAGAGAATCGAATGAGCTATAAAAATCAAAATTCGTCGCCACAGACTATGGTACCTTTACTTGTCAGAGCAAAGAGGAATACAAGACTCATCCCAGAAAGAGTCGAAAAAGGTTTCTAAAATGCATGCGAATCACAAATGTTACATAGACTTCCAGAGAATAATACATAAAAGGATGTCTAAACATCTTACAAAGTTATCTATATAAATATTCTGGTAGTAAATGTATTTTTAACTTTTGAATGGAAAATTTTTGAAAAATTTTCTTTTTTTAATTTTCTTTTTTAAATATGAATGTGTAACTTTTATTTTTATTCTACATTACTGTTAAAAAAGAACTAATGGGGAATGGAATCATAACAAAGCTGGGGTTGCCCTATGTTAGGAATCACTGCTTTGAACCATATCGAAAAGTAACATTTATACTAATCTCCAAAGCTAATTGTTAGAATGAAATGTAAATTAACATTCTCACGTTTTTGAGGATTGGGGTCATTTTATGCAAAAATTAAAGTAGATCCAGCGGTACCTGGACGCATTTTCATTGTCAAACTTAAATTTCGTAGCATTTTCCTAAATTTTATTTGTGCTTTTTTATAATTTTTTTTTCATATTTTTTTAAAAAAAGTACCACCATTCTTAAAATACAAAACAATTTGAAAAAAATAAACTGGGAAAAGTTGGCATCTGAAAATTTTATAAATAAATTCGAAAGATCTTGCTACGAGAGTTTGAATTACGTGAATTAGATCTACTTGCTCTTTGAATTACTTCTGCCCGTCTCTTTGGAACGTAAAGCCATTTGTTAGATGGATGTCTTGTCTTTGATTATTGTAATTAATTTTTAGCTGCGTAGCATCTTGGGAATCGGATACCAAAATAAATATTTATTTTTTTAGTGCCAGATTTCCAAATGGTGGGTGCATAAAGAATTTGGCGACCACTGCTCATAAAACATTTGACAGAAACGTATATCGAGAAATCAGTAGATTTATAGTGTGAAATAGTAGATTTTTGTGCAAAAATGTGCAAAAACATTTTCTAATGCAGTTTACTGTAATATGTAGAATAAAATGTTAAATAATAGTTTTCCTACCATATGAAGTAGTCTTGAAACTATTGACAAATGAATAAGGTGATTTCTACAGTAAAAAGATAATAAACCGATTTATACTGTTGAGCTATTTCAATTGGTAGGTAACGTTATTGTCCAAATGTAGTCTGAGTAAATAATGTCGGTCCAACCTAGAGAGCTCAATTGGTACAGAAATTGACATTTTAATAAGACTGAGTTTCTGGATTCGACTTCCGGCCTTTTTTCACTCAGTTGGAAAAATTACAACTTACACAATTTCTTTTCAACTATGTTAGAAAATGTTGATAAGTGGAAAAAATCGAAAGTAATTATAATTTTATGAAACATACAAATAATTAATTTTCGCTGTCAAACCATTCAACTGTTTTAGGTATTATTTTTTGAGTTTTCCTTTTCATTTACACTGCAAACTTTTAGGCTTTTTCATGACCATTAATTTTTAGGGGAAATTTTTGCCTTATTTTATCGCAGAAGTTCTACATAAAATGAAAAACATTTTTGATGAAAATTAGTGGAATCAAATAAGTGCAAGAGTCGAAAGTTATGTAAATGTAAGCTATTAACCTAATGCGCATTTACGCATAAATGCTTTTACTGGTATTTAATAGAACAATAGTATTAAAACTTTTATTTTTCATTACAGGGTAAATACCCCTCAACTCCAATTTTTTAATAAAATTTTTCACCTTATTTAATCTCAGAAAAATATTACAAATTCTGCATATGAACGTCATGATTACAAATTTTGCTATTTAAATATTTAAAAAAAATTATTCATAAATAGTGGCGCCAGATTCTTTTGAAATTCTAAGGAGCGTATACACACTTTGCTATTATACTTTTTTGATCAAATATTATTCTTATAATATTACTTTAAAAATAAATAGAAATATTACTACTAATGATAACGATAACAAAATATTTGAATTTACATTTTAAATCTGAAAATTAGCACAATATATATATTTTTTTCGATAAAGTTTTTTTTATATTATTCGCATAATTACAATTTAAAAAAAACTAAAATACTCTATTAATGATAATAGTAACAATTAATTAGAGTTTACCTTGATAATCTGAAAATTCCTTTACACAAATCTGTAGAAAATGAACCTGTCTACATCAGAATCTTGCATTAAATGGGAAATTCCATAGCCACGGCAAAAATAATATAACAATAACAATAATAGACAGTGTATCTGATAAGGCGGTAACCCGATTTCGTTTTAGAAAGTTATACTCTATAACAGTTCATTTTCAATCTTTAATGTCACTAGATTTTTTCTTATTTTTTTTTTTAAGTTTTTCTAATACTAAATAAGTTTTTTTTTTCAGTTACGTTTATTCAGCGTGGGTACAGTGTTGCTACAATTTTCGTATATAATTTTTCAATTTATTTAATCGCAGTAAAGTATTACAGACTCATTCGTTAGTAGCAGAAATATTTCTAATGTGAAGAAAAAATATTAGGCTAAAATTGCTAATCTATAATCTGTAAGTGCCATAGCTCCTTCAAAATTCTAAAGAGTGTGCACACTGTGCTTATAGTATATTTGCTGATTTGTTCAATTTAAAAATAAAAATAAAAGTAAGATGTATTCTTGGCACGACAGATTTGTTTTTAAGAGATTCAATGAAGAGGAGTTAATATAGAGATGCCATAAATTTGCACTACGAAATCGGCAGCAGTAATGGGTAGCAGGATGTACAGGGTGTGTTTACACAGTTTCAAGACTGATTGTTTCTTAAGCAGGGGTGCGCGCGCATATCCGTTCCACCAACAGAGTGAGGTGGAACTAACGTCAGCTAACGGAGCCCACACGCGTCAGTTGCTTCTGAGAATTGGAGTGAGTAGATCGCTAGTGGAATGAGTGCGTGTCATTGACCCCCGTCGAAAACTGATTAAGTGGAAAATGCAGCGTCATTTGGAGCAGCATTATTCTGTAATGTTCTGTGTGAAACTTGAGAAAACCGCTACAGAGACTTTTTATATGCTTCAAGAGGCCAACCAAGAAGAAGCCATGTCACGTGCAATGGTTTTCATGTGGCACAAGAGGTTCGAAAATAGCCGCGAGGACGTCAAAGACGATAACCATGCTCAAGGACTGATCCACAAAGAGTTTGTTCCTGCCGGACAGAGTGTCACAGGTCAGTTTTACGCTGGAGTGGTCCACCACCATTTGAAGGATAGAGTCCGGTGCATCCGCCCAGACATCAGAGACGATTGTATTGTTCACGACGACAATGCACCCTTTCACGCGTCGCTCGCCGCCGTCGAAGTTTTGGCTAAGTTTAACGTTGCAATACTGTCGTAAGCTCCCTACAGCTCCGTCCTCACTCCCAGCGACTTTTTTTGTTCCCCCGGATCAGAAGGGAAGTGATTCGACACAATTCCAGCGATTTCGAAGAATTTTAGTTCGCTGTACAAAAATGTTTAATACATTTTGTATTCTCAGACCAGTCTTGAAACTTTGTGAAACACCCTGTAGATATGCTGATATGATTACCAATATTCCCAAATATTATACTCATTTAATCCCAGATACGCATCCCAAGCAAGGGAGATTCAGATAAAGTTATGTATTCTGTAGTTGTATTCTGTAAAGTTGTGTATTTTTAATACTGGTGGGAGTAAATTGGCGCTGTAAAGGATCGAACCAGAAATCTCATGAACAGTAAACGAGCATGTTAAAGTCGAGGAAAAGGCCAAGCCACTTAATCAAAGCTACAAATTCACTTTATACTGTTTAAGTGAGATGTGATCGCTACATGCTCAGAATTGGGCAAAATACATCGAGAAAACATTTTCGATACAAAATACAAAATACCTTGGTTTTAGAATCTAAAGTACAAAATACAAAATACTTTTTAAATTAAAAAATTTCCAAATACAAATTACATTTTATTTCAAAATAAATTTAAAATAAAAAATACATGAATATTTTAAAATTATGTATTAGGTTGTACAACGCAAAATTTATTCTGATTTGATACTGATAAATAAAACGCGAAGTGCTTTTGTAAAACTGATTAAACTTGAAAATATAAATTTCCAAAATAAAGAATCAAATATTTTATATACAATAAAAAAAGAATATTTACAGATAAAATTTTTAAATATTTTCGGAAATATGAACATTTTCATATGGATGTAATTCAGCTTCATTTATGTCACAAACAATAGGCGGGCACATTAAAGCCCAGCAAAATGCCAAACTAGTTACTTTAAACTAGTAACTCGGTTTATACTGTTCAAGTGAAATAAGATCGCTACAGTATAATTAATTCCGAATAATAATATTCGCGTTATTCAATCACAAAATATCTGTCATTAAATAAAGCGAATATTTCTATATGGATATATCTGTAAAAAAAAAAAAAAAGAGTTTTAGCAGTTATGTATTTTATATATCTATAAACGTCATAAAAATTTTATTAAAAAAATACGTTTAAAGAAAATAAAATTATACTAGAAGCCAATATATTCTTTAATATACATTAAGGAATATATGTTCCTAACAATTAATTATATTTAACTATCTACGCAAATATATATGTTTAGTTAATGTACAATGTTATAGAGATAAAAGTTTATTCTTACAATTAAATGAGTTTATCCAGCTATTTATATTCTATTTGTTTTTCATTCTAGGAAAACAATTTTGAAGATATGCTGAAAAGGATTTGCTGTTAAGAGTAGTGATGGGAGTATTCGAATTCAAAATGTCTGAGGTCTCGATTCAGCCAAGTTCTCGAGTGATCTCGATTTGGACAAAAGTATTCAAATACAAGCCATCTGGCATTTGTGTCGCAGACGAAAACGGAAACTGCGGTTTTCGACTGTATTCAGTTCTCATAGCTAGAGTTTTCTGTTTTCATAAACTGCGTCAGTGAATGTTTGTATTAAAATTAGTGATGGTAGTATTCGAATACAAAATGTCTGTGTTCTCAAATGGTCTCGGTTTCAGACAGGAGTATTCGAATACAAGTCACCTGGCATCTGTATCGGTGACGAAATCTGCGGTTTTCGACTGTATTCAGTATTCAGTCCTCATATCAGGAGTTTTCTGTGGTTTCATAAGGTGCGCCAGCGAATGCTAGTATTCAAATACTCGGCGCTGTTTGAGACTTTTTTTCTCCGGAATTTTGCGGCGGTTAGCAGGATGATCAGCGCTCTTTAAGTTTTGATATTTAGTTTTATTTTTATTTTTTCAAGCGTACAATCAATTCAACTAATATACATATATATTTTTAGTTAAATCAATCATATGGATTTTAATTTAAGAAATATTACGATTATAATGAATAACATTCTGTGAATTTGTATTTAAGAAACGTAAATATAATTTTTTTAATTCATTTTTTAAAAATTTTACGATTAAAATAATTACTCATAGTGGAAAATAAAATTGTACGTTCGTAAAAAAGAACAAAAAAATCTTGATTTCGCTAATTAAAGACAAATTGATTAATTTTACGGGCTATGCAGGGGAGGGCCGGTACTTCGCCTTCTAAATCTTAGCAAATAATGAGATATAACTTGCAATACTGAGAGACATGGACGACGGCAGAATTATATTTTGGGACGGGCAAGATTTTGGAACACGTGTGGCAATGGCCCACAGTCTAGTCTGCTTTTAAAATTGCAGAATATAAACAGGAAATAATCTAAACTAAGATTTTTTTTTGTCAGAGTTATCATGCAAAACAATTTTTAAACATATCAACATATAAAGCAATACAAGAATTTATCAATTAAGAAATACTAAATATAAATATTTTTTTTTTTTTTTTTTTTTTTTACCAATATGTTTTTAAAAAAGAAATTGAAGCAGTTTCTTTTCCGTCGAAGGGCTTTGCCACCCTCAATCCTTTTTTTAAGATAAGTTTGAAACACATGAACATTAACAGGAAAACAAAATTAAAAAATCCCTGACGGCTCGGCCTACAGGCACAGGTAGATTTCGAAGACGCAGACCGTGGGGCGCCTGTTTGTCGGGAATTGCGGAAGAAATGACCTTTTTGTCATGATGCGGCATTTGGAAACGCCCACTTCGAAACCTAACTTGTTTGCAGGCGGAGCCGGCAGGGATTGTTTTTCTTTTAATTTTTTTTTTTTTTTTTTTTTTTTTGCTATAAGGGTTGGTCCTATAAAAAACTTGTCAATATAAAAGTTTTAGATAATATTAAGAGGTTTTATAATAAATTTAAGCGGATTTGATATCTTCAGAATTGACGAAGTTTCGAATTTTTTTTAAACCCTTCTTCCCCCCCCCCCCCCTTGGGGCCATTTTTAATGATATCAAAATCTGTCATACATAAATTCTCGGCCCTTTTCCTAGAAGTAATAATAACTTTAAATGGATTCGATACGTATCATAATTAAGAAATTATGGGTTTTTTTCTGTTTTCACAAAAATCCCCCTCACCCCCTTCCTTGGTTCTATTTTGCCCATTAACGAACTTGACCGAGATTTTATGCCCTTGATTTTATGTATTAGTTTGGAAGAGATTTGTGCAGAATTATGGGAGTTATCGTGTTCATAAAAAAGTGACATAGATAGATAGATAGATAGATACATATATAAAGTTTTGAACTGGGGGTGATTTTGGGTTCTGGGAGTCATGATCGGCGTAGATCTGCAAATTTTTTTCAAAAACTCCAACTTAGGGGAGAATGTAATAGATAGTATTTCTTACGAAATCTACCTAAAATTATCTTACCCTGGGAGGGGGTGGTGTAGGGTACAATGGGATAGAGTCATCCAGACAAAAAATTCTTGTTTTTTTTTCTCTAATAACAATCGTAATATTTATATCAAAACTCAAAAACATTAAAAAGAAAAGAAATTGTTCTGTAGCTGTAAATTATAAAACGTTACCATAAACAAAAGCGTTGCGTTTGTACGAAAATTAAACATTTCATTTGCTGAAAGAGGCGCTACTTGTAACGATATATGTGTTGAAATTAATACGCATTTACATTTGTTAACATATATACGTTTAATGAGGACAAGTTACACACAAGCAAGAATGGAAGACAGTTAAAAAACAGGCACGAGCGGTTACAGTTAAAATGGACGTTGTCATAGCTACCATTATATTACATCTCCCCTTTCAAAATGTTAATTAAGTTCTGTTTAAATTGTATTACAGATCAAGTCTTTTTATTAGTTTTACAACTCTTCCAGACCTGGTAACATAGGGTTTGTTGTCAGTTACGCTGGGGGCAGACACATTTAGATTTTTCTTCGGAGACACGTTGGAATTGTTATCAGCATTAGAAGGTTGATGGTCAATTTCTAACGGTAACTTCCTTTTCCTTTCAATTTCGAACTTCAACTTAGTTGGCTTGATTTGGATAGTGTTCCTTCTATATTCACCTTTAGGAGTTAGCACATTGTATGATCATTGTAGCAGCTTGAGATGTTATTGTTGCTGGTATCCAATTCCTTGGTGCTTGTTTCAGCATCACATTTTGGTTTGGTTGTAATGGAGCACTGAATGATGGTTTTGTATGAAGATCGTGGTAGTATTTTATGAATGCTTTGATCTAGCATTCGTTAAATGTTCTGTAGTTTGGGTCATAAGTTTAGGCTTTAGCAATTCTTCAGCAAACGGAACTGTGGTTCGCATGTGTCTACTGAAGAGACGTTGAGCTGGTGATCCTAAGTTTTCTCTTGGCGTATTTCTAAAATTTAGTAATGCTAATTGTATATCTTGACCTGATATCTTACATTTCCTTAGCAAATTCTTTGCTGTTTGGACAGCTCTCTCTGCTAGACCATTGCCTTTTGGATAGAGGGGACTTGAAGTTTGACGGGTAAACATCCATTCTTGAGCAAATTCCTTAAATTCAGAAGAATTGTAATTTTTCGCATTGTCAGTTTCTAAAATTGTTGGAATTCCATGGACACTAAACCAGTCTTTGAGGATTTGTATTGCAGACTTACTAGATAAATCTTTTAACGGTTTGAAATCAATGAAACCAGAATAACTATCTGTAATAAGTAGATAATCAACATCTTGATAGGTAAATACATCAGATGCAAGAATTTCCCATGGTAGTTTAGGTATCTCCTTAGAAATTAATGGTTCTCTCGGAGAAGTCTTCTGAGTTTTTTGACAAACTACACAATTTTCGATCATCGAAATTATATCTCCAAACATTCCTGGCCAAAACATGCACTCACGAGCTCTTCTAAGACAACTTGTAATGCCTAAATGACCTTTATGAAGATTCTCCAATGCACGTCGTCTGTATCTTTCGGGTATAATTATTGTTAATCCCTTTAAGATTAAATCTTTTTGAATCGATAGTTCATCCAAGAATGGTAAGTACT
Source organism: Maratus michaelseni (assembly GCA_963931845.1). Lineage (NCBI taxonomy): Eukaryota > Metazoa > Arthropoda > Arachnida > Araneae > Salticidae > Maratus > Maratus michaelseni. The sequence goes on along the minus strand of OZ007595.1, from coordinate 216,201,582 downwards.
TCTTACACGAATCTGGAACTACATCTTTGTTTTGGGGCCAACCAGTAAAAATGAAATGTTTCAGTTGTATTAGATCTGGATCCGTATTTGTGAGATCTTGTAAAATTTTAAACCCTACGTCTGTGGTTGGAATTGAAAATAGAATTTGGTAGTTACTCTCCTGTAACAAATCTTCATTATGACAGTCTCTGCTCAGCAAGTCAGCTATATACATTTCCTTACCTCGCTTATAACAAACTCTTGGAGCATACTGCTGAACCTCTAAGAAGATTTTACGGAGTCGTGGTGGAATTCGATCTATTTGTTTCTTAAAAATAGATTTTAAAGGTTTGTGATCCGTTTCAATGGTTACTTCATTTCCATATATATATTGATGAAATTTTTGGCATCCGAATTTCATTGCCAGGGCTTCCTTTTCTATCTGAGGATAAGATCTTTGGGCGTCATTCATCGCTGTGGATGAGAATGCTATCGGCCTGCCCTCTTGGAGCAGTACCGCACCTAATGCGAAGGAACTAGCATCTACTGAAATAGTAGTACTTTTGTTGGGATTATAGTATTTAAGTGACGGAGCTTCCTTCAATAATTTCTTGATTTCAGCTAATTCTCTATCTAATTCTTTATTCCAATTCCACTCTTTGTTTTTCTTCAATAACAATCTCATATTATGTGTTTTGTCTGAGAGATTAGGTATGAACTTATGTAGATACTGAATCATGCCAAGTAGTCTTTGTAACTCTTTTTTGCTAGTTGGTGCTTTAATTCTATCTATGGTTTCAACTTTCTCAGGATTGATCATGATACCATCACCAGAGAGGATATGTCCTAAATATTTAATTTTCTGAACTTAAAATTCACATTTATTTTCATTTAGTTTTGCTCCAGCATCTCTTAATGCTTGTAGTACTAATCGAGTATTTGATCGAAGAGTATTAATGTCAGGCGCATAAATCAATATATCGTCCATTGAATTTTCAACACCTGGAATGCCTTGTAGAATTTTCGCTATTACATTCTGAAAAATTTCTGGAGCTGTTTTTATACCGAATGGAACTCGAAGGAAGGAATATCTTCCCCATGGAGTACTAAATGTTAAGAATGGCTGAGTATGAGGCGAAACTTTCAGCTGCCAAAAACCCTTTTTCAAATCTAACTTCGTGAAATACTTTGATCCATCTACATTAGCTACGACTTCTTCTAAAGTTTTTAGCGGAAATTGTCTTCGCAAGAGTATTTTGTTCAAATCAGAAGGATCAATGCAAATTCTTATTTTGGCGTTTTGTTTCACAATAACCATATGGTTAGAAATTGGTGTAGCTTCATCTGTTTTCTTGATAATCCCATCCTTAACCATTCTATCAAACTCCTGTTTGATTTTTAATCTTAAACGGAACTCTTCTTGGTGGTTTGATCTCTTTTTGAGTGAATTCTTCTGCAAAATCGGCTGTGTACTCGAAGTTTTTTATACACCCCATTCCTTGAAATAGATCTTGAAATTCATCCTGAAAAAAATTAACTACTTCAATTCTTTGAATTAATCCGGCCTCCATGCAGGTTAATCGACCTAGGATTGGACTAATTCCTCCATGTGCAATTATTAATTTGAGCTGTATATGCTTATCTTTAATTTGACAGTGAACAATAGATTCTCCTGCCACCTCAATAGCATGACCAGAATATGAGAGGAGTTTACGGATATTTGTAGGTTTTATTCTTAAACGTAAATCCTCTGCTAAGCGAAATGGTATGACATTGCACTGGGCACCGGTATCAAGTTTCATTGGGATAGCTTTATTGTTAATTATGACGGTCTCGTACCAATCTGATTTATTAGCGTCGATACTTGCTATCAAAAAATTATCATTCGTAATCGTATCAACATTTTCAATATCTTGCATTCTGTATTTTTTCTGGTTTTTGGATCTACATTTTTTTGCGAAATGATTTTGCTTTTGGCAAATTTTACATTTCTTGCCAAAAGCGGGGCAATCATTAATTTTGTGTGTATTACCACAATTTCTACAATTGTTTATTATTTTAGAGAATTTGGTATTAGAATTAGGCTTATCTTTCGAAGAAACATTTTTATGCGACTGAGTATATTTCTTCGATATTCTGGAAATTATGGGTTGTGATTTATTGTCATCAGAAATATTTTTCAATTGCTCTGCAGCACTTTCAGAAGCAAGACAAATCTGCACAGTTTTATCTAAGCTTAACTCAGCATCGCTTAAGAGCTTTTCCCGAACGTCATTATTTTCAATTCCGACAACAATTCTATCGCGAATTAATTCCTCCTCCATAATTCCTAGTTTACATCTAGAAGCTTGTATTTTAAGCCTTGTTAAAAAATCTTTAAAAGCTTCATCCTGCTTTTGTTTAATCTGGTTGAATTTGTAACGTTCAAAAGTATAATTGACTTTAGGAGTGAAATATTCTGTGAACTTACCTCTAATAATCTCCAAATCTTATTGTTGATCTGTACTTAAACTGAAGGTTTTATAAATTTGCTGTGCTTCTCTTCCAATAACAGCCATAAATGTCGCAACTTGAACTTTTTTCTCTTTCTTGTCAAGTTGAACAGCAGCAGCATACCAATCAAAACTTTGAATCCAATCTTCCCATTGGTCTTTGGAAACCGCCGTAAGTAATGGTTTTGGAGGACTTATGCATTTTTCACCCATTTGTACTTAATTCAGATCGTCGTTAACGAAATTTAAAGTAAATTTAAGTTACTTTTTGACACAACTTCTGACACCATGTAACGATATATGTGTTGAAATTAATACGCATTTACATTTGTCAACATATATGCGTTTAATGAGGACAAGTTACACACAAGCAAGAATGGAAGACAGTTAAAAAACAGGCACGAGCGGTTACAGTTAAAATGGACGTTGTCATAGATACCATTATATTACACTACTCATACTTTTCTAATAGACTGATGTGAATCTGACACGTGATCATAAAAAAAGGCAAACGATTTTACGTAGAATAAACATTCGAAGAGTGAAACAGGCGAAATGTCGTCCCTCATTTATTACTTTGAAGGAAGTCTGGAGTAGTTTTTAGTGCTACTACATTTGAATACAAAGAATCGATTTTGATTTCGATTCTGAAAAGTTTTCGAAAACTAAGTTATCGATTCTTAAAAGATCTCGAATCGGCCCATCACTAGTTAAGAGATAATGCATAAAAGTAATTAAACAAGGGATTGTGCAACTTTAAAGAGAGAAATCCGTATCATTAATGAAAGAAAAATATTTAGAAATAAAAAAAAGATTTCTATTTATTAAGTAAATATTTTAAAGTAAATTTAACTTTTATATATTGCATTCAAATAAAATCTTATTCAAAACAATATAAATGAAATGCCCAACAAAACATTACAATGTAATGTTTCGTAGACTATTTTTTTTAATCTTGTGATACCGCTTTTTCGTGAGCCCCACCAGTGGCTGAGAGGTTCTGCTCTCAAAGCTGGTAGACACAAGATCTGTATTAAAACCCCTGTCGATCTAACCGTTTGGAGTTTTCCGTGGTTTTCCTCGAACCTTGACGTAAATACGGGTTAGTATCCCTTAGAAAGACCCCCACGGAGGGCACTCCCCCCTTGGGCCTATATCCTTCGCGTAGATAATCGGCCGTCATAAATCAACCCAACCCAACTCACTTTTTCGTGCGTAAACATTCTCTATAGAAAGAACAATGTTATGCAGATAAAATTTTGTTTAGTTGTTAAACGAGTTAATTCAGTTATTTATATTTATTTTCATTTACATTAAATTAAATCAATTCAATCGAATATTTTGATTTCTTTTACAAATTATTTTGCGTTTTTAAGAGACAATGTGTAGCCTAGTTCAAGGGCTCTTAAAGGTCGTAGTTCTCTCACTAATAAATCATTATTAAACCCATTACTATTTATATATACAATACTCAAAATAGGTAAAAAAAATCTGCTTACCTGTGATAAGGTTATCCAACTATTTCATTCATCGCACAGAGTACAGCTGGAATTTGTGTAAAATTTTCATTAACAGAATGTGTGGATTCGCTGAATGATCATCAGGAGTTGCACTGAAGAAGTTCGCTCAATTTAATGATATAACATTTAAAATTATCAATTTTGATACAAAAATACTTGTTTAAATAGTTATAAGATAAAAAGAAAAAGATTAGAGTTTTAATTCTTAGATGGGATGGAATATTTAGGAGCGAAATTACGCTTTCAATAAGTAAAAAATGATGAGACCATTTCATATTAGGTCTTCATAACATAGCAGCAACGCCCCATCTAAAAGCTTTTTTAAAGTTAATGAAAATAGTGTCTATTCAGAGTTCAAATTCGAAAGTCACAATATAAAAAAGATAAACAGCTGAATTGGCAGTTTCTATTGACTGTTTGCCAGTTTGGGATAATTCCGTGGCGTCTCCATCTAGTGAGTTTTTGTCGTATTACGAATGATAACTGACAAGTAGCGTCATAAGTTGGAGCTAGCAAAAATCACAAACTGTTCGTATATTTCACAGATTGTTCACTGAAAGATGAAACTTTTTTGCACTATTTCCTACAATTCTCAACAGGTGTTCCAGAGTAGAGTGCGTCGTCGTGAAAAGACCTTAAGTGTGTCGTAAAATTAAAAAATAAGGTGAATAAAGATTTTAAGAAATAGCAGAAATATCGATACTTTACCTTCCAACATTTCATATTATATGATTTACTTAGAAATGAAATTTAGTGTCATACAGATGCATTATTTAAACGCTTGATTACAGGGTCGGAAATATATGTCCCTTATATGTCCCTGTGTTATTTTTTATTCTATTCGTACCATTTTTTGAAACATATTTGCTGCCATACACTCATGCTAGAAACAAGGACAGCAGCAGTATATAGATTCAATGGGATTCCGAGTTACTAGGCAACTCAACAGACTGGAGATGAGTAGATTGTACTTAGAGTGCGCTCGGTATGTGTTAAATTTGTTAGCGCATACTAGCACCACATTCCTCTCCTGCGGCCGGTACTAAAAACAGAACTTTGCTGCAGGCAGAGCCGTAGCGTCAAGGGGGGCAGGGTCACTTTACTACCAGTATTTTTATGTACTACTAGCTGACCCGCCCGGCGTTACGCAAGCCCGTGTAATAAACTCAAATCTTTTAAAAAACGAAACTCTGGCCAAGGTCTCCGATGGCTTCGACACCGTATACCGGGCACGCTCGCACGCTTCGGAAAATCTTTTATTTCGCACTTCCACCACCAGGGGAGCAACCTCTTTCAGAAATAAACTCTGAGACTGACTGGTCAACGCTGCCTACGGTACTGTATAGTAGGCGTGCGACAAAATTGAGCTGGTTTCGAGAAGATGGGAACATTATAAGCCGAGTTATTGAAATAAGGCACAGTTAGAGAAAATAACCATGAATGAGGTGTCGGGTGAAGGGGATGTTCAAGTGTCCTTCACATAATGACTAATTAGGAGGACTACGATGCATCTTTAAAAATTCGTTCGTTTGCTTAAGCTAAGAACTCAATTACAAATTTGCCTTAAACTATTATTCGGAAATAGTGGTAACCGCTACTCATAAATTTACTTTAATGTTATTGAAGGTGACTATTAAGTTAATTATAATATTTGGAATCAGTTGTGTTGAAATCGGAAAGATAGTTGAGGAGATACGGAAACGAGGCATAGTTAGAGAAAAACTTTGAAGGAGGGGCCGGAGTGGGAGGGGATGTTCAAGTGCCCTTCAGCAAATGACTAAATAGGAGGACTACTATGCATCATTCAAAATTCGTTCGTTTGGTTAAGCTAGCAACTTAATTACAAATTTGGCTTAAACTATTATTCGGAAATAGTGGTAACTCTACTCATAAATTTAGTTTAATGTTATAAAGGGTGTCTATTAAGTTACTTATAATGTTTGGAATCACTTGCGTTCAAATCGGAAAGATAGTTGCTGACATATGGAACGGGGCATAGTTAGGTAAAAAACCTTGAAGGAGGGGTTTGGGTGGAGGGGATGTTCAAGTGCCCTTCAGCAAATGAGTAATTAGGACAACCACTATGCATCTTTAAAAATTCGTTCGTTTGGTTAAGCTAGAAACTTAATTAGAAATTTGGCTTAAGCTATTATTCAGAAATCTAAACATGTTAAAATTGTTAAATGTAATTAGACCCTTACCCCTCGCCATTCCCGCAAACATATAACAAATAATCTGTTAAATAAAGTTTTCTGTATTAATACTCTCTATCAAAATAATATCTATCCTGTTTTAAAAAAACAAAAAAACCTTAAACCCAGATAATTATAATAAAGAAAAACGTGCCTGGAAATGTCTTAAACAGGTGACGTTTGTATAATTTGCCGTGAGTAGATGGCGCTACATTAGCTTGGCTGTACACAGATAACTGCAATCCATGTTGGCACTATTTCGTTATAAGTCCTTATCTATGCATCGTTACTCTGATTTATTTATCATCAATGCTGAGTGGCGTCAGTTTCGGCCTCGACGAAGCGCCAATCGCTGTCAGCGCCATCTATTGTTTGAAATTTGAACTAAAATCAAGAAACACATTAAGGAAACTCCTGGCATCATACATAACATTCCTGTAAGAATTTTTTAAATATATGTCACCGTATGCAAGTTATTGAATTTTAAAATCCACCAGTCATTTTTGGGACACCCGGTAAATAGTCCTGTTAGAATAGGTGTCCTTATTATATACGTTAATTTCAATATAAACAGGAACACAAAAATATTTTTGATAAAAAAGTACAATATACAAGAGTAATGCCCATGAGCAAAGCTTCCTATTTATAAGACTGAAAATAGCAGTCACTAATATATATATATATATAATAATAAGCTTATATATATATCCCTTTAAAGGTTAATGCATATAAGTCTTTTAGAATTTTAGCATTCTTTTAAACGTAAAAAAACTTAAACATAAAATGTTAAACACAAAGGTTAGTTCAAAATATGTTTATAATAATGTTAACAATCATTTTATTACAAATTAGAATAAATTATATTGTCCCTTTCTTGGCTCTGGTAGAACATTTTATTTGTATTAGTAAACAAATTTGAAATAACATATAGTATTTTCATAATATTTATTTTAATCATCATCTTTTTATTGTGCTGTGGAACTTTAAACATGGATTTAAATGGACCTTGAGGTAAGAAAGTTGAGAAACATTTATCTAATTAAAAAAAGGGAAGCTACAAGTTTGCATATTTCAACCAGCACCAGCAATGAACGACAATAATGAAAAAAATAAACTGGGTAATGATATATATTCTGAACACGTGTAATCCTTCTAATAGTCCAAGTGCTATACGACAAAAATAAGGTGAAAACTGCACATCGTGATACAGTTATACCGATTGGTCAGTATCTACTCAATACAAAGCATATAAGAAGGGGAGGCATCGCGAAAAGTGCGGGGAATTCAAGATGGCTGCCGTTATTCAAAATGGCGTCATTTTCGGGAATTAATGCAATTTCGTTAGTATTCATCGTATAAAAGAATGTTTGATAAAAATTTAGATGTTTAGGTAAAAAAATATTATTTGTAAAACTTTACAGCACAGTCGAAAAGTATTTATGAATTCAGTTTGCCTGTTTGTCTAATCGTCTGTCTAGTCGCGCACTTACTCGAAGAAAGATAACCGTATATCCAGATAATTAAAATATGGTATTGTAGTATACCGTAACAAGTTCGGTATTCATTTTCAAGTGTGCATCATTCATAGTTCATTTACAGGGGCAATCAAAATTATTCGGTTACATTATGGTCTGTAGACGAAAATCGCTTGCAATGTGTTTTAATGATGGTATACTCTTTGTAACATATTCAAATTAGTATACATCAGTGCGGTGCAGTACAAGATACTTACTGTAGAATAAGCAGTGCATAGCAGTTTTCGTTCATTTACAGGGGCTCACAAAATAATAAGGTTACAGTTACGTTAATGTCTCCGAGCACAGTGACTTTATAACTTGTGTATAAATTTTATAGATCATCAGATCGATTGTTATTAAGGGAGGTGCTAGGTATGAAATAACTGCAATTTTTAATAATAATATCCCTATTGGTCAGTATCTTTTTTATATTAAAACAATGCATATAAGAGAGGCATAATGAAATGTCTTAGGAATTTAAGATTTAGGCTGTTATTCATTTTTTCCGTTTTCGTCATATAAAAGTGTATTTGATGTCATTTTCGATTTTTTTAATCAAAAATTTTCTTTTTAATATCAGAAATATGCTTAAAATGAAACTAGTTCAATTATTAAAGTATTTTTTATTGTATAGTGAGTAAAATGAATGGAATAAATAAATAATAAAAATGCATTTTACTAATGCCTTACTTATACAACATATTAAAAAAATGAATGCTACATAACAAATGAATGACATAAAATTGAAGAATAAAAAAACTTTAGTTTGTTGCATATTATTTCTCATTCACATTCGTTTTCACAGTTGCACAATAATGTGCAAGAAAGACCAGCCTTCCTACAACTACACTTATTTTTGCATATTTTGCACATACATTTTATTAGTTCTTTGTAACCCTTTCCGGCACAGTGGTTTCAGTCCGGGAACACCTAATTTTAATTCCAAACTTGCAAATGGCACCAAGAATATTTTAATAAAATTTTGTTTCTATAATGAAAGAATAAAATTAGGAGTTCATATTTTCGAAAAAAGTCGTTTGTAAATTCCGGTGTCAGTCAGTTATTTCTCATTTTACGAACAGAATTTGTCTGTGCCGGAAAGGGTTAAGAATCTGCAATCTCGGGCAGCTCCGACCATTTCAATTTTCATGAAAAATTATGCAACCACCATCCCCATTTGTTTGGAGAGGGGGGACACATTTCCCGCTCAAGTGCTTGTCCCCAAATGTGTCCAGCTTGGAAAGCACTCCCTAAAATATGTTGCTCTAGTGCACCCTTGGTTGCTGGAAGATGTTCAATAGGATGATTTTTTGTCATAAACAATTCCTGTCTAGCACCATTTACACTTATGCTGTTACATGTTGATCAGTACAACAATACTACGAATTTTTCTAAAATATTTAGAATATCGTCAGGTATGGAAGTTTGCGGTTTTGTTAAAAATGAAAATGCGATAGTAGCATCTTTATAGAGAATCCATGTCTTCCAAGCTGATTTTTTTTGTTTTTCCTGTGAAACCAGGATTGCTGTCGCAGCCTGTGAAAGCATTGAATCCTAGGACCGATATTGCTTTTTGTTTTCCAATTGCTGCAGCTACAGTATGGACGGGAATACGTCTGTAATTCTTCCCTGTTCCAAATGCAATCCAAACAGTTTGCAGGTGTCTATCTGACAGAGTAAAGAAATGTACAATTGCTAAAACTAATACATCAGTATCTACAGAGCGTATAACAATATTTTTCAATCCGTTTTCTGAGCCCCACCAGTGGCTGAGAGGTTGTGCTCTCGAAGCTGGTAGACGGGAGGTGCTGGGTTCGATCCCAATCGCGCCCGTCGGCCTAATCGTTCGGAGTTTTCGTGGTTTTCTTCGAGCCGTGGATTTATCCATGCGTAAATACGGATTAGGTTCCCTTCGAAAAGACCCCCACGAAAGGCACTCCCCCCGGGCCTATATCCCTAGTGTAGATATTTGGCCGTCAATAATCAACCCAACCCAATCCGTTTTCTGCCATGTCTTTGAGGTGCAAGATTATCGTTGTATCAGCTTCTTCATGACCAAGGCAAGTCATTCCAATTAATGAACTTAGTGCAATATTATTTCCTTTAACTTCTTCACCTGGAGTGGTTATAACTTGTGTATTTTTTATGGTATTTATAGCTAGTGTTCCAAACAGATTAAATAACTCTTCTTTATTACTTGAATTTCTTAAGAAATCTTGCCAATATAATAATATAATAATATAATTAATATAATTAATATAATAATCTTGCCAATTTTTAGGTAGTTTGACATGCGACAGCACTTGCCGCCTGGTTCCTGCACCGCTTTTTTTGTCTGGTTTCACCTTTAATGCTTGGTGTAATGTATCTATCCCATATCAAATCTATTCTTTGGTAACTAAAACTCTCAATGTCGTTTCATAAATGGGGTTAAAATGTGGTAATGTAGTAATCATTAAAGATTTTTGAAGACTGGCGAGGCTTTAAAATGTTAATAAAAACTGGCCCATCATAAATTAAAGCATCGCATGCTCCTGGAAAGGTGTTTCTATTCTTCTCAATATTTTCCTCTAAAATACGTGCTAAATCACTTTTATGGCTGGGTCGAAATTCACCGTTGCTGGAAAAAAGCAGGGGGAAATGGTTGGTTTTCATAATTGAAAAATTTTGCAGGTCTAACTGACGATTCTGTGTAACTATTTATTTAGAGGAAACTGGATTCTTAGAAAAAACGGAAACGTTAATTAATATGAAAACATAAATGGTACAGATACTGACACTGAATATTTACAAAATTAATCTTTATCAAGCGTTTCAGTATATAATCGTGCATCGCGCTATAAAACTATATATAGAACAGATCTTTCACAAACAAAAATATTTTCATTTCAATTGTCAGATCGTCTGCGCACCAAAGAGTCTGAGAGTAGAGTAAGAAATCGCAATATTAAAATGAAATAATTTTGGAATTTTGGAACAAAACCCCATTTTGGGTGGTGCTTCGTCATCAGAATTACATTGTAATAAATACATAAATACACGCTACATTGTATATTGATATAAAATAAAATGTTCATATGACAATTTGCAATTCTTTCAAATCTAGCAAAGTTCAAAAACACATTATATAATTAAAAACGCGCATAGACAGCATTGTGCTTATTGAAAGTCCTGTGACCATATTATTTTGTGAGTCCCTGTAAATGAACGAAAACTGCTATGCGCTGCATATTCTATAGTAAGTATCTTGTACTGCACCGCACTGATGTATATTAGTTTGAATATGTTACAAAGAGTATAACATCATTAAAACACATTGCAAGCGATTTTCGTCTACAAACCATATAGTAATCGAATACTTTTGATTGCCCCTGTAATTGAACTATGAAAAAAAAATCATTTAAAAAGATTAAAATGTGAGCGAGAAATCGCGCAAGAACCTTCCCATAGACTTAACATTAGCTTGAGCGCTTTTTCGCGTGACTACTGTAGGCTCATAAGAAAGGACAGTGTTGATGTGGGTATGTTTCTCCCAGGGATGAGATTTCTCCGCTTTTTTGCATAACAGTATAATCTTACAGAAAATGTTTTATTAGTTAATCGGAACATTCTGCGATTTAAGAAAACAACGTTTTCTCTAAGATTATACTGGTATGAAAAAAGCGGAGAAATCTCATCCCTGGTTCCTCCTCATTCAAATGAAGACAGTTTTCTTTGGCTTCCCTAAGACAGTTTTCTCAGTCACATGAACCGCCCCAAAAACCATTGTTCAGCTTCACAGTTCTTCATTTTCAAAAGAAATCAGTAAAAAATCCCAAATCGTTTGAGAAATACAATGGACGTGTTTTACTTTTCTTTCTCTCTACATAACTATTTGGATTATTCTATATGTTCAAATATTAGCACTTCATAATTTTAATAATTAATTGAAATGCAGAGTCTTACTTGAACTAACAAATATTTTAGTACTCCCCGTAAGAAGTATATTAATGTTTCTATCAAAATTGCTATAACTAATTTTCAAACTCATAGTAATTTTAAACATCACTTGAATCGTATTAATTACCAGAAGCTGTTTCTTCTGCGACTTTTTAACACTTTCAAACCTAGTTGAAAAGTGTTTATGACTTCGGTTTGTCTGGCCGTATGGCCGTCTGCCGGCTGTCCGTGCTCTAACTCCCGTAAATATGCTCGGATTACCCTGGAATTTTTATATGTTATTGTCATTATATGTAGCATGTTTCCTATTTCAATTGAAGTGTGTAGCACTTATAGTTTTTTTACAGGGACACTCAAAAGAATTGCGTTACATTACGGTCTATGGGGAAAAATCATTTGCGGTTTATTTTAATGATGTTACACAATTTCAAACACATTGTAATGGATTTATGTCACTAAGGTGCATTACAAAAAGCTTAATACGGAATAGGGTGTGCATAGCACTTATAGTTACTTTACAGGGACAGTCAAAAGAATTCCGTTACATTACGTCTATGGAGAAAAATCGTTTGCGGTTTAATTAAATAATGTTTCACTATTTTAAACGCATTGAGATGTATATATATTACTAAGGTGCATTACACGAGGCTTACTAGAGAATATTGTGTATAGCAGTCATCGTTCATTTACAGGGACACACAAAAGAATTCTCTACTGTCTGTTAACAATAATTCCTGGAAGTGCGTTTTAAGTTGCTGAACGTGATTTTAAATTTAACTCACTTTTTGTCTATTATTTGGTGTGTATAAACTCTGTAGATCATATACAGGGCAGCACAAAAGTTCGCGAACACATTTCCGTTTATTGAAAGAAAATCCAGAAGAAGAATTTTAAACTGTGCTACGCGTTTCCTAACTAAACTAAAATTTAGCATTCTATGTAGTGTATATACAAATCTATAGATCATATACAGGGCTGAATAAAAGTATTCGGATATTTTTCGGAATATTGTATATGTTGGAACTATATGTTGGTAATTCCTGAAATTACATTTTTAAATATGTTATGCGTTTTCCAAATTGTTTACTTAGATGTTATCTTTCAGCTTATTAAACGGTAATGATTTGTAAAATTATTTTGGAAGCGTTGGAAAGTGTTACATAATCTATGCTTTATGCATGCTTTTTTGTTCTTGTTTAATTTAAAAACTGAGCGATGTATGTACAGATGAAATTAGTACGAGATGTATGTGCAGATGAAATAAGTGCGAGATGTATATGCAGAAGAAATTACTACGAGATTTATGTGTAGATTAAATGAATACGAGATATATATAATTCAATTTTTGAAAGAAAAAACATTCACACCGGTAAAAAATGGAAATAAAAATTTAAATAAATTTTTAATTATCTTTTGGTTTAAGTTTACTATGAAGATTTTGGATCTAGTCATAAAGTTGTCTCCAGAGATAACTTTAAAATTGAAACAAAGAAAAAAATATATCTAGCATTGTCCTTTCATTATTGAAATGTTTTACTGTGTAACGCTTTAGTCCTAGTAAAACGGTTGAAGTGAGAAATTCATAGATCTAAAATTATTTTTGAATAAAACTCATTATGGTTCGGAAACTAAATGCAATTGAAAACCAATAATTGTTAAATTTATAGTAACATGTAAAATGAATCAAATGTTATTATACTAGTAAATCTACAGATCAGGCGCCTCAATGTCAGCTCTGAAAATCATTGTTTTTTAATATCACTTTTCATATTTAGCATCCTATAATCCACAATTTAATTTTTTATACTATATACATAGTATTTATAGACATATAAAACACTTCGAAAGTTTTCAAAAATTAGAACCGTTAAATTAAGCACGGTTTATGCAATGAAATTCTGAAATTCTTATGAACTTTTTTTCATGAAATGTTTTGGATAAAGAGTACATTTCTAACCCCCGTAATCTTGTTAAATTTATATTCGTGATTTACTATTGATTGTGTGAATAATTATAGTATATATTGAATTTCGTTTTATACTGTGATTTTATTAAGATAAGCAACAGTTTGGAAAATAATTTCATGTTATCCTAATACCCAAATAACAATATTGACTTACCTTCCAACCGCGAAACACTTGCATCTGATGGATAAGTTGAATAATATCTCTTCTACAAAAGCAACTTATGGAAATGAATCTGAATCTACTATATTTCCCTTATATCTATTTTAGAAATCTAGTTTAATTACAATTTTTGTTTCGGAAAAACAGTTTTGATGGTCATTCTATAATATTTAGATGTAAGATCTTACCTAAGTACATCCTGATCTACTCGATGGCAATAGCATATTAAAATCCTCAGCCCCCCCCTCCCCAATATATATTAGTCATATTTGGAAGTTTTTAAACCTATTGGGTAATCATTCATAATCGTGCCTACTGCCATTTCACTAAATAGCAAACGTGATTTGGCGCTATAAATTATTTTTTTTTATATATTTTTATGATCTCAGTTTCCAGTAATTGTGCTATTTCAGGATGTATGAATGCGTATTACTTTGCCAATTTCTTTAGATTAACAATCTCGTTGTACGAGATATTACATCTTATTTTAAAAATAATACTAATTTTCAACCACGAAAAATCCACATCTCTTCCAGAAAATTAATAATATCTCATGTAAAAATGTTTCGGAAATCATTCTACAGTTATTAAAAGGTAATTTATATCAAAATAAATTCTCATTTATTTCAATAAAATACAAAAATCAACCGAAAATCTGGGAGCACGGCAGTGCGTCCGCCAAGTTCACACAGGCCGTAGATACCTTTTCCCTGACCATTTCTGCCAACTTTTCACCCCCTCATAACTACGTTTTGGGGAGAGCTAGATAATTTTCCTTTTTAACACACATTAATATAATCAAACTGAACTAGGTTCCACGATTTCGAATTTCTGTACTTAATATTTTTCGAAATATACAATTCCGAAAAAGGGCTCTTTTGTCACTGACTCACAGGGGATCATCAAATAACTAAAGTTGCTGATCATCAAATAACTAAGGTACTTCTAACAGTCAATCATAAAATTTGACAAGTAAGTAGGTTTTGTCACACAATTAACCAGAAAAGTCTGAAAACATAGAATCAGAGTGAAGCTCTCGCCGAAAATGTTTAATTTTTAGAGCCTTTTTTCTTAATTTAATTAAACATTTTGTTTTAACGAAGTTATTTTTCTATATTATTTCTCTTAACATTGTTATATGTTACGTTCGTTATATTTGTATAGCCTATAACTTTGATAACATATTTTTAAAGACCTGATCGTACGTTCCACAACCACTGGTCTAAGAAGTGCGTGTTACTAAATCGCTCCTGTTTCTTTCTATTTTAAGATATATAGAATGCTGTGACCTTTAATTATGACCGTCGAACTGGTCATGCGCAACTTGTGTATAGACAGCAAGCAGCTCAATCGTAGCACTCCGTTTCGATCGCAACTTTCAAACTCTGGCATAAGTGAAGGTTCGTTTGGACAGATTTTTAAAAAACATATTAATTTACAAACAAATTCGAGGGTACGCTGCCGAAGGCAGTGGGGTGGATACTACAGTACTACTGCATACCACACTGGATACCACAAGACGAAAATCACTGTAAGAGGAAGGGTTGTAGGCATATTTAAGGAAAGAAATTGCTGTCAACATTTAGCAAATTTCCCCAAAGCAATTTTTTTCCGTTTTTTGATGATTCCAAATAATGCTTTAATGATACAAAAACTTATTCTCGCTACAAACATATAATAAATATTACGCCAAATCATGTTTATGCGGTCACTATGGTCTTCCATATTCAGCTCTACAGCCAGGCTTAGCATCAAATAAGAGCAAACATATGATCCGCTTGGATATCACTAAATATTTACCAGAATAATAAAAAAACTCTAGTTAGAACGGTGTACTTAATTTTGTGGCAAACGACCCTTATTAAAACACGTTGATTGTCTGTGAATCCAATAGCGGAATTCTCTTAATGAGCCTGTTGAGAGATCAGGAGAAGTTTCCTTAACTTTGAAGAAGTAGTATGCAATACATATCGTTTGTTTTCAAGAAAACGACAGTTAATCCTCTGAAATCGGGTCAATTGGCGTATTTTTGCCAACGTAGTTTTATATAACCGATTGTTACCTGTTGAAACACTTTTATGGTATTTACATTCAATTTCAACAACTTTGATACCACTATTACGCTTGCTTCACATCAAATCTTGACGTTGGATACGATTATCCCTGTGCACGGAACATCTTGTTTTATTAGTTAAAAGGAACACCGGTCTCTCAGTCCATGACATCTATTCGTACTAACCTATGACATTGATTCACATAAGGAGGGTAGACTAATTACAACATGTAATATTTCAAATTCTTTATTTATACAAAAATACACACTAAACTCTACATAATGAGAAAAATTCACAATTTTAAAGAAATAGAAACATTGAACGGTCCGAGAGACCTGTGTTCCGCGCAGAGGGTTAATGAGAAATTATCACAAAAACGTTTAATATTTTCTTCTGACACACATTTATCTCCTCCAAATATAGCTTGACGAGTTAATTTCATTATTTACAGCGCTCGTATGGGTACCATTACTTTTCCAGGTGACATACCAGTATACTTTTCTAAAACACTACATCAAGTTCAAATGTCCGAAATTTCACCTTATATAAGAAGAGATTATCTATAAGAAAATACTGGTACCGAATAATTTCCTGGTCTTAAAATTCCAGGACCCGTACGAACCCTGATTTAATTTTTTAAATAAATTTTATAAAAAAATCACAGTTATGGAAATATAAATTATTTCTTTTTTAACTATCTCTAAGCTAAGTTGGGATAACAGATCTCTTTATTGGTTCGATTAAAGAAGATTTAGATAATAAATACAGGCTACACTAAGTTTTAATTACTAACCTATTGTTTTGTAAAAATAATTATAGGTTAAGCACAATTTATGTGGTTATTAACCATAAATATGGATTTTCATCACGATAAGTGAAATAGCATTTCGTGATTGGTTTTACTTCATTATGGAGCGAAATACATTTAATAAAACGTTAACTTACCAGTATCCATTTTATAAATAGGGGCTTTACTCCTTTATATTCTTATACTACTTTTATTGCAGCGTTGAGGATATTAATGTAAGACGATTATATTCAGTGAGAATTATTTCACATTAATGCTTAATCTATACTAATATTATAAAGGAGTAAAGATTGTTTGTTTGTAGGGGGTAATCTCTGGAACTACCGAAACGATTTCAAAAGTGATGGTGGCAAATTGATGGTTACAACCCCTGCTCCAACATAGGCTATATTTTATGTCGGTGCCACTACCCCAGGGGGGTGCAGGAGCGAAAAACGTTCTAAAATTGCGATCTTTTCTATACTAAAGCAGCTAGAAATTTGAAATTTGGCGTGGTAGTTACTTATAAGATGTAAATGCTCTCTAAAAACAAAATAAAAAAAAAATCGAAATTTAAAAGGGTGAAATGACAGAAAAGCGTTCTAAAAACATTCTAAATTACAATTTCTATGGAATCTCTAGAACTACCGAACCGATTTGAAAAGTGATGATGCAAATTGATGGTGACAACTCCTGCTCCAACATAGGCTATATTTTATGTCGGTATCACCAACCTCAGGGGGGTGCAGGAGCGAAAAACGTTCTAAAATTGCGATCTTTTTTATACTGAAGGAGCTAGAAATTTGAAATTTGGCGTTGTAGTTACTTATAACATGTAAATGCTCTCTAGGAACAAAATAAAAATAAATTCGAAATTTAAAAGGGTGAAATGAGCGAAAAGCGTTCTAAAAACATTCTAAATTACAATTTCTATGGAATCTCTAGAACTACCGAACCGATTTCAAAAGTGATGGTGGCAAATTGGTGGTGACAATCCCTGCTCCAACAGCCTCTTTAATAAAAAATTATGCGTTTCTGACGACTGGGTGTTTCGCTAATTGTTGCCACAGATTAATCTCGGAAAATGAAACATTTGAAGTTATTGAAAAAAAATAGTAGCTCGAAAAGTATTTGTCAGAAAATTGTTAGGCAAACTGCGTTTGAAAGGTAAAAAATTGTATTTTTCTTGATATAAATTTCAAATCTAATGGTTATGCCATTTTTCAAATATTAAATTGGAAAAATTACCAAATTTCACAATGGAGTACCATAGCAAATCCTTCATGCGTAAAAAGATAATGATAAGGGTGACGTATCCTGGCGTGTATATTGGCTATAGCACGAGTCACAAATTATAGTAGCCTTATTATTCTGTTAAAATATAAAAGTGAATTATGAAATGTCAATATTTTGTTGTATTAAATGTTCGTTATAAGAAATTGACCAGCGTAGCGGGCGCAGCTTGCTAGTATTCTATAAATCTTTTTAAATAAAAATGACTTGTTCTCGTGAACCAAATTAATTTAACCTTTTTTTTTTAAACATTGGGTCTCAATCTCATTATGTGAAAAATAAAAATCCGTGAAAACTACTATTGAAGTGTTTGTTCACGTTCAATCAGCTTTATAAATGATTATGTGCAAGATTTAATTTTTACTTTTGGCAATGGAATTGTAAATTATACTCCACTGCAGAACATAGAGTTAACAGAAAGAAAAAACGGCTTGTAATATGAAGTCGGTTATCGCTCAAATTAGTAGGTCCAAACAAGCCACTTCGTTGGACGGAGACAGGCTGCACGTGGATCAAGGACTGGATTCAATGGACGGGGAGAGGTTTTCAAAGCAAGCCGCCAGTGCTTTGAGCCAATTTTAGGGTTGCATTTTTGGCGTCACGCCAAACGTAAACATTTCATCTCCAGTTACTCTTTACCCCTTGACTGCAGAACATGATTGTAAAAATTTGTGAAAAATGCTATGGAACTATTTGTAAATAGCGTGTGTTCAAGTTCAAACTGATTTATTAATGTTTATGGGAATAATTTAAATTTTACTGTTTGACAACTGCATTTTAAATTATGTATTTTTAAAATGATGAGTATTTTTTAAATGAAAATAAATAAATAAAATGATTTTGTACATATCAGCTCTCTAAACTTTTGTAACCCCAGCCATATACGATAAAAACTGACTTTAATCTAGCAGATTTTGATGGAGCTTGAGCTGTTAGTTTGATAATATTTCAGGAATATAGTATTGTTGTGAGCTCGGGGTTCGAAAGGACTGATGCCAATATATAAGAACAATAAACAGGCTTTATTTGCCACAAACAATTCGATAAGAACAGAAATATCTTCTCAAAATACAAATATTCAGTAATCTTCAAATCTAATAACAGCACAGCAAAATTCTACACAGAACAATATAGCGTATTGTTCAATACAAAATCGCTCATAGACAACACAGTCTCAAAGCAAAAGCCTCTCGTGTGAATTCAATCACAGGTGATCATCAACTAACTAAACTGACTGCCCGGAGGCCCTTATATAGGCTTTAGAGACCATTCTAGAATTTTTGAGAGATTCGGGTGTCCAGAATTTACCAGAAATTACTTCAACTTTCGATAGAGAACCCAAGCGAGAATAAAGGATCCCAATGTGTAGGTATAAGGGGGGGGGGGGGGGGGTTGCACAAAAGTCGCCAACTTGGCGACATTTGGCGATATATCGCCAAATTTGGCGACAAAAATAAGTCGCCAAAACCATCGCCAACTTGGCGATAAACCCATTCCTTGGCGATATTCCCATAGAACTCTATTGTAAAAACGATGAGGTGTAAGGTTGTTTTTCTTGCAAAGCACCCGAGGCCTTTAGCATTGAGTTACATGATGCTCAATAGGAAATACATTAATAATACTGCAATTTTCACAATAATAAAATAAAATAAATTTAAACAAATGGAATATTTACAAATATATACAAAATTCATAACATTGCCCCCCTCTGCAAACATGTAAAATAACAATTAAATACATTCATAATGCTGAATTATACAAAATATACACTTATTTTAAAAATAAAATAAAATAAAAGCATAGACATTATCACATACAAGTATTTAAATAATAATAACATTAATAATGATAATGCTAAGCAAAAGAAATTATTACATTAACTTACATACAAGACCATGGTCATACTAATTTACATTATTTACATTACACTATTTATAATCAATGAACTAAGGACTATGGCCATAGTACGGAGCCAGCCTGTCGTAATGAACGACTCTAGGCTTCGAACTTGCTGACTTTCGGATCCGAATTACGACATCGTTCAGTCTGTTTAGGACTGTATAAGGACCGTCCCAGTGCGATTGCAGTTTGGGAGAAAGTCCTTTACGTCGAGTCGGATTATAAAACCAAACCTTGTCACCTTCTTTGAATTGATGTCCCGTGGCTTTCGTGTCGTACCTGGTCTTCATCTTCTCCGTCTGTATATTGATCCGCTCTCGAGCCAAGTTGTGGATGTCTTCAAATCGTGCCTGGAGATTCTGCACGTATCACTCTGGCGATGAAGGCGCATCTGGAGGGCGACCAAAAAGCAGATCACAAGGTAGACGAAGATCACGACCGAAAAGCATCTGAGACGGGGAATAGCCGGTTGTTTCATAGACGGCGCTGCGATAGGCGAGAAGAAATAAGGGAAGTTTTTGGTCCCAGTCTTGTTGGTTTCTTGAGACTAGCAGTGAGAGGTTGTTGAGGATGGTACGATTAAACCTCTCAACCATGCCATCTGACTGTGGATGTAAAGGCGTCGTCCTAGTTTTGTCCATTCCGAGAAGTTGACAGAGACCCTCAATCACCGCAGAGATGAAAATTCTCCCCTGGTCAGAATGCATTTGAAGGGGGACTCCATACCTTGATATCCACTGGTGTACTAAGGCATCTGCAACCGTAGAAGCTTCTTGATCAGGGATTGCATAAACTTCAGGCCATTTCGTGAAATAGTCCATGACAACAAGGAGGTATTTGTTGCCATCAGCACTTCTTGGCAGAGGACCTAGGATGTCAAGGGCGATGCGTTCGAAAGATGCTCCTACATTGTAGAGATGTAGTCTTCCTCGGCTACGTTTCTTTGGTCCTTTCCGAGCTGCACATGCATCGCAAGATTTGCACCATTGTTCGACGTCAGCTCTCGCTTTTCCCCAGAAGAAGCGCTCTCGGACTCTGTGTAATGTTTTCATGACTCCAAAATGGCCACCAGTGGGACTGCCATGTAAGTCCTTGAGGACCTCGAGGATTCGGGATCGAGGAAGTACCAACTGCCACCGAGATGTCTTCCGAACTTCCGATTCGAATTTTCGGAACAGGACACCATTCCTGACGTGGAGGGAGTTCCAAAGAGCCCAATATTGCTTCGTCGTAGGACTGTAAGTTGATATGTCTTTCAAACTGGGCTTCGTGCTAGAAGATTCTAATAACTCCCAAATTGGTTTGATGTCAGAGTCTGCCATTTGATCTTCTCGAATCTTCTCATCGCCCCAAGGATCTGGTGGCGTTTATAGTGAAGTCTTCGTCTGGCGTATGACATGTTCGGGATTAAACTTGTTCTCCGCTCTTGAACAATAGCGACAACTTTCGGGACACGGTCTTCTTGATAAGGCATCAGCATTTCCATGCAATGAGCCTTTACGATGCCTGATGTCGAAGTCGTATTCCTGGAGTCGTTGTATCCATCTGGCTACTTGGCCCTCTGGGTTCTTAAAATTCATCAGCCATGTTAGGGATGCGTGAACAGTACGAAGGATAAATTTCCTGCCATAGAGATAGTGATGGAAGTGTTCTATGGCTTTCACTATAGCTAATAACTCCTTACGAGTGACGCAATAATTCCGCTCTGGTTTCGATAAATATTTGCTCCAGTATGCTACGACTCGTTATTGGCCGTCTATTTCTTGGGAAAGTACAGCGCCGACACTTTCATGACTGAAATCCGTGTACACAATGAATTGTTTGTCGGGGTCTGGATAGGTAAGGACTGGAGAGGATGTGAGAGCTTCTTTCAGCCGCTGGAAGGAATTGTCGCATTCTTGTGTCCACAGAAACTTCTGTTTGCTTTCAGTGAGCCTATGCAAGGGTCTTGCGATGTTGGAGAAACCCTGTACAAACTTTCTGTAGTAAGTGCATAGTCCCAGAGAGCTTCGCAACTGATGGACATTTTCCGGACGTTTCCAGTGCTTTACTGCAGACACTTTTTCAGGATCTGTTCGAACACCTTCAGCTGAGATGATGTGTCCTAAATAGTTTACTTCTCGTTGGAAGAACTTGCATTTCAAAAGGTTCAGCTTTAAATTCGCCGCTCTTAGCTTCGTTAACACTTTTCGAATATTTTCTAGATGTTCTTCAAACGTGCGGCCACCAATGATGACGTCATCTAGGTAGATGAGACAAGCTTCAAAAGTCAGGCCTTTTAACACTGTCTCCATGAGGCGCTCGAACGTTGCTGGAGCATTACAGAGCCCGAAAGGCATAACTTTGAATTGCCAAATTCCTTGTCCAGTAGTAAATGCGGTCTTCTCTTTATCATCAGGATGGATCTCTACTTGCCAATATCCACTCTTCAAATCCAGTGTAGAAAACCATTTATGTCCTGAAAGAGTATCTAGCGTGTCGTCTATTCTTGGTAGAGGATAGCTGTCCTTCTTCGTGATATCGTTAAGTTTACGATAATCCACACAAAATCTTGTGTAGCCATCTTTCTTTCGGACCAACACGATGGGAGAAGCCCACGGACTTGATGACGGTCCGATGATGTCACTATTCTGCATCTCTTGTAAGAGCTTAGCAACCTCTTCCTGTTTTGCGAACGGCAAGCGTCTTGGATGCTGTTTAATCGGTAGATGGTCGGCAGTATCAATTCTATGACGTGTCAGAGAAGTGCGACCTATATCATTCTCGTTTTGTAAAAACACATCCTTAAATTCCTGGAACAGTCTTTCTGCGGCATGTCTCTGTTCAGGAGATAAATTTTCATTTCGTCCAATTACAGGTGTTAAACTTGTAGGCGGCTCCGATAACGTCAAGCTCGGGCCTTTGCAAACGCAGGTGACTGGAGCACATGTTGCAAGCATTTCACCCTTCGGGATAATTCTAGACTTTTCACTTACGTTCGCAATCCTCACAGGGATCACATCTCTCGACAGATCTACCAGCGCTGATGCTATTAGCACTCCCTTTGGGCTCTTCTCAGGATATCCAGTCAAGCCATACTGGAAAATTCTTTCGTTTCCAGTTAATCCAGGTATCATCATTTCGGTCCAAGGAGGGATGATAACATCTGCCTTGGCTGTGATCCGTTGAATAGACCCGGACTCATTTCCAAGTTTGAAAATAGTGACATCTTCTTGAGCAGAGCGTAACTCATTATTCTTAAAGTCCAGTGTAAATCCATGCTCTTTTAAAAAGTCCAGTCCGAGTATGAAAGGGTCTGAAATATCGGCCACGTAGACTGTATGGCGATAAGCGGCGTTCCCAAACTTTATTTTCAGTGTCATTCTTCCATGTATTCCGATCTTATTTCCGGTCACAGTTTGAAGAATAACACGCGGCGGGGTCCAGAAGAGTTTTTCTTTCAGCCGCTGAGCTAGATCTTTCCGAATGATGGTCACATTGGCTCCTGTATCGATGATCATATTACAGGGCAAATCATTCACACTTCCGACTAGAAAAACTCCGTTCTCGCCGCAACTTCTTGCAGAAATTTCACATACTTGAAAATGGGGCTTCTCAAAATCTGGCAACCTCCACCCCGCAAGATGGCCATTAATCAGTTTTCCTGCTCCTCCGTTAGTGGGAGAGATATTACCTTCGGTGCTGGGTCGTCTTGGGCAATCGATTTGGATATGGCCTTCTCCACCGCATTTCCAGCACTTGATCTTCCTGTAACGTTTGTTGGCCATTAAGGAGTTCATCTTTCTCATTATGTCATTCATCTGCTGCTGTAAGCGCTCTACAGCTCTATCCGACGTCTCAGGCAGGTTGGTTGCTCGCACAAAGTCTCGATCTTTCCTAGTAGCTTGCTGGGCTGCCTCGAATTTCAGAGCGTAAACCAAAGCCCCTTTTACATCATTGAGATCTGCAATCCGGAGTGCTGTCTGGATCTCAGGGTCACGCACACCATCGATAAAATGTTGCAGAGCTAAACCTTCTCTAATTTCAGTCGGACAGCCAGGATAAGCGAGATGTGAAAGTCTCTAGACATCCGTAGCAAGCTCTTGCAGGGATTCAGTGGATTTCTGCTGTCGTGATTTGAGCTGGAGTCTATTATATTCCTTCATGCATTTCTCGCCAAAGCGCAATTCTAAGGCACTGACGAGCGTTTCAAAATCCAGTGGTTCATTTGCAGGCAAAGTCTGTAGAACGTCGGCAGCATCAGCTCGTAGAGAAGCAGCTAACTGGCAAGCCTAGGTCTGGGAATCCCATCCATTGGCGTCCGCTACGATCCCAAATTGTGTCTTGAAAACTGGCCATGAGGATTTTCCGTCATAGGTCGAGAGTTTAATAGAGGCCCCAGGAAGCATATCTGAATACTTGAAATCTTCGGAAAAGTTTACGGCAGTTATCTTCTGTTTCTTGACTTTTTCCAAATCTTTTTTTACATTCTCTATGCTTTCTGAAACGGTCTTGGCGATCTTTGAACTTTTTCTTCTACTCTTTCTTCTACGGTTTTGGCTGTCATTTGAACATTTTCTTCTATTTCTTGAAACCTTTCTTCAAATTTATTTTCCACGGAGTCAATTCTTTCATTTAAAGATGTTATTTTATCCTCTATCAGATCTTTCAACTCACCAAGGTTGGTTGACATATCCTTTTTTATTTCTTCCGACATTTCCTTCATTTCAGCCTGGTTCGCAGTCATTTTCTCATCCATCGCTGGCATCTCCTGCTTCATTTCAGCCTGGTTCGCAGTCATTTCCTTCTTCATTTCTTCTTTCAACTCGCCAAGGTTGGTTGACATCTCAGCCTGATTCGCAGTCATTTCCTTTTTCATTTCTTCCTTCAACTCGCCAAGGTTTGCAGTCATTTTCTCATCCATTGCTCCTAATTTCTCCAATAATTTATTCAGTTGCTCCTCCATTGCTCTTGTAATCGGCATTCAAACCCCACTCCTGACACCAAATGTTGTGAGCTCGGGGTTCGAAAGGACTGATGCAAATATATAAGAACAATAAACAGGCTTTATTTGCCACAAACAGTTCGATAAGAACAGAAATATCTTCTCAAAATACAAATATTCAGTAATCTTAAAATCTAATAACAGCACTGCAAAATTCTACACAGAACAATATAGCGTATTGTTGAATACAAAATCGCTCATAGACAACACAGTCTCAAAGCAAAAGCCTCTCGTGTGAATTCAATCACAGCTGATCATCAACTAACTAAACTGACTGCCCGGAGGCTCTTATATAGGCTTTAGAGATCATTCTAGAATTTTTGAGAGATTCGGGTGTCCAGAATTTACCAGAAATTACTTCAACTTTCGATAGAGAACCCAAGCGAGAATAAAGGATCCCAATGTATAGGTATAAGGGGGGGGGGGGGGTTGCACAAAAGGCGCCAAATCCGTCGCCAACGTGGCGACATTTGGCGATATATCGCCAAATTTGGCGACAAAAATAAGTCGCCAAAACCATCGCCAACTTGGCGTTAAACCCATTCCTTGGCGATATTCCCATAGAACTCTATTGTAAAAACCACGGAGAAAGAACCTGGAGGGGAAACTAGAATACGTGAGGATATTGAAAATGCAAGTCATATTTTTTAAACGAAAGAGGGCGCTGTAAAATTTGGCGGCTGCCTTTTAACAGAATATCGTTAGATTACATGTTAAATTCCGAAAGTATTTTACTCGGTTATTTTTAATTATAGCAATTATATGTCATAAATTTAAGATGGGGTATAAATGTTTTATTCCGGGATGTAGATCGGGCTATGATGATGAGATAAACAAAAGAAAAATCGAAGGAAAAAAAAATTAAGTATGTTTAGAGCTCCAAAGGTGAATGCTTTTTATTATACTTTAAAGTTATATGCATGTAATCATTTTTAAACTAAGAAATTTTTTTCTAGTATATCGAACTTAGTGTATATGTTTTTAATTTATTTGAGTAAAAGTATTTTGGGGCTTCACTCAAAAGTGCGAGTGTAAGAACTTATTTTAAAAAGTATGCCCTTCTCCCTACTTTCCGTCCCATCATATCTAGAGTAATTAAGGATTTATTTAACAGTTAAATTTACCTAAACTACTTGGCATATTACTTGTAGTAAAAAGTAAGTGAAAAATGTAGTCTGCAGATTTACTAATTTCATTCGACTATAAATCTAATTAATATTTCAGTAGTTTTTATCTACAGAGTTGAATAATGAAATATTTAAATCAAATATTTAAACTATATTAAAAACAATAGATTTTTAACAATTTGTGTCGCTTAAAAAATGTCTTTATTTTAATGGGGAATGCTTGAGCCCCATAAGACCATCCTTTGTATATCTAGAGTAATTAGGGATTTATTTTAAAATTTAATTTTACTGAAATAACTTGATATATTACTTGTAGTAATTAGTAAGTAAAAAATGTTAGCTGCAGATTTTCTAATCTTGTTCTTATTAAATTCATGTAAGTGCAATTTAAAAATTTAATTTGTTTAGTTAGCTGTTCAGTTCAATCAAAAGATTTAATTTTAAATAGGTAAAAAGGCAGTTACAACAGAAAAATTATAAAACTACATTTAAAACTAAATTCTATTAGTTAGAGGTATTTTTAAGGAGTTAAATATCTATAATTTTATTTATTTATTTTTGTGCATGGAAAGAGGAGAAGGGGGGGGGGGGGGTCCTAAAAATTTCATCTTAATCAAAGAAAAAATGCTTAAAATGTGCTCCTTATTTTGATAAAACTGTGTTAAAATAAATAAATAAATAAATAAAGCGTCTGGACCAGTTTGGGTATTGTGACATCATAATCATTATTTTATCCATCAATGTAATTCATTTGTAAACTAAAAAGTATTTTGGGGCTTCATTCAGAAGTGCAAGTGCAAGAAATTTTAATATATATATATATATATATATATATATATATTTGCCTTTCTCATAAGTGCAATTTAAAAATTTGATTACTTAGCTGTTCAATTAAATCAAAAGATTTTATTGATTGTAAATTAGGAAAAAGAACTCATTTAAATAACAAATTTAATATTCACAAAGAAAAAAATATTTAGGTATATATGGTTTTTAATAACTGTATAATTTTCAAATTGTAAGGTAAGCATGTTACCTTTTCTGTCTGCAGCAGTGTTTATGAAAGAGGGAGCATTTATGTATGATAAAAAAAAATTAGAGTTTTTGGACCATTCATAACTAACATTATATTAAATTCACAATTTACGATTCTTGCAAAAGTTAGTTAATAGACACTATTATTTATTCAAGTTTTATTTCCCAAATAATTAAGATAAAAATTTGTGTTTAAATGTATATAATATTAATTGCATAGATATAAAAAGTTATGAGTTATTAAATTATTCAAAGGTTATCGATATATGCGCAAGATTAAAACTTATACCAGAAAATTTGAATAATACTTTTAATCTCTAAAAATTATACGTCCATTCCGTATTTCTTCGCAGTACAATATCCGTGATATTTATTTTTAAATGACTATTCAGATGTTTTTGTCAGGATGAACTCTTATTTAAAGAGTTATAAAAAGCTATCGAAAAGCCAAATATCTATTAAAATATATGCATGGTGTGAAGAAGACTTTATTTAATGAAATTTCTACTTGTTTGACTTTTTTAAAGTTCAAATTTTCAATCAAAAACATTTAAAAAATGAATGCTTTTCGCATTGAAAAGCATTGCAGAAGCAGGCTAAGATCGCCGTCAGATTACCGTAGCGCCATCTATAAGGAGAAAAACTGTATTGTAAAATTTCAACATTATTTTCCCCTCCATCTATCTTACTCCGTGGTAAAAACGATGAGGGTGTAAGGTTGTTTTTCTTGCATAGCATCTGACGCCTTTAGCATTGAGTTACATGATGCTCAATAGGAAATACATTAATAATACTGCAATTTTCACCATAATAAAATAAAAACAAATGGAATATTTACAGATATATACAAAATTCATAACAGTATAAAATACACCGTTCTACGTTGCTTCTTTACAGACCTATGGCAATAATACATATGTTTTTAGATAAATATTTGTAATTATTTCAATATTTCTCTTAAATTTTTTATGGAAACTATAGCGTAGGTCGTGCTCTAATAGTTCGCAGGAACCAATTAAAAATTCACCTCTGATCACTAGAAATACCGTAGTGAGTGTTATACACGGCCGCTTCATGGTTTTAAGATGTTTACACGGCGAGATGAAGCACGATTAACGAAATGCATGGTTTTCGCAGCCCATCCCAAAAGGGATGGACACAACTAAGAAGTTTACAAATATGCAAAAGTTTTTTTTTTTAAATCTCTAAAATTTACTAATGGCTATCTACAAGCCGTCCCATATTTTGGTTGCTAGATTGCAGATTAAGCAAATTATATATATTTGTTTAAATTTTTTTCATATCAATGTACCAGCATCTGATAATACTTAAAAAGGAACAGATGTCTCCTACGTACCGGGGTTGGCGCGATTTTGTTTCGCGCCATTTTTGGCGAGAAATACCCCAGTTTCGTGTACCTGTTAGGTGTCTAGCTTGCTTAACAACATGTTAGTTTTATTTTATTATGAAATAGTTTATTTTATTATAAAATACACACAATTTTTAACCGACTTAAAAAAAGGAGGAGGTTATCAATCCGACCCGTATGTATGTATGTTTTATGTTGTTCACGCATAACTTTCGTAAATGTGCATCGATTTTGGTAATTTTTCTTTTGTTTGAAAGAGTAAGGCCACCAGTTGGTCCCATTTTAATTTCGTCAAAATCTGAGCATTAGAACAAATTATTTATTGTAAAGACACACAAATTATTTTATTATAAAACATATACAATGCTTAATTTATTGTAAAATACACAATGTTTAATTTAATATAAAACGCACACATACTGCTTTGACTGGTTGCCATACAAAACAAAATCTCGCCAATGTCGCCGGGTTATATTTTTATACGATATTTTTATCACATATATTTTTATTACCCATATTTTTTTACAAAATTTAGGCTGTTAAAGACCAACTTGTTTATTTCATCATTTACAGTAGGATTTCCCAAAGAACGATATGTAGTATACTAAAACTATCCCTGAAAAATTAGCAATGCAAATTCAATCGAAATTTATTCAGCAGAATCTTTTAATAAGGCTAGATGTTTCATAATCGAGTTCAATTGATTATAGAAATTTCCCCCAAATTCTATAACTAAGCAACATAGAAGATATGTTGTACACTAAAACTTATAAATAAGCAATAAAAATAAACAGTAATAATATAAGCAATAATACCTCTATAAATAAGCAATGTAGCACAATGTGCTTTGTTTTAAAACCTTTCTAAAACAAATTACCAAAATAATGAAAAGCTTTAGAAACTTTCCTTGCTTTACAGGAAGAAATACAATTTTCATGCTTTACTGCATCGATAAGACGTGTTTCTAAACGTAAACATACATTTCATTACACGGACGTCATTATCCTGACGTCATCCGTGATCTGGCCGTGCATAATGTAGGTCGCGGC
The DNA here is from genome assembly GCA_963931845.1 of Maratus michaelseni. NCBI lineage: Eukaryota > Metazoa > Arthropoda > Arachnida > Araneae > Salticidae > Maratus > Maratus michaelseni. Next base: position 216,172,220 of record OZ007595.1, on the reverse strand, counting down.
AGGACACGACTAAAGCCACTTGATATAACTCTTACTACCGCATTTAAATCAGCTAAACGACCACAGAAACCAAGTTTTCAAATACTTGCACAAAATGACCGTGAAAATCAGATTCCTGGAGATTTAGCCATACTTTGCAAAAATTAAAAGCATGACCGAACAAGCAAATCATTCACGCACATATGTTATAATCACGTCAACACGCTGACACACAAATCTCAAAATTCAATTTAACTCTATATTAATATTTACTGATTTGATGTATATTGACCAAATGCTAAACGATGATAATCATTCAGTCATTTCCGTATTCTAATAATATTCTTTTTGATGACATGATTTAGGCTATTCATTTCCCTGTTTCTGAATAAGAATACTTGCAAATTGCACGCGTTTATAAAAAAAAATTAACCTAGAATTTGAGAGATTAAATTTGAGAGCAAAAATTTAACGGTGACCAGCCCCCTCCCCTGTAGAAAGAATGTGACGCTCTTCTAACCCAATTCTAGATCTTGTAGTATTATAGATAGCAAAATTTGAAAAAATTAACATAGATTTTTGAAATTATTAATAATAATATTAGTATGCCATATTAAAATAATAAAATAATATTAGTATTTGTTATTATTTTAAAACTTTTTATTTTCGAAAATTTCCATGCTAATATTTCGTTACGATTATAAACAAAAAAAGTAGTAGAAATACTTTTTTCTACTCAGCATACATTGGATAAAAATTTATTTACCCAAATTTATCAGTTCCATAATAATTTATACACGTATATGTGGGTTAAAATAACACAAATTTTCTTTATTTAAAATTTTACTATGCAAAATATTTTGATATGCAGGAATCTTTGGAAAGATCAACACAGCAAAACGTTTAAAGACCATCTCTCTTTCTCACAGAGTTCCTTTTATTTTGTGGCCCACCACTCCAGTTTAGCGCTTTAAATATTGCACAATTTCAAACTTATTAACAAAAAATACATTGCAATTTCGAACTGAATTTGAATTCTATATGAGAAATACCATGCTCCCTTTAGACCATAACTTCTATACAACCTAAAATGTGTTTAATTGTAGTATTATAGATACCAAAATTTGAAAAAATTAACATAGATTTTTGAAATTATTAATAATAATATTAGTATGCCATATTAAAATAATAAAATAATATTAGTATTTGTTATTATTTTAAAACTTTTTATTTTCGAAAATTTCCATGCTAATATTTCGTTACGATTATAAACAAAAAAAGTAGTAGAAATACTTTTTTCTACTGAGCATACATTGGATAAAAATTTATTTACCCAAATTTATCAGTTCCATAATAATTTATACACGTATATGTGGGTTAAAATAACACAAATTTTCTTTATTTAAAATTTTACTATGCAAAATATTTTGATATGCAGGAATCTTTGGAAAGATCAACACAGCAAAACGTTTAAAGACCATCTCTCTTTCTCACAGAGTTCCTTTTATTTTGTGGCCCACCACTCCAGTTTAGCGCTTTAAATATTGCACAATTTCAAACTTATTAACAAAAAATACATTGCAATTTCGAACTGAATTTGAATTCTATATGAGAAATACCATGCTCCCTTTAGACCATAACTTCTATACAACCTAAAATGTGTTTAATTGTAGTATTATAGATACCAAAATTTGAAAAAATTAACATAGATTTTTGAAATTATTAATAATAATATTAGTATGCCATATTAAAATAATAAAATAATATTAGTATTTTGTTATTATTTTAAAACTTTTTATTTTCGAAAATTTCCATGCTAATATTTCGTTACGATTATAAACAAAAAACGTAGCTTCCAGGAAATACTTTTTTCTACTGAGCATACATTGGATAAAAATTTATTTACCCAAATTTATCAGTTCCATAATAATTTATACACGTATATGTGGGTTAAAATAACACAAATTTTCTTTATTTAAAATTTTACTGTGCAAAATATTTTGATATGCAGGAATCTTTGGAAAGATCAACACAGCAAAACGTTTAAAGACCATCTCTCTTTCTCACAGAGTTCCTTTTATTTTGTGGCCCATCCCTCCAGTTTAGCGCTTTAAATATTGAACGATTTCAAACTTACCAGAAGGACCCGTGCGAAGCTTTCGCACTGCAATCTTTGAGATTATTTCCTGGTACGTTTTAGCATGAATTTTTAATTAACTATTTTTTTTTAAATCCAACAACGCGTTTTAACGAAATGTAAGTGTACTATGTCAGAAGTCTGTTCAAAAACTTTTCGAATGATACCTCATTCATCGTTGCATGTTTTGTATGTGCATAGAAAAAGGGATGTTGACAACAGAAATAATATATGTGTTCTGGATTGTTTTTTCATAAATGTTCATAAATGAAATGAAATCTTTTTTCAAATCAATAATGCCACAAAAATAAAATACCAAATTATATGATGCTTAACAGTGATTATAAAGAATAATAATAAATAGTATAAAAGAGGTAAAATGTGACGTTTCTCACGGGTTTATTTTATATTTATGATTAGAAATCAAAACTGAAATTCAAACGTTTAGAAGAAATTAAATATTATTGATTGATCGAATCAGTAGTATTTTACACGTGTAGCATAAAAGGTTTTACTTGTTATATAAGATTGAATTGTAATTTAAGTATATTTCAATTTATTTTTCTTCGTCCCGTATTTTTCTCGAAGAAGATGACGCAATCCTCTAATGCAGTTAAAATACAATTGTTATTCCCCCCCCCCCTCGTGCACGCCTTTTTGTATCTTCGATGGGATTTTATTGTTAGGAATAAATGAGATGATATTCTGACTTGACTAATGTTGTTTGAAGACATTTTTATCCTTAATTTTTCTTTAGAAGTTTAAACCTGCATCTAAAAAAAATATTAGATATTTCTAAAAATTATTAGACTGCAGTGCGAAATCCTCGCACGGGTCCACTGGTTAAATAAATAACATTGTTAAAAATGGTACATAATATAAAATATATAAATAAATAAAATATATTAAAGTATTGAACAAATCGGTGTGATACTATAAAAGCATAAAAAACTATATATATGTATATATATTTCACTGGCATCCGGCTAACTGAAAAGTAGTATAAATAAACTACATACTTATCTAAAAATAAGGGTTACTATAATTAGTTAATTGGCGCCATGCCAATAACTATAATTATTTAATTGGCGCAATTGTATTTGACCTTCCGGTATAATACGTAAGTACGCCCCCCCCCTTTTTTTAATCATAAAACACACACAATTATCAATTTATTATAAAACATACAATATTTAATTTAATATTAAACACACGCAATCTGCTGGATCTGGTTGCCGTACGAAGCAAAATCTTGCCAAAATCGTCGTGTTGCCTAGGCATAAAATCGCCCTTTTGGCGCAAAATATATATTCCGTTGCGTCTGCGACATCTATATTAATATTATTTATGTACAATTTACTTCTGCTTGTATATTTCAATAAGCTGCAGATGTCGCAGATGCACTGGGTATCTTTTTGGCGCCGATTTTATGCCTAGGCATCCCTACAATTTTGGCGAGATTTTTATGATATGTTGATCATTGAGTGTGTTTTATGATAAAATAATTTGTGTGAATAGGTTGCTAAAAAATATGTTGGCAAATTTTCTTCTCTCGCCAACGTCATTTTTTTTTTACTTTGTTAAGATAATCCTTAAATAAGTTAATGTACTATTACTCCGTTATAGTCAGGGCCGTAACCTGTCTGCAAAGTCAGAGGGGACTTTGAAATGTTTCGATGGGGCTAATTCACAGTTTGTTTTTTACCCTCTATTTTTATATATATCAAGGCAAGAAAGCAAGTCGCCAGTGTAATAAAAATTTTGATTATAAAGTTTTAAGATTCTTAAATGTAATTAATTATGTTATTCGTATTGAAAGATTATGAAGTCTAGAGGGGGCTCAAGAAGTTGCTAGGGGGGGGGGCTCAGACCACCCTGCCCCCCATCTGGTTACGGCCCTGGTTATAGTACGCATATGCACAAACATGATAAATATAACAATAGATGACGCACGTATAAAAATTAAATAAAAACCCCATTAAAGCCTCAATATTTTTTTTTTTTCAAAAAGCACGCGCGAGAAAAAAATTAACAATTGTATTTTAACTGCATTAAAAGATGACGTCATCCGCTTCTTGAAAAACATGAAACAGAGAAAACCAAATTGAATGCATTTCTAATATAATAAAGCATACCTTTTATTTTAATTTCAATTTTGCTTTTTAACAATAAATATTAAATTAACCGGGCGGAGAAATCATACTTTATCTTTTTTGTACTATTTACTTCTTTTTATAATTATTGCTGAACATGATATAATGAGGTATTTTATTTTAGTGGCAACACAAATTTCAGGAAAACCTTTCATTTCATGTATAAAAAATATGCCGAATTAATTTTTAATTAACTAAAATTTTTAATCAAAAACATGTTTTAACGAAATTTTAAGTGGGCTATGTCAGAAGCCTGTTCAAAATCCTTTCATATGGTATCTCAATCGTCGTTCTGCGTTTCGTATTTTCTGAGAAAAAGGGATGTTGACAGGAGAAATAATATATAATGATTAACAAAAAAATACATTGCAATTTCGAACTGAATTTGAATTTGAGAAATACCATGCTCCCTTTAGGCCGGAACTTCTATACACCCTAAAATGTGTTTGTAATTTTATATTTACGAAACTAATAAATAAAGCATTTTTTGAAAGGAAGTGAAATTCAATTAAAGAAATGTTAATATTATGTGTAACATTCGCTATTTAAAGTTAATAGGCGAAATGCTTCTGGATCAGAAACATGAAACCTTCGATCTTAATTAGTATACTTATTGGCCAGCGCCTCTCTGTCGTTTTGCCCAGTCTAAGTTTTTCTAGTACACTATGCTTTACTGTTTTTCTCATTGAAGAAGAATTTCGCTTGTGGATTCGAAACAGCTGTTTGCTGCTTTTTTGTGTATTATTTGGGAGTTTTTAACGTTAGTTTACTGCCTTTTAATATTCTTGCACAAAGGTTTTATTTGCTATTTTTATATAACTCGTTCCATTTTTTAGTCTGAACAGTTTGGAAAAATCTAAAATATACATAAATAGGAAAATTCGTAAAGGATTTTTAAATATATAAAGATAACCGAATATATTCAAAATATTTTATGGAATTATTTTGGTATTCAACTGTATTTTGAAACGTTGAAATGAAGCTTATTTAAAATTGGAAATATTATTTTTACTTTATGTTTGAAACTTGAGAGTATATCTTTTATGTTTCATTTGAAATACCACTTTCATAAAACAAACTGACAAGAAATAGCTTCGTAAACTATCTGGAGTTGCCCCCTTTAAAAATTAACCCCCCCCCCACCCCTCATGTAGGCGTGAGTCCAAAGTTGTAAACCACTGAATTAGAACGTCGAAAAATAAAATTTCTGTATACCTAGAATACTAATTATTCTTAACAGTTGAAAAATTACACATTCACGTTTCTGACATTTGTTGGTAGTTTCGTAAAAAAATTATTATAAGTCATAAATCATAATTTTAATACAAATTTATTATTAATTGTCATATACAGGTTGTCGCATAAGTTTGTTAAATTTCCAAAAATACAAAAAAATGAAGGAAATGGTCTATTTATTTGAATACGGTTTGCGACAAACTTATTCCCCTTTTGGGGAGAGGTTGAAATGTTTACAAATTTATGGGATACCCAGTTTGTTTTTAAACCGATTGAATGCATGAAATATATTTGTGTCTTTTCATAATTTTCATTAAAAAAACACGAAATTTCCATCGGATTATTTTTTGGAAAGATATAAAATAAATATTATTATGTGGATTTAACATTTGCATTCTTTGAACTCTTCTAACTGTATAATGATATAAGGAAAAAGTAGAAAAAATCTACATTTTTCTGTCCAAGTAACTCTATTATGGTCGTAAAAGTGAGTGTTACAATTTAAAAATTGAAATTTGTTACTAAGTTTAAGAGATAGATATGGCACTTACTTTGAGTACAAAAACGCTCTAAATTGTAAGATCTACCAGTCAATAATGCGTTACGATTGAAAAATGGAGAAAAAAATGCTATGGAAAAATGTTTATTAACTGGAAAAATTGAAACGAATTCTCAGATTACTTGAGAAATTCCAATACCAGTATAAATCATTCCATAACCCGTAAATTATTTGATTTAAGACGTATAATTGTTTAGAGATGACGTAAGAAAAGCAAGTTTATTTATTATAACAATGAAAATTAATCAGGATACTCCAGAAATTAGACCCATATTCAACATAATTCCCTAAGTCCGTATTATGACTGATTTTAAAACTGATTTTTACCCAGAGAAGATTAACAATGCAGGTTTGCCTATTTTCACAGTTACATTTAACAATAACGTTAGTTTGAGCAATGAAATAATTATTTAAAAGTACCTTCAGACAATTAAATTGGTATCATTTGTGAGATGGTTGGAAAAGAAAGAGAGAATCCGAGCAGAAAAGTACATGCGCGTCTCAAAAAAATTACACAAGTTGGTATCGATAGGGAATAAAATATATTCCTTTTTACAGTGTTTTTTTAAATCTTAGCACAGTCACGGGTTTAAAAAAGAAATCATTATTGTCAAATATTAGAAACAGTCTGTAAGACGAATTTTTATATACAAAACTCGTATAATTTTATTATATTGAACAGTAAACATATAAATTAAATGACGTTACAATTACCGTATACTAAGTCTAAATATAAGTTTATTTATTTTTCAGATTAAATTCCATCTTGTTAATTTAATGAAATATTTATCATTTATGACTGAAAGAATACAATTTCTGTTTAGACAGTAACAGATATGTTAATAATTACGTTTATGTGTTGCCACTAATCATTTAAAGGAATGTTTTCCTTATATTATTGTTAATTTCAGTGATTCGATGTCAATCATACTAATTGATAAAGAAATCACAAGAGTAGATTTTTTTTTTCAACTTAGTGCAAAAGAATCCAGGCCAGCAGTCGAACCCAGGACTTCTGGCTTGAGTCAAAATTATCCAGAATATCTCATTTTAATACGGTTGATTACTAATCAATGATATAAGAATGCATGTCCGATTTTTATAACAATAAAAAGTAACAATAAAACCTTTACCGGTATATTATACCTGATCTTAAATCACATTTTTACCAATAGAAGAAGTAACAATGAAAGTTTGTTTATTCTAATTATGTCAAAATTAACAATAACGTTCGTGTGAACAATAAGCTAAGGATTTGAAGGCACTTCCCCACAATCAATATCAATTTCGTATAATTTGTTTGTTTAAACGGGACGTGTGCTGGTTGGGTAAAAAGGAATCTCTGGGAACAATTGTATATGCGTGTCGCCAAAAAACATTATTATTCGACATCGAATAAAAATAAGTGGTACTTCATTTTTACATTGATTTTGGTGCGTTTTCCCGCATTATCAGGTGTATAAAAGATTGTTTTTCTAACAAATTTTTCAAACAGCCTTGAAAACGATTTTTCATAAAGAAAAAAATATGAGTATGTAGCAAACAAAAGTGAGTATGTATTTTAAAACTGAACATTACCATTAACATTGTAACCTTAACAGGAAGTGAAAATAAATTAAATTATGTTAAAATTAAATATTGCTAAGTCAGAATATATATGTTTTTTTTTTTAAATTAATTTCGTATTTGTTACTTCAATTAAATATTTATTATACAGAATACTTAAAGCACATATTTTAGACAGTAGCAGAGCTGTTAACCTTTACGTTTATGTGTTAATACTAATCTTTTAAAGTAATAATTCCCTTATGTAATCGTTAACTCCTGTGATGCAATGTAACGTATACTAATTGATAAAGAAATCACATCAGTAGAAATTTTTCAACTGAGTTCAAAAGCATCCAGGCCTGCAGTGGAACCCAGGACTTCTGGCTTAAGTCAAATTTATCTAGGATATATCATTAAAACAGCATTCATATCATCCCGAGGTCTTGCTTTCGGCTGCTGCACAAAAGGCAATTTTCACATAATTTGAAATGCTGCTACTTTTATGATTTCTTTTCTAATTACTATGGTTTCAATTGAAATTATTAAGTATGTATTATAAATCAATAAAATTTTTTTCCTCGTTCATACTGTTGAACTGTGTAAAATCGTATACTAGGGGTTAATGCACAAAATCTTGTCTCAACGATTGATGCCAGATATTTTTATCTAGAATAATTAAATTGGAAGAACTTTAGCATATTAAGCCAGAGGTCCAGTAATATTCGAGATTTCAAAGCAAGTCTTAAAGCGGATACTTACCAAGCAATGATGTAAGAATGGGCGTCTGTTGTTTATAACAATGAAAAGTAACATTAAAATACGATTCATCAATGCAAATTTACCGGTATTATGTCTGATCTTAAAGCAGATCTTTACCGATTGAAGACGTAACAATGCAAGTTTGTTTATTCTGACAATCAAAATTAACAATAACATTCACGTGAACAATAAGCTAACGATTTGAAGGTACTCCGCCACAATCAATTTCGTATCATTTGTTTGTTTAAACGGGACGTGTGCTGGTTGGGCGAAAAGGAAGCTCCGGACAAAATTGCATATACGTGTATCCAAAAAAACAAATTACTATTCAACATCGATAGGAAATAAGTGGTATTTCATTTTTACAGAGATTTCGGTGAGAAAAGAATGTTTTCCTAACAAATTTTACAAACAGCCTTGAAAACGATTTTGTATGAAGAAAAATATATGAGTCTATATAAGAAACAAAAGTGAGTATGTATTTCTAAACTTAACCTTAACATTAACCTTGTAACTTTTAACAAGAAGTGAATATAAATTAAATTATGTTCCAAATAACAATTACTAAACATGAATATATATGTCTTTTTTAATTAATTTTGTATTTGTTACTGTACTTAAATATTTATCATACAGAACACTTAAAGAGCACAATTTCAATTTAGAAAGTAGAAAAACTGTTAACGTTTATATTTATGTGTTAACACTAAACATTTAAAGTAATATTTCCCTTCTATAATCGTTAACTCCGGTGATTCAATGTCACTTATACTAAACGATGAAGATATCCCAACAGTAGAAAGTTTTCAACTGACTGCAAAAGCATCCAGGCCTGCAGTGGAACCTAGGACTTCTGTCTTAAGTCAAATTTATCTAGGATATATCTTTAAAACAGCATTCATATCAATCCGAGGTCTTGCTTTCGGCTGCTGCACAAAAGGCAATTTTCACAGACATTTAAATGTTTCTACTTTTATGATTTCTTTTCTAATTACTATGGTTTCAATTGAAATTATTAAGTATGTATTATAAATCAATAAATTTATTTTTCCTCGTTCATACTGTTGAACTGTGTAAAATCGTATACTAGCGGTTAATGCACAAAATCTTGTCTCAACGATTGATGTCTGATATTTTTATCTAGAATAATTAAATTGGAAAAACTTTAGCATATTAAGCCAGAGGTCCAGTAATATTCGAGATTTCAAAGCAAGTCTTAAAGCGGATACTTACCAAGCAATGATGTAAGAATGGGCGTCTGTTGTTTATAACAATGAAGAGTAACAATAAAATACGATTCATCAATGCAAATTTACCGGTATTATGTCTGATCTTAAAGCAGATCTTTACCGATTGAAGACGTAACAATGCAAGTTTGTTTATTCTGACAATCGAAATTAACAATAACATTCACGTGAACAATAAACTAACGATTTGAAGGTACTTCGCCACAATAAATTTCGTATCATTTGTTTGTTTAAACGGGACGTGTGCTGGTTGGGCGAAAAGGAAGCTCCGGACAAAATTGCATATACGTGTATCCGAAAAAACAAATTACTATTCAACATCGATAGGAAATAAGTGGTATTTCATTTGTACAGAGATTTCGGTGAGAAAAGAATGTTTTCCTAACAAATTTTACAAACAGCCTTGAAAACGATTTTGTATAAAGAAAAATATATGAGTCTATATAAGAAACAAAAGTGAGTATGTATTTCTAAACTTAACCTTAACATTAACCTTGTAACTTTTAACAAGTGAATATAAATTAAATTATGTTACAAATAACAATTACTAAACATGAATATATATGTATTTTTGAAGTGAAAACTTCTTTAGGCGCGTTGGGCATTTTTTGAGATGGGAAAAAACCATTGAACTCGCCACACTGTTACTGTAACCGACACCTCTGTATATAAGTATGTACATAAGTATGTATGTATTGCGTATACTTCGGTATCAGGTAGGACGGGGCGGGCGCGTCGCGCGCCCCATGCTTGCCTGTGCGCTATTGGTTTTTATGAAAATTATTTATATATTATATTTAATATATATATATTATTTTTATGTAAATTAAACAGTAGTATTATATTATATTATATTATATTATATTATATTACATAATTAAATATATAATATATTAAATATTTATATAATTATATATTAATATATAATTATATATATTATATATTATATATAATATATATATATAATATATTTCATTGCATATGGTCAGTTGCTTCTGTTTCAATGGTTAATTTTTGCAATCAGTTTATATATATATATATATATATATATATATATAGATTGTGACGGTGTCTCAAGAGGATTATACTAGGTTAACGAAATCTATTAAAGAGCTTCAGAGTAAATTTATAATTACATATGTCGATAAAGCTAACACAAGTTATGCATTAATCTGTAAAAAGAATTTATAGTGAAATATTAAATGAAAGTTATAATAACAGCGATAACTATGAGCTATTGAAATTGAAAGTTTCAGTGATGGAAAACAGGGTTAAGGCACTATATAAAAAAGTTAAGTTGAAGTAGAAAAGTCAACGTTTCCCATATCTTGTTATAGTGCCAAAGTTTCACAAAAAAACAGTGAAATTTAGAACTGTAACTTGTGGGTATGGTTCATACCTAGAGGTCTGCTAATAAGAAATTGTTGGGAGTTTTGAGTAGTGTGTTTGATAGATAGTGTTTGATAAATAGTGTTGAGTACGAAGTCCACATTTATTATAATGAACAGTTACATTTTATTAGATAAATTAGAAAAACATCAAAACACAAAGAGTTTTTTTGTATATGATTTTGCAGACCTATACAGTACCATTAACTTACTGGATTTAAAGGACAAGGTTATAGATTGTTATAACAAAAACAGCAATATAGATAGCGATAAAGATTGGTTTATTAACTTGTTTCAGTTGGTAGTGCAAGAGAATTACTGGTATGAGGGGAGAAGAGTATTTAAACCGTTTCGTGGAATCCCAAGGGGGGGGGGGGGGAGTTGCAGTTCAATTTTAGCTGACATGTACTTACATATGTATGAGAATAACAATATTTTAAATAGAGAAATATTGATTTATAGGTATATTGATGATGTTTTAATAGTTGGATTAAATAAGGAAAAATGTAAACCTAGATTTTAAATATTATCCAAATACTTTAAAACTAGAACTCTCCTCCCAGAATATTAAAAACATCAATGCAGTTGGCGAATTCATGGAGTGGATTAATATGGCATTGATGCAGGGTTACCTTGTGAACTTTGTACGGAGAAATATGATTAATTTTATAGGTAGAAGTAAATATAGAAGTGAACTGAATTCATTTTTGAATGCTAAGTGTGGTCTAGATCAGTTGTTCCAAGAGTTCATATAGGGTTGGTTACTGCTGTGTTGAATTAATTTGGTCTCGGCAGTAGAAGGGGGACGTTGCTTGCGTGGAAACCAGTTTTAACCCTACAGTCCCCACTAAAAAAAATCTGAAGATTATCTTAAAAAAATATCTGTAGAAAATCTGTAGGGATTTGGCCCACTTTTTTTCTGCAAATTTTCTGCAGAATAAAATCTGCAAATTTTCTGCAGAAATTATCCTCAAAATTTTCTGCAAATGTAGGCTTAAAAAGTGGGCCAAATACCTACAGATTTTCTTAAGAATTATTTCTATAGATTTTCCGCAGAAATTATCCTCAAAATTTTCTGCAAATCTAGGCTTAAAAATGGGCCAAATACCTACAGATTTTCTTAAGAATTATTTCTACAGATTTTCTGCAGAAATTATCCTCAAAATTTTCTGCAAATGTAGGCTTAAAAAGTGGGCCAAATACCTACAGATTTTCTTAAGAATTATTTCTATAGATTTTCTGCAGAAATTATCCTCAAAATTTTCTGCAAATCTAGGCTTAAAAATGGGCCAAATACCTAGAGATTTTCTTAAGAATTATTTCTACAGATTTTTTGCAGAAATTATCCTCAAAATTTTCTGTAAATGTAGGCTTAAAAGTGGGCCAAATACCTACAGATTTTCTTAAGAATTATTTCTACAGATTTTCTACAGAAATTATCCTCAAAATTTACTGCAAATGTAGGCTTAAAAAGTGGGCCAAATACCTGTAGTTTTTCTTAAGAATTATTTCTACAAATTTTCTGCAGAAATTATCCTCAAAATTTTCTGCAAATGTAGGCTTAAAAAGTGGGCCAAATACCTACAGATTTTCTGCAGAAATTATCCTCAAAATTTTCTGTAAATGTAGGCTTAAAAAGTGGGCCAAATACCTACAGATTTTCTTAAGAATTATTCTACATAAATAATCCTCAAAATGTTATACAGAAATAGGCTTAAAAAGTGGACCAAATACTAGATTTCCTTCAGGATTGATATCTATAGAAATTGATTATCAAAATATTCTGCATTTTGTAGGATTAATAAAAAGTGTGTCAGGATATGAAATTTTTCTGTAGCATACACAAGATAAAGTGATCCAAAACCCTTTTATGTTTTTCTAAATTTTTTTTTTTTGGTGGGGTGGCACTTTAAAATAGTTAATATTTGGTTAATAGTTATAAAGCATTATTTTGGTAAATGAATGTAAGTTACAGTGGCTTGCATATACCTATGTCAGCTTGCAAAATACATATTGGCATTACAATAATTGCAGACCTATTAAATGTAAAAAAACTTTTTTTAAGTAAAATGCAAAACACCTTTTGATATTTTTTCAACATAAGATCAGATGCCAAAGCGACTTTGAAGTAATGTCAAACTGAACAGTAAAAAAAAAATCACTGCATATTTTCAAGGTAAATAAATTTCAATAGTTAAAAGCATTGTCTAGTATTTATTTTTGCAATGCTTTATTTATAATAAATTATAATATGCATGAAGTTACATATAATTTAATGTATTATCTAATAAATACTTTCCATTTTGTTTAATGATAAATTTAAAATAAGTTTTTAAGTAGTACTGTAAGTATGTTTTATAAATTTAAATTAGAGGTTCATTCGGTTAAGCCATTTTTGAATAATTGGGACTAAAATAACCAGGGTTCTACTGTATCTACAATTTTTTTAATTAATTTTATCATTCTTCAGCAAATATATATCTATTCAATACATAAATAATTGAATTATTTAACAAATAGGCTGGAAAGTAAAAATTTATTCTAAGTCACACTCGTGCTATTTCCCAAGCTAAGACCCAAGCAATCCTAAAATTATCATATTTTCAACTATTAAGAATAAGTGAATATTGATTTTTATTCTGTGATTTTTTAAAACTCTTTTGTGAGATTACAGTATTTAAAAATTCAATTATTTCTTTTTAATATTCCATTGTAGTAGAAGATCTTTATTATGCAATTCCTTATATAATGCACCACTTTCGCAGATGTAAACAATGAATTTTGCAATTAAGATACACCTGCATTCCACAATGTATAAAAAATGCTACTTTCTAAAGGGCTACATTTGATACATTATTTTATCTTTATCTCCTTAATTCAGCACTTTTAAATTAAAAAAAATTGCTATTGTTACATTAGAAATTTTTGGAAATGAGTAATATAATGATTTAGACTGTGTTTATGAAGTAAAATTTAACAATGTGTAAAATGATCGTTATTATGCAAAAATTTATAATTGCATTCCTTCTAGTCTCAAGGAATGCAATATGAAGATATACTTTGGCCATGTTTACAAAGTAAGTTTAATGATGTGTGAAATGTGATCGATATAACTCAATTTTGTACTTTTATGTTATAGTGGCCCCCGAGCATAAATCACCAAGCGACCAAGATTTATTACCAGATTATAAAGCATAGATGACATTGTAATAATATATGATGTATATAACATTTCGGACGTATATGGTCAACTTATTGTCATATATGATGCATACATGATATATATATATATGACTTGTGTATAAGACGTATATGATGTACATATAACATATGAGACATCAATAATGTTTATATAATGACGTATATGGTGCATATATAAGCTTTGCAATGATATTAGCAAAATCATAGCCACAACCTTCTTATAATCAGGGCTGCGGAGTAGGCGGGAAAAATGACCGACTCTGACTCCTGAAATTTTAAAGGAACAGACTCAGACTCCGGGAGGGCTAAAGTACTAGTGTTGCCTGTTGATTCCTATTATTCAGATTATTTCATTGCTGTCATTTGTTTTGAAATAGTAATAGTCACTTTATTAAATTTAGGAAATTATTTCATTAAATAAAGGAAATATTATTATTTTTTTTAAAGTGGCAGCAATCAAGCAATTGGAATAAAACTTCAACTGGCAACACTGCAGTTACATTCCTGTTTGACCTTAAAGCATTATGATGTGCATATCAACCCAGGTGTCGATGCAGGTTTTTTTTTCTTAGGGCCCATTTTGTGAAAAATAGATTATTTTTGTGAAATTTATTATATTTTTGTGTAAAATAACATCTTGTAATGAACTATATATAAAATATAAACTAGAGATTTCAATTAAAAACAGTTTACATATATGCTGTACACTGGACAATATATTGAAACTGTTTAACATGGGTATCCTTGTATATATATAGTCCAAATATAAAAATAATAATTCAGTTTATAAATTTAAAATTACATTGAATTGGTTTAATTTCACTTCAAACTGTCTAAAAAACAAGCTGGAGTCGAACTGTTTTTTAGTGACTCCGACTCCACAGCCCTGGTCATAATCATAATAGTGAGGGCAGCTATAACACGAAAGTACCAAAATTTTATAATATGCAAAACCTCTCATGCAAACTATCTCATATGAATTATAAAGATCTTATACTGTATATTCATGTATGTTTGATACATAAATTTTTATTTTAAACTATTAATATCTACAATGAGAAAAAATTATATTTTTATGAAATTTCTTGCCAATAACAATGAAAAATTGTAATTTTCAAACAAATCTAAATACTGATTAAAAAAAAAAAAAAAAAAAAAAAACTGAAAACATTTTAGTTACTTAAAATTGATATTCATTCCTCATTGTTAATTTGATGAATGAATTGAAGTTTGAATAGTTTTGTTAAATACAGTGGTGTAGTCATTAAATAAAACCCCAAAGAATACATGTTATAAGCGAAGAATATACAACAGAGTAATATGGAGTTATCCAGACAGTGGCGCAGCCGGAATTCGGTTCTAGGGCGGGTTTTGAGTTTATAATAAAGATGGTCGCCGGTTATATGAATCATCGGTTAATGGAATCAGTCTTTTAAATGAATGAAATCATAATGCTTTTCTCCGCAATTACGTTGGTTATGATTCATTTAAACAGCGTTTACAATATTAGAAGCGCGATAGAATTAAAAATAGCTAAAAGAGGAACCACAACTAATTTATAAAATTTTAACGACAAATATACGAATCTCCATCATAAGCAAGAGTTCGTTGCAACATTACCAACAAATGAAATATAGTCTTTAAATTTGTGTACAGACCCCCTCAGGGCTCAGAAGTAGCGCGCTACAAGTAGCGAAACTACAGTAGCCGCTACTTTTTCCAGTAGTTTGCAGTGTAGCGCGCTACATTAAAAAAGTGGAGTGTAGCGAGTAGCGCGATACAAAATATCAGTAGTTTGTAGCGCGCATCGACGCTACTTTCGGAGGGAGGAAAAAAGGTCCCAATCTTCAAATCACATGATTATAACTCGTTTCTTTCGTGCGAAATATCTCTGCAACAATTTGCGAACGTCAGCGACAAATCTCATTTGCAGTGTCATATATTTCTCCATAGACGACGGGCACAGTCACAAATTAGCTGTCATTTTCACAGTTTGGGTGTCAGAAACTTCGTGTACTGTTATTTAAATCCATAGGAATCTTCTCAATATAATGTATTTTTATACGACTACGATTTTTTTTTTACCAAATATAGTCGTCTGGCTATGTTAAATCTTTATTTGACTAATTTCTTCTACCTTTTGCCTCCCACCCCCAGCAAGCAAAGAAATGTAAAATCCTTATTAAAAAAGAAAAAGAATGGATTTATCTAAACATAAATCCTCTAAATTATCCCTAATCTCTCAAATTCACGCTTCCCCATAGTAGCATACAAAGGAGTTTAAAATATTTTTAAATCTTTATTTTTATACAAAAATAAAATCTTTCACTCATTTGTCTAATGACAACAAATAAAAATTATTGCCTTGTCCCCAAAATTTACGCTTCCCTTTTGCCCCTCCTCCAGCATACAGTTTCAAATATTTAAAACTCTTTATTTTAAAAAAATGTCCACATTTGTTTCTACCTAATAATAATATATAAGTAACTATCTAAATTGTCCCCTAACTTCCCATAATTTACTCTTCTCCCCCCCCCCACAAGCATACAAATAAATAGAAAAATTTTAAGTTGTTTTTATTTCTATATAAAAAAAATCTTCTGCACATGTTACGTGTGTCTAGATTTAGAGGTGGCCGCTATTCAGAGATATAAGCGTTTTCAAATATATAAATTTTAGGAATTAAAAAGTGGCGCTAAATAGAGGTGGCCGCCTTTTGGAAGAAAAACCAGAATGGAGGTCTTATTGTACATAGATTTTTAACCTGAAAAAATATTTTGGACATTCTTTTGAAATTCGGGTCAACCCGACCCCTACCCGCTAGAGTCAAAACCCAACCCGAAACCGATCCGAACTCGAAATAATGAAATTCAACCGGATCCACAGTAAAAAAGGGGAAGTCAACCCGATCGGAATCCGACCCACAACAAAAAAAATCTAGAGCCGGGTCGGGTCGGGTGCGAGTAAACCGACCCGATGCAGGACTGTAAACGGTATACAACTAAAAATCTAATCTTTAAATGTTTTTTAGGTGCGTTCGTAATTATATAAATACGTAGCACCTATTGTCGTCGCTTGGTCCGTCCGTCCGTCTGTCTGTCCGTCTGTCTGTCTGTCTGTCCGTCCGTCCGTCTGTCCGTCCGTCCGTCCGCATATAACAACGCAAAAACTACCCAACCGAATGGTTTGAGATTTAAGATATATTATCTTTGCAGAATTTTGTCGAGACATTTCAAATTTTATTAAAATCGAATCAAAACTTTAGGAGATATTAATAAAAATATTTATTAAGAAATTTGAATTTTTTTTTTAAATCGGTGCTTTCTTGTTAGAGGAGCTTCCGATGGATGTTAAATCGTCAAGCGACCGAGACACTTATTTTATTACAGAAATTAATCTGCAGACGATATAATTCATTTCACAGAATTAAAAATCATCTAGGTCTGAATATTTATATAACTAGCTACAGTACGAACGCACCTCGTTTGTCACGTTTGACGTACAATTTCCAACTTGTTTAAAATTAGTTGCGGTTTCAAAACTTCCATTTTATAACGAAATACTATAAGAAGCAAAACGCTAAATAATCGTTTCCTGTCTTCCTGTCGATCACACAGTTTTTTGCCATAACAAAATTAGAAGTATCAAGAATTAGAATTGTAACTATTCAGCAGAAATGTTTCAGCTGTGCAGGAGCATTCGTTATAACCATTATCGTACCAGTAGTTGAAAAAGTATGTTTATATTAACTTCCTGATACGAATTCTAAGATTAACAAAACAGACAGGCACGCATTTTGCTTTTGTGAAACTGTGATCTGCGGTTTATATAGACTTTTAATGTGAAAAAATATTTTGGACATTCTTTTAAAAAACCGGGTCAACCCGAACCCGACCCGCAAGATTCAAAAAGCCAACCCGAACCCGAAAGAATGAAAGCCAACCCGACCCGCAACAAAAAATTTGAAGTCAATCCGACCCGAACCCGAACCGCAACGGGAAAATATAGCCGACCCGAACGGCGGGTCGGGTCGGGGTAAAAGCGGGTAACCCTACCCGATGCAGGATTCTAAGCGCTACTGTGCTACATCACTCTCATAAATGTGTAAGATTAGTACAATTTTTGTTTTCAAATTTCCTCTTTTAAAAAAAATTCCAACATAATTAAAAAGGTTCTATGAATTTGCTTTGTTTGTCTGTCCGTGCTCTAACTCTCATAAATATACTCCGACTGCCATGAAAGTTTTATGTTATTGAAGTTTACCATAGAATGTTCAGTATTGAAACTGAAATGTGTAGCATTTATATCTCGCTTACAGGGACGTTCAAAAGAATTCTGTTACATTATGGTCTATCGGGAAAAATCGTTTGTAGTGTATTTAATTAGCGATGATTACTAAAGTAGCGAAGTAGTGACTACTTTTGGAAAGTAGTTTGTAGTCGCTACTTTTAAAAATAAGTAGTTGTAGTTGTAGTTAACTACATTTTTTATAAAGTAGTTGTAGTTGTAGTTCGTTACAAACAAAAAGTAGTTTTTCCGAACCCTGGACCCCCTACGAAACAAATGATTCGAAAGAAACACCGATTGCAAAAATCTGCTCATAATCGAAAAATAGCTTTTTATAACTTTAAGTACTTTTTTTAAATTCTTACTTTTGCAAAGATTTTTTTCCTGGGTACGCACATAGCTTGGTCTTAGATATAACTGAGAGCAAAAAACGCAAAAAAAGCCACTTGAAACTGAGATAGACTTACAATGTGTATGTTTTTTTTTTCTCTGGAATTCGATGATCTGTTATTGTTTCGAACGTGGAACAAAGACAGAAATGCAATTAAAAAATAGACCACTGTATACTATATAACTCAAAGCGTCTCTGTGAGAGTATATGACCCATCTTTTACTATAAGACGTCTCGACAAAGTGACGCAGTCCAAAAATCAAGTTTTGACATAACCTATGCGTGTAATATGCGCTTTCACAGTTTTAAGTAGAATTTTCGCCGTTTAATTGAATCACATTGTTGTATAGAATTTGATTTAAGAAAGCGGTGGATTCTGCCAAGGCGGAAAGGCCAAAAAATTTTAACTTTAGTTGTTTTGATTCATATAAGCGGCAATTATAGTAATTTTTTTAGCTCTGGAGGGGGTTTTAACCCCCAACCCCCCCCCCCCCCCCTTGGCTGCGCCACTGTATCCAGAAGGCATACGGTGTGTACCCGTGGTGAAATATATTCACTATATATTCAAAGCCTACAGAATTTCTGAAAACTGGTTCATTTCTTAAAAAATATATTTAACCGCCTTTTTTTTCATTTAAATTACTCTCTCAAAATATTATTTTTATATTGTGGCTAATATCTAATTTTAAGATGGTTATTTATTATGAATTTGGAAACAGACTGAAACATAATAAAAATATCAAATGCAGAGAGATATTTCATAAAATTATTAAAATCTTATGAAGAATTTTCATTACTAAAATGTTAATAAACTAAAATGTTTTCATTTTGTTTTTTTTAATCAGTAATTGTTTAAAAATTACAATTTTTCATTGTTATTGGTAAGAAATTTCATAAAAATATAATTTTTTTTTTCTCATTGTAGATATCAATAGTTTAAAATAAAAATTTATGTATCAAACATACATGAATATACAGTATAAGGATCTTTATAATTCATATGAGATAGTTTGCATGAGAGGTTTTGCATGTTATAAAATTTTGGTACTTTCATGTTATAGTGGCCCCCACAATTACGATTATGACAAGGTTGCGGCTGTGATTTTACTAATATCATTGCAAAGTTTATATGTGCATCATATATACACATATATATGTATATACTCCAAATACTCATATATGCGCCATATACATCATTATATAAACATTATTGATGTCTTATATATTATATATAAGCCTTATACACATATCATATACATATATATGCATCATATATAACAGTAACTTGACCATAAACATCATGAAATATTATATACAACATATATTATTACAATGTCATCTATGCTTAATAATCTGGCAATAAATCTTGGTCGCTTGGCAATATATGCTCAAGGGCCACTATAACAAAAAAGTACCAAAATTTTGAGTTATATCGATCACATTTCACACATCATTAAACTTACTTTGTAAACATGGCCAAAGTGTATCTTCATATTGCATTCCTTGAGACCAGAAGTTGTGCAGATTATAAATTTTTGTATAATAACGAACATTTCACACATTGTTAAATTTTACTTTATAAACACAGTCCAAATCATTATATTACTAATTTTCAAAAATTTCTAATGTAATAATAGCAATTTTTTTAATTAAAAAGCTCTAAATTGAGATAAATATAAAATAATGTATCAAATATGTAGCCCTCTAGAAAGTAGCATTTTTTATACATTGTGGAATGCGGTGCTTCTTAACTAAAAAATTCATTGTTTACATCTGAGAAGTGGTGCATTACATAGGGAATTGCATAATAAAGATCTTCTACTACAATAGCATATTAAAAAGAAAAAAATGGAATTTTTAAATACTGTAATCACAAAACAGTTTTAAAAAATCACACATAGAAAAAAAAAATCAATATTCACTTACTCTTAATAGTTGAAAAATATTATAATTGATGAAATTTAATGAAATTTTTCCATGCATTAATGAAATTTCTTTAAATTATTCTGATTCTTATGTTTTGCAACAGACTTAATATTAATGTAAAGTTTACTTTATTCACAAAGCAAAAATTTAGTTTTCCTGTGTTTTTATTACAGCAAAAAATATATATTGTCATCAGTATTTAACTTTTTTAATTTTATAGCAAATATAAGAAACTTGCAATATACAAGAAGCATTTCACTATTCAGTGAGTGCCAGTGGCGACTCTTCTATCGGTGAACAGGAGCCTCCAAAGAGGAATGAAAAAAATATATATATAATAACAAGTTAAATAAAGGAATTGAGAACCACATTTTAATTTTTTCCCATTTGAAGGCTGAACTTCTTTCACCCCCCCCCCCCCCCCCGCCCCACAGAGCACCCTGGTCTTTTCCTCTCTTGCATGTGTGAGCGAAAAGATTCTCCTGTAAAATGAAAACCACTTTATGTGGATGGAAGTGGAGATCACTCGTAAACTCACATTTGCACAGACTGTAATGTGCAGGAGCTTGCTTTTTTTCTCATTTTCATTCTTGTTCATTCAATTTCTCCCTTGGTTTGCAATGTTCGGTTATTTTCTTTTAAATAATTATCTGTTTACTCATTTTGCTTTTTATATATTTATTATTCTGTGTAAGAACTAGTTCTATACAGCTAAGATGGCACATAGTAAAATGAATGTTTTGAAACTAAATTTTCAACATTGTCGCTGGAAAAGAAAATTGAAGTTACAACAGTTAAGATGGCACATAGTAAAATTAATGTTTTGAAACTAAAGTCATTTCATTTTACAATATTGTCGATGAAACGGAAAATTGAAGTTACATTGATTACTTAAATGGGTTGGTCAGTTAGATCTCAAATTCCCCTCGCTAATGTTAAATGCATTGGGGGGGGGGGGGGGGAGGAGTGGAATCCCTTCTTATTTTTTAAATATTTCATATGGGAGTTAATATGTATGACCTATTTTTCCTATGTATAATAATAAATA
Organism: Maratus michaelseni; assembly: GCA_963931845.1. NCBI lineage: Eukaryota > Metazoa > Arthropoda > Arachnida > Araneae > Salticidae > Maratus > Maratus michaelseni. The sequence continues at coordinate 216,150,361 of OZ007595.1, read as the reverse complement.
ATTATTAATCTGTTTACTTACTGGAAGTGAATATTTTTGACTTATTTTCTTTAATGTTTTGACTAAAGTCATTTCATTTTTGAACATTATCACTGGAAAGAAAATTGAAGTTACATTGATTACTTAAATGGGTTGGTCAGTTAGATCTCAATTTTTTTTTTTTTTTTTACTGTCTACAAAATACAATTTCTTAAAGGATGTCTTTTTTTTTTTTTTTTTTTTTTTTTTTTAGTTGTCAAAACATTTTAAAATACCTGGTTAGTTTTATCTGAAGTGTTAAATATTTTTCAACAGCTCGTACAATTTTAGCACACTAAATAATAAATTAAATATATATTTTAGAAATATTTTGACAATTAAGAAAACAAGAGACATCCTTTAAGAAGAGTACACAAAAAAATAAGTAAAAAATATTAATTTCCTGAGAAGATATTTAAAAATTATGAATGCACTCCACCACGGGTTTAACATTAGCAAGGGGAATTTGAGATCTGACAGAGCAACTCCCATGAGAAATACTTTTGCTAACTAATCCAGGTGACACAATCCAATTTAGATAAAATGTTCATGGATTTATGGATATGAATTAATTAACAGCCTGTTTTGTTTTCTGTCTCATGTTTGCAAAACACAATGGTGATCCACGGATGAATTACAGTATAACTGCTATATCAATTTAACTATAAAAAAAAATAAACATGAATGTTCGCAATCACATTTAAATTCCATATTAGAATTTAATTTTACTAAGAAAGTGGGAGTTCTCTGTGGGTATAACAGCTTGACATTGCGTTTCAGTCAAATGTTAATAAACACAATAGGGAAGTTACCAAAAACCATTATGTAATTACAAAAATTATTGATTGAATGCATTCAGTTTTGTGGTGCATTTGAGCTCACCCTTGGAGGACATGATGAATACTAAGAGTCAATAATAAAACATTGTGCTTTCAAAAGTCGTATAATACTTTAATGTAGAGCTTTTCTGTAAAATAATATATAAATTTTCAAATGAATATTGTAAAAAAAATATACACATTGTAACCTATAAAAATTATAACACAAATCAATTTGACAACATTCAAATATGTTAATCAAAAATTTTAGCTTATTCCACCAAGTAGAATTTGAGGTATGATTAGAAAACTTCACATATTTCAGTTTGTTTTATTAACAAATGAATTTAACATTAGAAGTTAAAATTTTTACATCTGCATAATTACTAAACTAGTGCATCAAATTACTTTCCATTTGATATTCTAAGATAAAAATTTCATGATAACTCCAAATATATAAAAATTAGGTTTTTATAATGCAAATTTGTCACAATTGCAATATGAAGAAGGCCCTATAAGAAAAAAAAATCTAATTGAAAGACATTTTTCCCAATAAAATTATTTTTGTTTTACAACAATTTAGCAAATAGGAAATTCTTTTTTTTTTTTTTTTTTTTTTTTTTTTGTAGAAAGTAAAATGATACAAATGTTTTAAACTTGTGACAATTCAAATGTATTTTAATCTGTATGCCACATCGTAAATATAATCATAAGATACTTAATGTTGAACTCTGTAATCAGCTTTGTTAAATATTTATTCAATAAAACCTGCAGGTCTGTTACTGCCGAATGGCACTGAAAATAGTAGCTTCAGCAGCCTTCACAAAAAAAAAAGAAAAAAAATAGTAGCCAAAATAGTCGCATACCTACTTTAAAAAGAGGGAAGAAAAAAATGCATCCGTAATAATTGTAAGAAATTTAAGAATGTCTAAATCTTATTTCAGAGTTTGTGTTTCTGCTCAAATCACTCAATAAAAAATATGGTGGTTTCTTCAATTCAGAAATCAATTTATCCCAAAAATAAGGCTTCAGTTACATATAAGGGAGGAGGGGTAAAGTTCTCTTCGAGAGGCAGGGTTAGAAATTACGTGTGATATTGCAAATCCCGCACAAAATAGGAAAATACTGCATTAATAAAAAAAATTTGTGTGGTATCTTCTACCTTTACTTTTTTCACAAGCATATGATATGTACACAAATGTTTAATTTTCATGAAAGCCAAGATTTCTTCTTTTTTTTTTCTTTCTGGAGGAATCCCGCAATATGAATTCATCAGTCAATCGTAAAAAAAAATAAAAAAAAATGTGAATTTTGCCAATCTGCATCAAAAAAAATCTCAGATTTCAACGATTGATCGCAGAAAAAAAAAAGAAAAGTTGCCCATTAATCACGTGAAATAATCGCAAATTTTGTCACACTTTTGCAAACAAAAAAACTGTGATTTTAGTCAAATAATCATGAAAAAAATAGAATTTAATCAAATACAGTGCAAAAAAATCAATAATTTCTTCAGTCAATCATGAAAAGAAAATCACGAATTTCGATAAATGATCGTAGAAAAGAAAAGCGAATTTCGGTCAAAAAATCTCCACAGCAAACAGCAAATTTCATCAATCGGTCGAGGAAAAATATATATCACAATTTTCGACAAATAGTTGTGAAAAAAATCAATCTCATCAATCGATCGTAGAAAAGCTTTGCAAAATTTAATTTAAAAAAAAAAAATCACAAAATTTGCAATCGGTTGCGGGAAAAAGTGCAAAATCTTCTCAAATGATTGTAGAAAAATATTGCAAATTTCATCAAACATTGCACAGAGAAATAGCTAATTTCATCAACCTATCGGAGGCAAAGTCATTCATTTTAACAATTTTGACATGCCTGTACTAACTTAATTCTTTAAATAATCAGGCATGAATGTCAAATCTCACCGAAAAAGCTGAACTAGGTGCATAATACAAAGTTATTACAATACAAATACACATGTAGAAATAAATATTACAAACGAAAATTACAAAAAACTATTAATAACTGATTTAGGTATGTAAAACGTAAAATAAATATGCAGTAAAGTTAAAAGATATAGCAAAACCATTATTGATTTTATTCACACCCCCGTGGCAGAATGCACGCGATGCTGCGACGGGCGTCGCAGACTTTTTAGGACACTTGCAGACTAAAAACATACAGCGATGACGCGGACGCGCTATAGTGCGTAAATTACTCAAAAAAAACGGCAAAAGATCGCGAATAAAATGCCGAATTTCTTCGAAGAATAGCGGGAAAAAAGGTGAAATTCATTTAAAGTTTGAGAAAAATGGCTAATTTCGTTAACAGATCGCGAAAAAAACGCAAATTTAGCCAAAAGGGCGTGAAAAAAAACGTGAATTTCGTCAAAAGGCCGTCAAAAAACAATCAGTTTCTTTGAAGGATCGGGGGAAAATGCACATTTTGCCGAAGGGCTACATAGAAAACGGCAACTTCATCGAAAGATCGTAGAAAAAACTTAATTTCATCGAAGGATCATGAAAAACAGTCAATTTCATCGAAGAAACGGCGAATTTCGTCGTCAGATCGCGAAAAAAACAGAGAATTCTGCCAACAGATCGCGAAAAAATGGCAAATTTCATCGAAGGATCGCCAAAAAACTGTAAATTTCGTCGAAGGATCACGGAAAAAACACAAATTTTGTCCAAAGGCCAAAAAAAAATTGTGAAAATCATCAAAGGGTCTGGGAAAATGGCTAATTTTGTTGACAGATTGCGATAAAAATGCAAATTTTGTAAAAGGGCCGTGGAAAAACTTGATTTTCCTCAAAAGACTGTAAAAAAAAAAAAAAAAAAAAAAAAAAAAAAACGTGAGTTTCCTGGAAGGATCGTGGAAAAAATATTAATTTCATCAAAGGGCCACGGAGAAAATGTAAATTTCGTCAAATGGCCTCAGAAAAAATGCTAATTTGGTCAAAGGATCACGAGACAATTTCGTCGAAGGACCACGAAAAAAAAAAACGTGGATTTCGCCAAAGGATCGCGGGAGAAAAAAGAAACGCTAATTTCGTCAAAGGTTCAGAAGAAAAACATGAATTTTGTGAAATAGTCCCGGGAAAGATGCAACATTCCTTTAGAAAACAGCAGACACACAAAGTTCTATGCTTATTAATGTAGGCATAGTTTTTAATCTGAAACAATATATTGAACTAACTTTTGAAAAATCGGGTTAACCCAAACCCAATTTGCAAGAATCTACACTCAGCCTGAAATCGACTCTAATCAAAAGCAGAGTTAATCCGACCTGCAACAAGAAAAATTATTGCCGAGAGGGAATTTTCTCCCCTCCCCCCTCTGCTGTAACCTTTCAGAATATTTGCAGTGAATTTCAGAATTTTTTTTTTACTCAGAAAGGCAGATAAATGCTGATGCCTTAATTAATTAGCACTACAACAGCACCAAGAATAGATTTATATGATATATTGCATATTGCAGACTCTGTTTGAAAACATTATTAGCGTTGCAGACACTTGAAGGTAGTTCTGCCACTGGGATTCACACCTACTTTCCTTTATTTAAATTATATTTATGTTTTCAGACATGATGTTAAAATTTCTGCACTCTATTAGCATAGCTACTCAAATTCAAGACAACAACATTGCTGCAAGAAAACACACTAAAACAAAAAACAGAGGTAGTATTACAAAATTTACATAATACACATGCAGTTAACCATTTTTTTTTTCTCATCCCCCCCCCCCCCCTTTGCTATGATTTCTTATTTGAAGAAAAAGAGTTTGATAAAATCGAAAAAACTAGAAAAAAGGATGAACACACGTAGTTACCTATTATTTTGTTGCATGCATCTTTTACTTTTTTAATTATGGTTTTGTATTAAAAAAACTATATATGATAGAGGGAAATTTTAAAAGAACAGAATTTATATACATTACAATTTTATATATTCTCCAACCCCATCCCATATTCACCCCATCCCAAATTCTTAGATCATGATTTCTCTGTGTTTTTGCGTCAATCTCAGAAACAACCTAAATGACATTAAAAAAAGCTGATTTCAGTGAAAAAGCTGAAAACTTCCATGCCGGTAATAGCACATAAAATAATAGTGTGGTTTAAAGATACTTTTTACTCCCTCCCAAACAGTTCAATTCCCCTCCATTTATAAATGTTGGGAGAGAGACTCCCCTGCTATGAAAAACGGAATTTCAAGTCCTAAACATGTAAAATAATATTGAAGTTTAAAGATATTTTTTTCTACTTTACAAACAGTTCCATCCATTTATAAATATTGGAAGGGGGATTCCCCTCCAAGGAAAATTTGATTTCCACGACTAACAGCAGTGTTAAACTTGAAGGATTTTACTTTAAAAATTACATAGAACCACAGAATAGGATTCTATTGTCTGTGCATAGAACGATATAAAACGGAGCGTAGCACACAGGGAGATAGAAAGAATTATTTCTATCTCCATGGTAGCACATGTTGATGTGAATTGTAAACACACGCTCGCTGACGGCTGAGTTGAGAAGTAGAAGTACTTTTTCTTTCATAAAAATATTTGTAATTTACCGATCATGGAGTCAGTAAACAAATGCGTAAATATTTTATTTCAGAGTGGAAATTTTAAATAACAAAATTAAGATTATTATTATAATTTTTAACTTCTTCTATCTTTACAAGAAGAAAGTATTGGATTCATGAAAATTTCTGAACACGATTTGACTGTTTTTAGAAAATGTCTGTCTGTGACTCTGTCCTGTCTGTCTGTATGTGACAAAAATTTTGTGGGGTCTCTATCTCAAGAACTAATGCACGAAATTTAATAAAACTTTATATTCAGTTAGTCCCTGATATAAATTGGTGCTGATTAGTTTTTGGTGAAAATCGCCCGATAGGTGGCGCTGCTATGCTGCATTTTTTTTTACATATCCGCAATAGCTCTATCTCAAGAACTAATGCACTTATTTTCATCAAACTTCAGATTCAGTTAGACCTTGACATAAATAGACGCTGATTACGTTTTGGTGCAGATATCCCAACAGGTGGCGCTTTTATACCACTTTTTCATTATTTTTACGATAGCTATATCTCAAGAACTAATACACGGAATTTCAACAAACTTCAGATTCTGTTAGACCTTGACATAAATAGATGCTGCTTACGTTTTGGTGTAAATAGCCAAACAGGTGGCGCTGCTATGCTACTTTTTTCATTATCACGATATATTTCTATATCTCCAGAACTAATGCACGGATTTTCATCACACTTCAGATTCACTTAGACGTTGACATAAGTTGTTGTTGATTAGGTTTTGGTCTAAATCTCCCAACAGGTGGCGCTGCTATGCTGCATTTTGCAGGATTTACCCAATTTTAGCAATAGTCCTATTTCAAGAACTATTTCACGGAATTTAATAAAACTTTAGATTCAGATAGACCTTGATATAAATTAGGGCTGATACTTTTTAGTGTATGCGAAACCTATGTGAGATAGAAGAAAGTTTTGGGATTGCCACATCCGATTAGTTTTTAAGTAGAAGTAAGTTTTACAAAAACTGCAAGTTATGACTGATAGAGATACAGACGACATAAAGTTTTTTAGTAATCTCACCTGCACCTTTAATCTCTAATTATGGGCGCCACCAAGAGTAGTGTGAGGGCAAGGGGGATATCGCCCAACCTGGATTTTGAAATTTACGAAACAAAATTTTATTTTTTACAGATTTAGAAAAACAAAATAAAACGTATTCTTTTCGAGTAAGCAAAAATAATTAAACACTAAGAGAAATAAATTAGAGCTAAAAATTTTCCGCGAGGGGATGGGGGAGATTATCCCCATAAATCCCCTCTTGATTTTTAGTTTTATTTTATGTTTATGTGTCGGTAATTTATCTTAAACACAGTGTTGAATTTAAGCAGTGGTATACCCCTCCGGGATTTTCAAATTTAAGCGACTAATTTTTTTTCTCTGATTTTGAAACACATAGTAAAATAATTTTCTTTCGAGTATCTTAAAACAACTAAACACAAAGCGAAAAATGAACAATGAATATTCCGTTACGGTTGACGGATTTTCCTCCTCCCCATAAACCCTCTCATGGCAGATAATTTTTTACTTTTAATATTTATGTGTTTAAATATCATAAACAGGGGATGCAGATCTGTGTGAAGTTGGCACCCCCCCCCTCCCATTGCGAATTAAAACATATGAATTGCGTAGAAGATTTGCCCACCTATTAATTAATTTTGCACACCTTTTATAACTCTGTAAATAACATTTTATTTTTTGACCCATTTTTCATACTAACACCCTACAATACCAAATTTAAAAAGAAAAATGTGCTACTGTTTTGCCCACTCATTTTTTAATTTTGCGCACCATTTTTAACGTTGTCAATCAAAGATATCTTTGTTGATCACGTGTAAAATTGACACTTCACATTACTAATTAAGCTTTACAGATTGCATAGAAGTTTTGTCCAAGTGTTGACGACCTATTAGATAATTTTGCCCACATTTTATAACGCTGTTTATTAAAAAATATGGTTTTGACCACGTGTTCAGTTAGCAACCCCCCCCCTCTCTAATTCGAATATAGCTAGACAAATTTCGTAGGATTTTTGTCCAAATTTTGTCTAATTTTGCCCACCTATTATTTCATTCTGCCCGTCTTTATAATGCTGTAAATCAAATACTTTTTTTGACTCAGTGTGAAGGTGCACCCCCCCCCCCCAATACGAATTAAGCGATATAAATTACGTAGAAATTTTGCCCAAGTTTTGCCCACCATTTTTAACGCTGTAAATAAAAGATATCTTTGTTGACCACATGTGAAGTTAGCACGCCCCATTACGAATTAGGCTTAACAAATTACAAAGAAGTTTGCTTAGAAAAACTTGGGTTAAACATCTACGTAATTTGTATAATTTAATTCGTATTTGGAGGTGCTAAAGTCACACGTGGTCAAAAAAAATTCTTTTACGGCGTTAAAAAAGGTGGTTGAAACAAAATAATTGAAGGACAAAATTTCTACGTAATTTATATAACTTAATTCGTATTTGGGGGGCTACCTAAACGTGGTTAACAAGAAATATATAATTACAGAGTTATAAAAGGTGCGCAAAATAATATTTTATATATTTTTTTTAATTTTCTATTGGGGCTTATTTTTCATATTTTGATATATTACGAAAAATAGGTCAAAAAATAAAATCTAATTTACAGCTGCAAATTTGGTAAAACTCATCCAAAAGCTCTCAGAAATTCAGGTAAATCCAGGCAAAACTTTAAGAACGCCAGAAAAATCTCGATGAACGTTTGGAAAAAGTCTGAGAAAACTGGACAAAGCAGGGCAATTTTGTAGGGTCACGAGCTAAGCCGGACAAATCTTTCGGAAGGGTAGTCAAAACCGTAGTGACGGTAGGCAAAACGGGCAAAAATCTCTAGTATATTGGGAAAAAGTGGTCAAAGCCACAAGAACCGCGACCTACGTTATATACGGCCGGTGCATGACGTTTAAAACGTCACATGGAGTTGATCATTTTTATACGGCGATTGGTGCAAAACGGGAGGCGCGCCACTTTGCACCAATCGCCGTGCAAAAATGATCCACTGCATGTGACGTTTTAAACGTCATGCACCGGCCGTGTATAACGTAGGTCGCGCAAGAACACGTTGGACAAAGAATGACAAATTTTTAGGAACGGTGGACAAAACATTGGTAACGTTAGACAAAACTGAGGAAAACTTTAGGAAGGCTAGGCGAGACTTGCTAAAACATTTATAATGCTGGACAAAACTACAGGGATATTGTACAAAACTAGACGAAATTCCAAGAAAACACGGGAAACTGGGCAATGCTATAAAAAAGATTGGCACAGTCGGACCGCGATCTACGTTATACACGGCCGGTGCATGACGTTTAAAACGTCACATGGAGTGCATCATTTTTACACAGCCATTGGTGCAAAACAGTGGGTGCGGCGCTTTGCACCAATCACCATGTACAAATGATCTACTTCGTGTGACGTTTTAAACGTCATGCACCGGCCGTGTATAACGTAGGTCGCGGTCGGATAAACCTTTAGGGACGCTGGGCAAAACTAGGAGTTTTAGGCATAACTCTAGAAACAATGGGAAAAACTGGGTAATGCTCGTAAAATTCACGACTGCAGGACAGAACTCTAGGAACTTTGGGAAAAACATTAGGAATACTGAACAAAACTTATATGCAATAGCAATACTATAGAAACACAGGCAAAGCTAGACAAAAAATTTGGAATGCTGGGCAAAAAAATTGGAACATTGACCAAACCTAGGCTAATTCTAGAAACACTGTACAAAACCTGACAATGCCAATGGGCAACACCTGGCAATGATACAGCCTCAAAGACAAAACCTTAGTAAAACTGAACAAAAGTCTAGGGACGTTGGACGAAACGTGACAAATTGCTAGGAACACTGAATAAAATTCTGTCAACCTCTCAAACTCTCTATCTGGAGTCCCCCTCCCCTTAAAAACATACCATGAACGGGACGCTGAACATAACTCTAGGGACATTCGGAAAAACTCTACGAACACTCCAAAAAACCGGGCAACTAATAGGAAAAATGGAAATTTGTAGAACCGATAGGCAAATATCCAGGAACACTAAGAAGTCCTGGTAATGCTATAAAAGCCTTTGCAAGTCTTTATGAACGCTAGGTAAAATTCTGGAAACATTGTCAAAATACATATATTTGATTATAGCGTTATAAAACTTTGGCAAAAGATTTACTACAGCGTTATGAAAGGTAAGCAAAATTAAAAATGATGTGTGTGTGTGTGGGGGGGGGGACTGGAAAAGCTTGGGCATGGGTCCAAAAATAAAATTTTATTTACAGCTTTATAGAAGGTGTGGCAAAATTAAATAATGGGTGGGCAAAACTTCTATGTAATGTGTAAAGCTTAATTCGTAATGGGGATTGCCAATTTCACACGTGGTCAAGAAAGATATTTTTGATTTACAGTGTTAAAAATGGTGGGCAATATTAATTAATGGGTGGACAAGACTTGGGCAAAATTTCTACGTAATTTATATAGCTTAATTCGTATTAGAGGGTGTCACCTTCACAATGGGTCAAAAAATAAAATTTGATTTACAGCGTTATAAAAGGTGGGCAGAATTAAATAATGGGCGGCAATCTTAGACAAAACTTGTACAAAAATTCAACACGTGGTCAACAAAGATATCTTTCGTTTATAGCGTTAAAAATGGTAGGCAAAATTAATAATGGGTAGGAAAAACAGAGTAAAACCTGGGCAAAATTTCAGCATAATCAGGGGGGCCTCCGTGGCCGAGTGGTTAAGACACCATTCCGCTAATCGCTTGTGAGCGTAGGAGTCAGGTCGGCGGGTTCGATTCCCACCAGCTCCATTGCACACACTTATGTGGAGCTCCCGGATGTAACTCTCTGGTGTTGTAAATTTCCTTGTGACTATCTCGTCCCTGTATATTGACGATGACTTATAAGCGGGCACTTGATGTCAAGCACACAAGTCAGATGTATGTTCTCAATAAACAATAAACAGCATAATCAGTGTAACTATATTCGAATATATCAGTTTCAACTGACGTCACACCCTAGCAACCACCTTAGCAACCTTTGTTTGCCTCTAAAATTTGGACGATTGTGATTTGTTGGCTCATAATACAGGCTACAAATTGACGATATGATTGATTGGATAACAGTTGATGGGTTGGTTATCACGTGGTTGAAACTGATCTATTGGGGGATGCTAGCTGAACACGTGGTCAAAACAATTGGGCATTCAAGCGCTCGAATACGCCATCTGGTGGAGAAAAAAACTTCTCGCTTCTGGAAAAGCCCTTGCTAGCCCATTGTATTACATGCATTTTTAATTCGTTTGTTTGTTTATTGAGAACATACATCTGACTTGTGTGCTTGACATCAAGTGCCCGCTTATAAGTCATCGTCAATATACAGGGACGAGATAGCCACAAGGAAATTTACACCACCAGAGAGTTACATCCGGCAGCTCCACAAAGTGTGTGCAATGGAGCTGGCGGGAGTCGAACCCGTCGACCTGACTCCTACGCTCTCAAGCGATTAGCGGAATGGTGTCTTAACCACTCGGCCATGGAGGCCCCTTTTAATTCGTTCATAATAATTATTTTTTGCATAATTTCAGATTTTATGTGATTTTTGTGTTCTGTGTTTATATGACAAAGTAAAAATTATCCAAATTTGAATATCTAACACTTTCAAATGTGTTTACAATAGATAATATGGTTTCAATGGCACTTTACAATTAGTTAAAGGGACAATTTTCCTGTACCGACGGTTGCGATCAGCGCCTCTATACGCCGTTTTAAGTCCCAATATTTTATTTAATTTACAGCGTTATAAAAGGTGGAGAAAATTATCTAATGGGTGGGCAAAACTTCTGTGTGATTTGTAAATCTTAATTCGAAATGTGTCCTGCCAACTTCACACGTGTTCAACAAAGATATTTTTGGTTTACAGCTTTAAAAATGGTGGGCAATATTAATTAATGGGTGGACAAAACTTGGACAAAATTTCTACGTAATTTATATAGCTTAATTCGTATTGGAGGGTGCCACCTTCACATTGGGTCAAAAAATAAAATTTGATTTTTATCGTGGGCAGAATTAAATAATGGGTGGGCAAAATTAGACAAAACTTGGAGAAAAATTCTACACATAATCAAGAAAGATATCTTTGATTTACAGCGTTAAAAATGGTAGGCAAAATTAAATAATGCGTGGGGAAAACAGAGTAAAAATTGGGCAAAATTTCTACGTAATCTGTATAACTATATTCGAATATATAAGTTTCCACTGACGTCACACCCTAGCAACCACCTTAGCAACCTTTGTTTGCCTCTAAAATTTGGACGATTGTGATTTGTTGGCTCATAACACAGGGTACAATTTGACGATATGATTGATTGGATAACAGTTGGTGGGTTGGTTATCACGTGGTTCAAACTGATCTATTGGGGGATGCCAGCTGAACACATGGTCAAAACAATATATTTTTAATTTACAGCATTATAAAAAGGTGGAAAAAATTATCTAATGAATGGTCAAAACTGGCAAAACTTGGGCAAAATAATATTTTTTTTAATTTACAGCATTATTAAAAGGTGGACAAAACTAGCAAAACTTGGGCAAAATGTCTATGTAATTTGTAAATCGTAATGGGATGTGCCAACTTCACACGTGATCAACAAAGATATCTTTGATTTACAGCGTAAGAAATAGTGGGCAAAACTAGAGCAAAATTTCTACGCAATTTATATAGCTTAATTCATATTAGTGGGTGTGCCAACTTCACACGTGGTCAAAACCTTAATTTTTAATTTACAGCGTTATAAAAGGTGGACAAAATTATCTAATGTGTGGAGAAAAATGTGCAAAACTTGAGAAAAATTACTACGTAATTTGTATTGTTATAGTCGAATTGGGGGGGGGGATGGACAAAATTATCTAATGGGTTGACAAAACTGGGCAAAGCTTGGGCAAAAATTCTATAAATCTTAATTCGTAATGGGTTATTCCAACTTCACACGTGGTCAACAAAGATATCTTTGATTTACAACGTTAAAAATTAAATAATGGGTGGGAAAAACTGGGGGAAAATTTCTACGTAATTTATATAGCTTATTTCGTATTAGTGGGGGAAAACTTTACACGTGGTCAAAACCATATTTTTTTATTTACAGCATTACAAAAGGTGGGCGAAACTATCTAATGGATGAGAAAAACTGAGTAAAACTTGGGCAAAATTTCCGTAATTTGTATAGCTATATTCGAATTGGAGGAGTGCCAGCTGAACACGTGGTCAAAACCATATTTTAGGTAGATTTCGTAAAAAATACTACCTATTACATTCCCTCCTAAGTTGGAATTTCTGAAAAATTTTTACATATTTATGCCGATTATGACTCTCAGAACCCAAAACCACCCCCCACTTCAAAACTTTATATCTATCTATCTATCTATCTATCTATTTTCTACATCACTTTTTTAGGACATGATAACTTCAGCAATTCTGCACAAATCTCTTCTAAACTAATACATAAAATCAAAGGGCATAAAATCTCGGTCAAGTTCGTTAATGGGCAAAATCAAACCGGGGGGGGGGGGGGTTCTGAAAACAGAAAAAAACCATAACTTCTTAATTATGATACGTATCGAATAATTTTAAAGTTATTATTACTTCTAGGAAAGGGCCGAAAATTTATGTATCACAGATTTTTGATATCATTAAAAATGGCCCCAAAGGGAGAAAAAAGATGGGTTACAGAAGAACAAAATTCATAACTTCGCCAATTCACAAAATATCAAATCCGCTTAAATTTATTATAAATCCTCTTAATATTATCTACAACTTTTATATTGACAAGTTTTTTATAGACCCATCCCTTATAGAAAAAAAACCCCTGCCGGTCCGCTTACAGACACAGGTAGATTTTGAAGGGGGCGGTCTCAAGTGCCGCATCATGGCAAAAAGGTTTTTTCTTCTGTAATTCCCAACATACAGGTGCCCCACGTTCTGCGTCTTCGAAATCTACCCGTGCCTGTAGGCCGAGCCGTGAGGGATTTTTTTTAATTTACGGAGTTATAAAAGGTGGGCAAAACGCGCCTATGTAACTTGTAAAGCTTAATTCGTAATGGAGGGGGGAGGTGCAAACTTCACACGTGATGGTCAACAAACATTTCTTTGAATTACAGCGTTAAAAATGGTGAGCAAAATTAAATAATAGGTGGGCAAAACTTGGACAATATAATAAGCTCAGTTGCTTCTTTATATCTTTCGTATTGTGAAGTGCTAGTATGAAAAATGGGTCAAAGAATAAAATGTGATTTATAGCGCTATAAAAGGTGGGCAAAACTAAATAATGGGTGGGCAAAGCTTCTACGTAATTCACATGTTTTAATTCTTAATGGGGGTGGATGCGCAAATTCACATATATGGGATGCAGGTCTATGTTAAATTCGGAAGTGTAGGGGAACGCCCCCCCCCTCGGATTTTGAAATGTATTTAACATAAATTTCCTTTTCGGCAATTTTTAAAAACTTTTAGTAAAATTTATTCTATTCGAGTAACTTAAAATATAAATCACTAACAGAAGAACTTTAAATTTTCATTTAAGGCGGGTGGAATGGGGGGGGGGGGTCATCCTTAAAATAATTTTTAAGTTCTGCCTCTCTTTTATTTTTATGTATTTAAAATTTATCTTAAACCGGTGTGTGTGTGTGGAGGTTCAATGCAGTGTTGAATTCAGTGTACCATAAGGAACAACCCCCGGGCTTCCAATTGTACCCCTTCCGAGAACTTCAGAAATCTCTCTCGGAGGAAAATATCTGAATTAAACGCTGATTCAGGGAGCAGAGACCCCTAATAGAAAATTTTATTATTACTTAATTTCTCTTTTTTGAAAAATTCTCTGTGCGGGTAGAAATTTATTTTGTAACATAAATCCAATTGTATTAATTGTTAAATTTCTATATTACTTTTTATGTTAATATGTTTTTAAAATTCTCGTGCACGGAAGTTTCTGACAAAAGTATGTCAGTTTAGTGTATTTCGCGTATATTCAATCAATTTAAACAAAATCTTGCCCCTCCCTGGATTTCGTTCTTCGGTGCCCATATCTTCAATGTATAGATACTAAAAATCTTCTGACTGCAATACTTCTGAAGATAGTACCAACATTAATTTCTAAGTTCTTAATATTCTGTAGAATTTTGGAAGACTAATAATGTTTACTTTATAATATTCAAAATGTCTGGATAAATTCGGTACATATTTTGCTCATTTAACTCTATATTTACATGATTTTCTTATATTTGTAGAATATCTGAAGACAAATTTTGTTTATCTTATAAATTTTAAACTGCTTATGAAATGCCTTCAAATTTTCTGCAAATATTTTAAAGACAAATCAAATTTTCTGAAAAATGCCTTCAAAAGTTCTCAGATATTTTAAAGATAAATCAACTCTATAAAATGCCGTAAAAAATTCTGCAAAAATTTTAAAGTTAAATTAAATCTGCAAAATGCCTGAGAAATGTCATCAAAAATTCTGCAGATATTTTAAAGGTAAATCAAATCTTCAAAATGTCTGCAAAATGTCTTCAAAAATTCTGCAGATATTTTAAAGGCAAATCAAATCTTGAAAATGTCTGCGAAATGTCTTCAAAAATTCTGCAGATATTTTAAAGGCAAATGAAATCTTCAAAATGTCTTCAAAAATTCTGCAGATATTTTAAAGGCAAATCAAATCTTCAAAATGTCTGCGAAATGCCTTCAAAAATTCTGTAGATATTTTAAAGGCAAATCAAATCTTCAAAATGTCTGCGAAATGTCTTCAAAAATTCTGCAGATATTTTAAAGGCAAATCAAATCTTCAAAATGTCTGCGAAATGCCTTCAAAAATTCTGCAGATATTTTAAAGGCAAATCAAATCTTCAAAATGTCTGCAAAATGCCTTAAAAAATTCTGCAGATATTTTAAAGGTAAAGCTAAATCTGCAAAATGTCTTCAGATTTCTGCAGAATTTCTGAAAAAAGTGGCACTTTCTTAAGATAATCTTCAGATTATTTTTAGTGGGGGTGCATGTCGTTAGCCATGCCCTCCTGCCTTCAGGTTTAATTTTCCTGGTATTGGTTTCTCGTTAGTAATTTGTGTTTGGTTATAATTGTATTATAGTTTTAATTGGTTATATTTCAGTGTTCAGTTGATATAATGTTATTTGTTTTTGGCTATATAGTGTGGTTAGTGTAAATTTATAATTGTATTTTAGTATATATATATATATATATATTGCAAGAAGAATGTCCTACATAATTTTAGAAGTAGGAATCTGGATAAATAAAGATGACAAAATCTATTTATGACAAAATAAAACATGATATAAGGACAGAGCTTATCAGTAGTGATATTAGACATAATATCAATTTGAATACTTCGAAAAATCTAAATACTTGTAAAGAAATAGAAAAATCAATATTTAATTGTGATGGTAATCAAAGGGAAATGACATTAAGGGAATTAAATTTAACATAAAAAAGAAATTGATACCGGAGACTTTAACAACTTTACAATCTAGCACAAGAAATGTTAATAACGATTTGGGCTTGGATTTATTGCGGCATAGAATCAAGAAACAGGATCTACAGAGATATTGTAATTTAAAGAACTGTCAGAAAAGTACGGAAGAAAAGAACTATTTTATATTGGATTATGTGGGGAATTGCTATAAAGGAGTTAATTTTGGGTAAATATTTAAACAAGTACAATGATCTTTTACCAGTGAGTAAAGTAAAAATAGTTAAGCCATTTAAATATGATAAGCCTTTAGGCCATGTTATGTTTAATTATAATGGATATACAAAAAACCTAAAGAGGTGTATTCATGAAAGTACATGCAGTTGCAATGATAAGGAATTTATTGAAGTGAAAACTTCTTTAGGCGCGTTGGGCATTTTTTGAGATGGGAAAAAAAACATTGAACTCGTGACACTGTTACTGTAACCGACATTGTTACCGACACCTCTGTACATTTGAAGGTAAAATTTCTTTAGGCGCGTTGGACATTTTTTGAGATGGGAAAAAAACCATCAACTCCCGACACTGTTACTGTAACCAACACCTATGTATATAATTAAGTATGTATTATAAATCAATAAATTTCTTTTACGTGACGGTTATACTGTTGAACTGTGTAAAATCATATACCCGGGGTTAATGCACAAAATATTGCCTCAACGATTGATGTCGTATATATTTATCTAGAATAATTAATTGGAAGAACTTTAGCATATTAAGTCAGAAGTCCAGTAATAATCGACATTTTAAAGCAAGTAATAAAACGGAAACTTACCAAGCAGTGATGTAAGATTGCACGTCTGTTGTTTATAAACAATCAAAAGTAATAATAAAATGCGATTCATCAATACTAATTTACGGGTATCATGCCTGATCTTAAAACAGATCTTTACCAATAGAAGATGTAACAATGCATTTTTGTTTATTCTGACAATAAAAATTAACAATATAGTTCCTGTGAACAATGAAATAACGGTTTAAAGGTACTTCGCCACATTCAATTTCGTATCATTTGTTTGTTTAAACAGGACGTGTGTTGGTTGGGGGAAAAATAATCTCTGGGAATAATTGTATGTGCGTGTCCCCAAAAAACTTTACTATTCGACATTGATAAAAAAATAAGTGCTACTGCATTTTTACAGAGATATTGGTGCGTTTTCCGCATTATCGAGTTTAGAAAAGAATGTTTAAGGCTTAGTTTGCCAACAAATTTTACAAACAGCCTTAAAAACGATTTTGCATAAATAAAAATATATAAGTCTGTATAGGATACAAAAGAGAGTATGTATTTGAAAACTTAACTTTAACTTTAACCTTGTAACCTTAACAGGAAGTGAATATAAATTAAGTTATGTTACAATTAACAATTGCTAAGTCTGATGATATAAGTTCATTTAGATTAATTTCGTACTTGTTACTTTACTTAAATATTTATCATACAGAATACTTAAAGAATACAATTTGTATTTAGACAGCAGCAGAGCTGTTAACCTTTAAGTTTATGTGTCATTACTAATCTTTTAAAGTAATAATTGCTTTATGTAATCGTTAACTCCAGTGATTCAATGATCATCAATATCATACTAATGATCATGCTAATTGATCTGACAACTAAGCGCAAAAATCTCCTGGCTTGCAGTCGAACCCAGGAATTTTTGACTGGAGTCAAAGTTATTTTCAATTCGTATATCATTTCTTTATAAATTATTATGGCTCGATTGTAATAATAAGGTAGGCATCATAATTCAATGAAGTTCCGAGGATATCTGAGGTTTATTGTGTTGAACTGTGTAAAATTTTATACAGGGTTTAAATTCTTAAAACTTGTGTAAATGACTGATGTTGGATAATTAGGTTCATAGAATTTTAACATATTGAGTCAGAGTTCTTGCGTTTGAATTTTGGATTGGATTTTTTTCAATAAATCTGAATGTTTTACACTCATATGAAACTTTAAAATGTTCAGTAACATTCGACATGTCAAAGGACATTTCAAAACAGCTGTTTACTAAGCAATGATGTAACAATGCAGTCTATTTTTTATAACAATGAAACACTGTTCATTAAATCACTTTGCCGGTATTATGCCTGATCTTAAAACAGGTTTTCATCAATAGAAGATGTAACAATGAACGTCTGTTTTTTCCGACAATCAAAATTAACTATAAAGAGATAACGAATTAATGGTACTTTCCCACAAACAATTTCGTATCATTTGTTTATTTAAACGGGACGCGTGTTGTTTGGGGGAAAAGGAAGCTCTGAGAATAATTGTATGTACGTGCCTTCAAAAAAACATTACTATTCAACATCGATAGGAAATAAGTGGTACTTTATTTTTATAGATATTTTGCTCCTTTTTGCGCATTAGCGGGTAGAGAAAAGAATGTTAAATATTTATCAGGCGTGCACTTTATTTTTATAAGCGAATAATAATTCATATTTATTGTGACGTCACGGGAATATTGTCCACTGGAGTTATTTTACCATCATGCATTATAACTTTGTTGTTGCCATTTTTTCATTACATTTAAATACATAATATATTTTTATTTGTATACAGGAAGTTTACGTTTAAAAGTAACGTATATAAAGTACGTGTGAAAAGTTTGCGCCTGTGAAAATGACGTTACGCTTACCTGGAAATGCATTTTAACATTGACAAAACTAAAGAAAAAAATTTATATGATTGTGTCAACATGACGTAATTTTAACTGATTTTTCCATTCTTAATTATAAAGATTAGAATTGGAGCCTTTATTGAATGCTTCATCTTGATTGTATACGTTGATTACATGTTACCAATTACTTTTTTTTAAATTAAAGTTTAGAAGATTTCAATTTTTAATAAAAAAATTCACAAAAGTAAAGGATTTCTGGAAAATTAAAATTATTAAAAATAGTGTTATGGTAGAAAAAAAAAACTTGAAATAATGATTGTAATTTTAGCTAGAATAAACAATGTACAGTTAATATTTTAAAGGAATTATTTTAGTAGGTTTATTATAAGTTCATTTAACAGTTCCTTATTAGAGGCAAAGTCCTATTTTACTGTGAATTTCTCTTTCGATATCAATAAATGGTAGTCTACTTTTGGACGCCCGCCAGCCAAAACACAGTGGCAATTTTTAGAAAAGTATAACAATTGTGACAACAAACGGCGCTATCGCTTTAGCTTTCATCGCGTTTACATCACTTCTAAATACTACAAATTTCTATTTTTTACTATATTTTGCAATTTTAATTCTTACATCATCAATTAGAAAAAATAGCTTTTGATTGAAATTTATTTGAAAAAGGGCGATTAATTTAACAAATTTTTAAAAAATTTTCAAGCATGAAATGTTTTTCAATTCTATCTCAACAATGGCCAATATCAGTTTGCTTCAATAATTTAAGATAGCCGCTAAAAATGTTGCCACAATTGAAAATAATTTCCCTAACCATCATAAAAAGTCTGGTCTATTACTGGTCTATTACTGGTCTATTTTTTCTTTTTTTTCGAATATCTAAACCATTCCGATAGCGGTCTAAGGCCGCTATTATATTCTCTCACTGTAATATCTGTCATGTGGACTAAATGCGATATTTAAAAAAAATAATTTCAAAATTAAAAATGTTGTACACCTTCAAAATGTTAAAATACGCGAATATTTCCATAATCGGATTTTTATCATGATTCAATATGTTTATCAAACTCATATATTTACTATTCTCTATTGCTCATATTGATACACGCTTTGTATTATTCTGAAACATTTGAAAAATCCATTAAATTTTCGATATGACGTCAGATTTTCTTTTTAATTCTTTAATGACGTGATATTAATCTGTTTTGTGCACATACTCCTTGTACTATTGAGAAATCTTTCCGTTTTATGTTTTATTACCACTATGACGTCAATCAGTTATTTCATATTAATCATTTTTTCAAATGGTGAAACTTTTTATTTCATTTTTCACGTGGAAATCGTCTGATAGGAAAATAATTATTGTAGAAAGATTTTCATCGTTGATTTTTAATTTTTGGCATCGGCTATAACGAAAAATGTTTAAATTTAATAGGAAAAGGCTGTTAGAATTTTGGTTTTTAATCTCTATTTATTAAACTAATACGAATTTTTCAAATTTTAATATTTTCAGCTCTTTACAGCTGATATTCTGATTTATACACAAAGTTTCAACTCTGAAGTTAAATAACAAGATCAGATTATCTATAAGATAGAGCATTTTGGCGCTAAAATAAATTGTTCCAAAAAAAAAAAGCTATTTTCAGTTTATGTTTAACATAAAATTGATATGTTGAGTTTGTTGATGTATGCCCCACTAAAAAAATCTGAAGATTATCTTAAGAAAAATATCTGTAGAAAATCTGTAGGCATTTGGCCCACTTTTTTCTACGAATTTTCTTCAGAATTTTTTCTGCAAATTTTCTTCAGAATTTTTTCTGCAAATTTTCTTCAGAATTTTTTTTATAGATTTTCTACAGAAATTATCCTACATAAATGTATAGGCTTAAAAAGTGGGCCAAATACCTACAGATCTTCTTATAAATTTTTTCTACAGATTTTCTGTAGAAATTTTCGTCGAAATTTTCTGCAAATGTAGGTTTAAAAAGTGGGCCAAATACCTACAGATTTTCTGTAAAAATCATCCTCGAAATTTTCTGCAAATGTAGGCTTAAAAAGTGGGCCAAATGCCTACAGATTTTCTTAGGAATTTTTTCTACAGATTTCTGTAGAAATTATCCTCGAAATTTTCTGCAAACGTAGGCTTAAAAAGTGGGCCAAATACCTACTGATTTTCTGTAAAAATCATCCTTGAAATTTTCTGCAAATGTAGGCTTAAAAAGTGGGCCAAATGCCTACAGATTTTCTTAAGAATTTTTTCTACAGATTTTCTGTAGAAATTATCCTTGAACTTTTCTGCAAATTTAGGCTTAAAAAGTGGGTCAAATACCTACAGATTTTCTTAAGAATTTTTTCTACGGATTTTCTGTAGAAATTATCCTCGAAATTTTCTTCAAATGTAGGCTTAAAAAGTGGGCCAAATACCTACAGATTTTCTTAAGATTTTTTTCTACAGATTTTCTGTAGAAATTATCCTTGAAATTTTCTGCAAATTAAGGCTTAAAAAGTGGACCAAATACCTACAGATTTTCTTAAGAATTTTTTCTACAGATTTTCTGTAGAAATTATCTTCGAAATTTTCTGCAAATTTAGGCTTAAAAAGTGGGCCAAATACCTACAGATTTTCTTAAGAATTTTTTCTACAGATTTTCTGCAGAAATTATCCTTGAAATTTTCTTCGAATGTAGGCTTAAAAAGTGGGCCAAATACCTACAGATTTTCTGTAGAAATTATCCTCGAAATTTTCTTCGAATGTAGGCTTAAAAAGTGGGCCAAATACCTACAGATTTTCTTAAGAATTTTTTTCTACAGATTTTCTGTAGAAATTATCTTCAAAATTGCCTGCAAATGTAGGCTTAAAGAAATGGGCCAAATACCTACAGATTTTCTTCAGTTTTATTTTATATAATTTCTGTAGAAACATTCCTCAAAATTTCTGCAAATGCAGGCTTAAAAAGCAAGCCAAGTACTTACGAAGAATTTCTCGAAAAATAATCCTAAAAAAGTGTCATTTTTAGATGTATTTTACCCAACCTGAAGTTACAAATAAAGCTACACACATGCACGTACACACACACACACACATATATATATATAATATTACAATGACGTATCACACGAAATCATCAAATAAATTAATTAACCTTAACAACACTTAAATATTTGCAACAGAAATAAATTTTAAAAACAAAAATTTAATCAGTATAACATAGTATATAAAACCTTTAAATTTCAAAGTAAACTATTAAACAAATAAAACATTTTAAATATAACATAAACTAATAAATATCAACATATAAAGATACCAATAAATAAAAATACCAACTTACAGTTACTCTTGAGCATATTTCACAGGAAAGTTTCACACATCTAAAAATCTTTAATTTTCAGATAACACAAAAGTTCTGCTTTTTCGCAATCCTTTAAAACCAACACCATGAAGACGCTTATGAAGATGAATAGTATATTCTCTAGCAACAACTTCACTTAGGCCAACTTTTCCTCTTCTTTCCTCTTTTAGGCTTGACCATTTTTAATTTATTATAAAACTACAAAATAACAAAACACCAGACGTAAACGTGCTGTAATGGCGTAGACGTCCTCGTAACATATTCTTCTAATCGGCAAATTTCACGTTTAACTACACAAACTTTCTGTTGATCACCAGCATCCTGTTCGACTTATTATATTAATGTCGTGTTTCCAAGTTCAAATCCGGGAAGAAGGCAGTCGTGCTCGTGATAAATAGGGTTAGCTATGTTATTGGTTTCCCTTTTAGCTCGCATCAGGCGGCCGGGTGGTATCATCAACAACAAGAAATGTCAGTCCATATTTTTGTCGAAGAACCTTTTATTTCCAGTTTAAGACATCTCTTCAGGGAAAATGCTCATTAGCCAACGTTAAACGAAAAAAAATACAACGTTCCATTATTTTCTAGAATCCGTCCCGATTCTTTTAGCAAACACCAGCGTCGAAAAAAATCCTCTTTTTTGTATTTTCTGTCACAAACATTATCTTTATCTTGCATCGCTATAATTTCTTTTTTGTCCAATAATAAACTTACATGTTGATTAAGATAAGCAACAGGATTTCGTGTGATACGTCATTGTAATATTATAGACAGCGGTATAATTTATATTTTCATGTTTTAAGAACAGATATTCTTAAAAAAAAAAAAAATCTATTATTTTTAAAATGTTACTGAGATCGTAAATTACATATTTATTTACTATTTTATCTATTTCGTTATTTGTATGGTATATAGTGTTATAAGTTTAAAATTTAATGTTTTTAAGATCCGGATATTTAAAAGAAGATCGAGTTAACTCTTTTGTTAGATTAAATATTATGGCAGAACCAAAATTTATAGCATTTGATCCAGATTTAGGAGTTGAGATACAGGCGTGGTTAAAATACTTTGATGATGCTTGTGAAAAAGAAAAGAAGGATGATGATTGGAAGTTTAAAAATATTTCTCAAAATTTAAAGGGAGAAGCTCTTAAGATTTACATTAATGATTGCCTTAATTGCACTAAATACGAACAGATAGCTGATATCTTAACTGAGAATTTTATTTGGGTAAATATCCCGAAATTTTCTGAATTTTCTGCTTTGAAATTGGATAGTTTAAGTAACTTAGAAACTTATTTTAGAAAGAAAATTGAAATTGGTAGGAAATTGCATTTATGTGAAACTATATTACTACAAGGATTAACCGATGGTTTAAAACCAGAATATCAAAATTATCTAATTGTTAACCCTCCTGAGAGTACAACAGAATGGTATAGAATTGTTAAGCAATTTGTGGAAGTTTCCACCCCTGCTGTTACAAGTCCATCATTACCAAGTAAACCTAATGCAATTAATTTTGACATTCCTCGATATAGTGTGCAGCCTAATAGACCAAATTTTCAACAAATTAATACTCCTAGGCATTGGATTCAGTCAAATCGGCCCAATAATCAATTTAATTCTCCTCGAAACTGGGTTCCTCGACCAAACTATAATTTTCAAAGACCTAGACTAGAAATTTCCAAAACGGAGTACAAAACAATTATTTTCAGAACCAGTACCCATCTAGGCCATGTAGAATTTGTGTAAACAAGGGTATAATGAATGCTTTTCACTGGGAAAAAGAGTGTATTTTTAATAACAACTCAACACCCTCTGATACTCTTCCAATTGGTACTCCTAATATTTGACAATTAATTGTGTATGGATATACGAATAATTATAATTTACCATGTGTCGTCGATACCGGTTCAACTATCGCAATTTTACCATTAAAGTTTGTTAAAAAATTGAATGCTAATATTGATAAAGTTCCAAAAGAGACCTTTTGATTCGATAGAAGTGGGTCACGTGACGTATTCTGTATTATTACGCAAGCTAGTTTAAAAACACGATCATCCTGATTCGGAGAGGATTTTTTTCGACGCTGGTGTTTGCTAAAAGAATCGGGACGGATTCTAGAAAATAATGGAACGTTGTATTTTTTTTCGTTTAACGTTGGCTAATGAGCATTTTCCCTGAAGAGATGTCTTAAACTGGAAATAAAAGGTTCTTCGACAAAAATATGGACTGACATTTCTTGTTGTTGATACCACCCGGCCGCCTGATGCGAGCTAAAAGGGAAACCAATAACATAGCTAACCCTATTTATCACGAGCACGACTGCCTTCTTCCCGGATTTGAACTTGGAAACACGACATATATATATATATACATAAACACACATAGCATTACTATTTAACTTTTTCAGGGGCAAGCACTTGTGCTCCTGTAACGTTGAATTCAGTTCAAAATAAGAATAAGCAATGTTTCCCCTTTTTCTCGTCAGAGTTAAAAAAGTAAAATTTAATTAAAAGTTTCTGGTTTGAATCTGATTAAAATTAGGTGGTATATAATATATACCACCGCCCCTCAAATGGTTAATATTTACTGATAAAGATGACATTATTAACATATCACAAATTGTAGTTTTCCTTTCTGGTCTACCAATGAACTTAAACCAAACTATTTCTTATCTTAAACCTACTTAATATTTTCAGCAAACTAAGTAGGAGTATAAAACGTGCTATTTTTATAACTATTTTACCCCATACATATGCATGTTCATAAATTTTTTTTTGTTTTTATTCTCCCATTTGTGTATGTTTCTATGTTGTCTTTTAACGTTATATATACATACATTACATATATTATATATATAAAATGTATTATCTCAAAAATACATTCCAGTTTAATAGTAAATATTTTAATTTCTTAACATTGCACAAGTTTAGTTTTTCTGCCATCAAATAGAAGAAAAAAATCTTTTTTCAAGTAAACTTTGAAAAATATCACAATTTACTAAATTTTTATGGTTTTAAAATTCTTTTGTAGATTTTTTTTAAAAATCTTTATGCAGCTTGATACAAAAGATTAATGTTTGCATACTTAATATACATACCTGTTTGCACTTAATATATAGTTCATCATTTGTTTCCAACTGGTATTACACAACTAATATAAAAATCAACAAATAAGATTTGAATTTAAAAAAAAAATGTTTTAATATATATTCTGTAAACCGGGCTTCCCGGGTTACAGAAAATTTACTGTTCTAAATCCACAATCCATTTACAGATATGTAGGCAATGGAAATCATGATTAATAGTTAGACATGGAACACAATAATATAGTATTGATTTGATTCCCTCAATTTTCAAAAAGAACAAAATTTGTGTTTTAAGATTCACATATTATGCATTAAAGTACATTATTGCTTGCGTTAAGAGGAGAAATTTAATATCAAACAAAGTGTTTACACAGCACACAAATTCTATGATATAAAATTTATTTAGAACACATCATACATCTGTACATTTTTTTAAACTTTTGTGGCACGTATTCAATTTTTGCCGTATGGCATTGCGGACAGTAGATTGTGGCACATTGAATTTGCTGGACACATGAGCTTGAATTTCTTGTATTTTAGTTTTGTCCAGAACTGGTTTTGTGCAACCAGAAATGCCTTTCAGAACACTTTTTTAAAGAATTTCTGGGCCAAACACGACATCTAACAAATCGGATGCATATTTCGAATAGTTGCCATTGCGGCAACAAGTCAAACCTATAGGTTGTAACTGCCGTGCTTGGCCCAATTCTGGTCAGTTCGGAGTCGAAAGTATCACAATTAATGTTCAAGCTCTTATATTTTTTTTTAAACATTTGTACTTCAGTTTGTACTTTTTCACTTTTTCATTTTCTGTCAGAAGTTCGTTCTTTACATCCACAATCAATTGATCTTTTCTTGAATTTTCTTCAATCAGTTTTTTAACAGTCTCTTTTTGAACATTACATTCATTACATGTAACATTTTCTTTATTTAATACATCCTTTACTTGTTCTATAATTTCTTTTTGTTTCTCTTTCAGGCATTTTTTACCAGGTATCCTAGAAATAAAAAAGAAAACTGTAAAAATTCGTATATAACTGCATTGTACATTTTTATCTCAAATATAAGTTCATTATAAGCAAGAAATTTATTATCTAACAGACTATCTTATTTAACACTTTTTTTAGACCAATATCAACTTCTAAATATATATATATCTATATCTATATATATATATTAGTAAGTTATTTACTTTCTCCTTTCCCAATCATCTACTAGCATAAACTAATGGATATTTTACTAAAAAGAATGCAAACATAATAGCATTTAGTTAAAATTTGTTAGCAAATTAAAAATTATTAGAGTTACAATTATTAACAGTTAAAAAATAACATGCATTCCTGTAAAAAAAAAAAAAAAAAAAAAAAAAAAAAAAAAAAAAAAAATTTTTGATGGGAGACTTTTACCTTTTTTTTTACAAATTTGGTAAAAACTTGCGAACTATACTTCTTTGCAATTAATTGCTAATTATTGTAACCCGCACACTTTTTATTTTACATTGTGATTGTGGGTTCATAAAAAAATACCTGAAATTTTAGTGAGAAAATGTTTTTGTGTAGAGATGAGGGAGGGAACATAATTTATTACAGGGAGGTTAAATTATGAAAAATATGAATTTTATGTTTAGCAATCATATGAAACTGATATTTTAGTTTTATTTTATGAATTGAACTATCAGAAAAACTGAAATTTCAGTATTAAAAATCAAAAAAATACCTGAATTCAGGTACATAATCTCAACAAAATCACCCCTGATTTTAAAATGTACTTTTTTACAGTACTACAAACCTTTCAATAATAAAGTCCTCATGCTGTTTGTTTGTATGAAGTCTTATGGAAAAGAAACGCAGGTCAACAATCTGTCATTTTTGACGGGGTTATATACTAGTTACAGTAATAAGAGTCATGTTTGAAGAACAATTATACATATCAGCAGACTTGTATAAAATCGAAAACTTTCTGCGCACATAAATAGCGAGTCAAAAACTTTCTGCAAATTAATTTAATGTTTAATAAAATTATGTGTTATATTATTTTGACGATATAAATTAAAAACAATAGTTTAAAATAATTGCTATTTAAAATTAATTAATATTAATTATATTATAATTATTTTCGTTAAAAATAATAATAAAGCTAAAAATCCATGATAGAAAGAGCTGAATTCTTATCAATTATTTTGTCAATGCCTTTAAAAACAACCCAATCTTTAATATTTTGACCTCTTCGCAAGCGTCTGTAATGTCACAAAAATGTTTTGCATCTTTAAATTTTCAATTGTGCGCAAACAGTAAATAAATCGTACATAAAATTGGGGAATATTTTTAATTTTTTTTTGAATTTTTTTTTTTCTGAATTTAGCAAAAAAATTTCCGCGCACGGCGTGCGCGCGTGCGTCTATATTATACGACTCTGCATATCAGAAGCAAAATTATTTTAATTTTGATACCATTTATGAGATTTTAGTTTTGGAAAAATTTAATTTGTACTGCATACAAACACCATTTTTAGGTAGCTTTCAATACAAAAAAGTATAAAGCTACCTATTGCACCCGTTCGAAGGAAAGCAGTTCCAGAAAATTTCGATATATTTTCACCGATCATGACCTCCAGACCCCAAAACCACCCCCCGTTCAAATGTTGATTTATATATATAGATATATCCATATATATATATATATCTGATCTATGTCATACGATAACGCTCGTATTTATAAATCAATTTCGATTAAACTAATTGTGTGTATTATGCTCACCAATGTCTCGACCGAGTTTGTTGGCCAGCTTATGCATAACATGAATAAGCAGACAAAGACCTTTCCAACGATAAATCATGTGATAGGTGGGTGTAAAACTTGTAGATAATATTATAAATTTATATATTATCAATATTTATAATTATATTCATATATTTAATATAAATTAATAACAAATAATTATACATTTAAATAATCATAGTAACATAATTTAATTATTATTAATTTAAAATAATTATAATAATATATAAACTATAATATTAATTATTTAATAATTATAATTTAATATTAAAAATTATAATTAATATTAATAATTAAAAAATATTTGTAATTATAATTAGTATCAATCTTAATAAATAATAAAAATTGTACATATAAATAAATAATATCATAATGAATTAAATTAATAATATAATATATTAAATTAATAATGTAATATATTAAAGTACTAAATTTTAATGTAATAAATATATGAAGTATTATAACATGTAAATTTTTTAAAAAATCTAATATTTTTAAAATTTTAATGATTTTCTCTTTACTTATAATTAAAACGTCAAATTACTTATCAGTAAAGAGTGATCTCATCAAAAAGTCACCTGTAAAAAATGCAGCCAAGTCTCTTAACTCATTTACCGTAAAAAGTACTGAGATCGTATAAAGCCAAGTTTAACAATCTTATTAACTCTGAAATTTTCATTCACAAATCACTCCTAGTCTCTACATCTTTAATTATTATTTCGTGACTTGGCAATTACGCAGCACAGGAAGGTTATTACACCTTACTATGTCATGGGATGGGATGGGATAATTTAACTAAAGCAAATTATATAGATTCAAATTTTCTAGATTTAAATTTTTTACTATACTTAGTACTACCTATATTCCAAATTTCAAGTTTCTAGTTCTACAAAATCGAATTATTTTCAAATTTTCGATTTTTTTATTTTATTTTCCGTTTTTATTGTGTTTTTAATTTTTTCTTATTCTGAATTCCACAAACACTACCTTTAAGCCAAATTTTTAATTTTTTTAATTTTTTTAATTTTTATTTTTTTTTCGTATTTTCTGGATTTTTTTAATTTTTTTCTTTTTTTGTATCCTAAATAATACCTTTATTCCAAATTTCAAGTTTCTAATGCTGTAAAATCAAAATATTTTCAAATTTTCGATTTTTTAATTTAATTTTCAATTTTCATTGTTTTTAATTTTTTCCTATTTTGAATTCCAAACACTAACTTTACGCCGAATTTTAAGTTTCTAAGGCTAAAAGATCAAATTATTTTCATTTTTTTTCGAATTTTTGAAAAAAAAATTCGAATTTTCCAGATTTTCTTTTTTTTCTGTATCCTAAATACTACCTTTATACCAAATTTGAAGTTTATAGCGCAACAAAATCGGATTGTCTTCAAATTGGCGGGTTTTTTTTTCAATTTTTTTGATTTTTTCAATTTTGATTTTGATTTTTTTTTGTGTTTTTGATGTTTTCTTTTTTTGGATGCTAAACACTACCTTCACACCAAATTTTCAGTTTCTAAGACAACAATATCGTATTATTTTCAATTTTCAATTCTGATGGAATTTGTTGAATTTTCGAATTTTCCAGATTTTATAATTTTTTCTTTCTTTGTATCCTAAACACTACCTTTTTTCCAAATGTCAAGTTTCTAGGATCTACCTAATATTTTTGATGACGCGTGAACGAGTGAGTGATAAAAAAAGGAATGTTTGAGTTCATATGTCGTCTGAAAAAGAAAAGACAGAAAGTTGTAATTTAAAATTTTAGTCCTGTGTGCCAAATACTCTATAAAAACAAAGTTCCAGACTTTTGAGAAACTCCAGTGCAGAGATATGGGGGGGGGGGGGGGTCAAAAGTGCCCTAAGTTGCTTCAGAAAAGGATGCTTACGGCGGCTGTGCTCTCTCGACTTGGCGGAGGCACTGCTGTGCCTCCAGATAAATACATCGTGACAGACGTGAAAATAAACATCATCGTTTCAGACGATGTAAATAACCACCATGCTAATAGGAGTTAAGCTAATGACTTTTTAATAAATTATTCAAATTTAAAGGATAAAATCAGAAGTAGGTAATTTATTTTCACCTTTTCGGAACTTTTCTTTAGGTTTCTCTTTAGAGACTAACTCTGCAAAACCCGATTTGGCTAATTTTAATCTTTCTTCTCCTGCGACTTCTTGTTTCAGGAATTCCATCAGTGTTACTATATTTGATTTTGTTGACAATGAATTACTAGCACTATCAACGCTTGATCTGTTCGAAATATCATACCGTTGCCATGCTTTCATTACATCTTCTGAGAAGCTAGATTATATCATAGGATAGAGCCAAACGGAATTACTTTCTAAACTTAAACCCATAGCTTCTAAAGATCGTAAATATGCCTCGACTTTTGTGAATAGATCCGATAACGGAAGTTTATCTTTTCCGTGTGCCTGTACATTAGCGACAACCAATTTTAAAAATTCTCTGACATATATACTTCTATCAATAAATCTTTATTCCCAAAACGCTCTTGAAATGTCTACAGCTTTCGGGTAATTAACCGAAGTCATTGGATAACTTTCTAAAAGACGCCTGGCACTCGTTCCAGGTTCTACCGACTGTATAAGATACTGAAATTTATCACTATTATCCAAATTTATGTCTTCATGAATTTTTTCAAACTGGGACCAAAACGAAAGGTAATTTATCAACTGCGAATCGAATGGTTTGATACCCAGCTTAGGCAATGTATAAGTCTTTGGTTTAGAATAACCGTAATCATTTTTCCTAGCATTGCCATCTTCTTCATTATGTTTATTTATGCTCAATACCTAACTAACTTTACGCTTAATGGTAATAAATTCATCTGAGTAACCTTCATTTTCTACTACTTCCTTTTCAAATTCTTGTTCATCGCATTTATCATCATTCACCAGGGCGTCTATCACAGCTTCATCTATCACTTTTATTTCATTCATCAAATTTTCTAATTTCGCAAAACTGTCTAGAACACTACAGTTATCTATCGGGTCTCCGGTAATTCTTTCTTTTAATATATTTAAGAGTCCTGGTAAATGATGAACGTAGCGGTGTACGCTTTTTCTTTAACTGATTCATATTATAGAAGGTTATATTAGAAATGAACTCAATGAAAATGATATATATTATGAAAATAATTTAATAACTCATCATCATTATTCAATAGTCCAACGTTCGGGCGCCAGATGTTTGCATCCTATCAAACATTATGTTGGGTTCGATATATTTTTATATTCAAGCCTTTTAATTATCACAAAGTTTATTTAAACACTTATAAAATACAGATAGGGACATTCGACGAGATGATGAAATAGAAAATCTGTCTAAAAGAAACATATTAGCTATAACTCAGGGGATCTTCGATCCAATTGGTTTTTTAGCCCCAGCATTGTTGCCAGCCAAACTGATAATTCAAAAGACCTGCTCAACGAAATTAGATTGGGACGCTCCACTTCCAGATGAAATCCGAAATAATTTTCAAAAATGGTATAGTGAGCTCAAATTTTTAAATAACGTGAAGGTAGATAGACGTGTAGGCTATGGTTGTAAAGAAAACTGGTCTATTCATATATTTTGTGATGCGAGTAACCGAGCTTATACAACAGCAGTTTTCTTGCGTTGTGAAGATAAAGACACAATTTTTGTACAACCTTTAGGAGCTAAGTCTCGTCTTGCACCAAAGAAAAGTATAACCATCCCGCGTTTAGAGGTTCTTGCTTGTGTTTTAGGAGAGAGATTGACTAACTTTGTTTTGAAAGCTCTTAATGGTATTTCCATACCAGTAAAGTACTGGACCGACTCTTCAACTGTTCTCGCTTGGATTCGAAGAAATGATCAATGGGGAACGTTCGTGGGCAACAGAGTTCGAGAAATTTGTAAACTTTCTGATTCTCAGCTATGGAATTTTGTACCTGGTCATCTGAACCCTGCTGATCTACCTTCTAGAGGATGTAATCCTAAACAGCTTCTGAAGATGAGATGGTGGGAGGGACCAGAATGGTTGAAGTTTTCGGAAGAAAATTGGCCACAATCAGAAATAAACACCAACGAAGAATTAGTGATGACAGAAAAGAAGAAAACTTCAATATCTACTCTTTTATGTTCTAATTCACAGGAATTTATGATATATAGTAGAATTTCAAAATTTGGTAGATTTATAAATATCATATGTTAGGTTAAGAGATTCGAATTGAAGTGCAGAAATAGAAATAGATCTTTTCCATCGGAATTGTCCCCCGAAGAGAAAGAAGATGCGGAAAAGCTACTCTGGTCTAGAATACAATCTGAAAGTTTTGGAGATACCACTGATGCAATAAAAGGATTGAAGGTTATGAGAGACCAAGAAGGATTGTTTAGAGTGAAAACAAAGATATTAGAGAGAGATGACGAGTTTTCATTCAGATATCCAATTTTATTACCATCAAAACATCATGAGGTCAATTGTCTGATTCAAGAATGCCATTTAAAGAACTGTCATGCTGGACCTCAAACCGTTGGATCCATTTTAAGAGAAAAATATTGGATATTTTCTTCTAGGCGCAACATTAGAAGTCAACTGGCTAAGTGTCACAAATGTAAAAGATACTCCGTAAAACCGTACACTACACCCCCAATTCATCTACCTCTAGACCGAGTCAGAGATTCTAAAGTATTTGAAGTTGTTGGAACTGATCTATTCGGTCCTCTTTTTGTAAAGCCAAGGTCTAAAGTTTGGGTTGTACTTTTTACATGTGCAGTATACAGAGCAATAAATTTGGAACTTGTATCCAGTCTTTCAACAGAAGGTTTCATTCAGTCACTCCGAAGATTTATATGCAGAAGAGGAAGGCCGACCACTATATACTGTGATAATGTCACAAACTTTAGAGGCACAAATAACCTCCTAAAATCACTGGATTGGAAGGAAATAGTTTCTTCTGAAGAACTGTCTCCTATTAAATGGAAGTTCATCCCTCCAACAGCAGCTTGGTGGGGTGGATGTTGGGAGCGCCTGGTCAGATGTGTTAAAACTCCCTTGATCAGAACACTCGGTACTGCAAATTTAACTTTTGAAGACCTAATGACTGTTATATGTGATGTCGAAGCAATAGTAAATAAAAGGCCTCTAACCTATATTTTCGAAGAAACAGATAAATTTGTGTGGTAGAGAAGTAAAAAGACCTGTGAAATGATTTTTCTAGAACTCTGAACTGACATTTTTACTAAAACTCTGAACTGACAATTTCTAGAACTCTGAACTGACATTTTCCTAGAACTCTAAATGTTTTATTATTTGTTTGCGCTTAGTTATTATTTTATTTATATTTATGCTTTTTTATTTTGAGTTAGTATGTTCTTTGATCATAAGTGATCGTAGGTTTAATTTGGCTTCCACCTAAATTAAAGGTAGGAGTATGTTAGGAATCGGTAAATTAATATTTTTATTTATGCAGACGATATTAGCCAACGCCGATAAAATTGTTTCCTTTGTATTTTATTTTATTCGTTAAATGCGATTCGTTGCTATAGCAACGCAGTTGTTTTTTCTTTTGCCTTCTCTTAATATTTTATTATCTCGAGAAGAGATTATAAATTTAGGAAAAAGAAATTGGCATCAGTTTTTTGTTGTTGTAGTTAAAAAGAATGTTTTGTTAAGTAGCTACGAAAATGTGATCTAAAAGAATACCGTCGAATCTCCAGAAAAAGAATGACGGGAAGTGTGACTAGAAGAAATAATTACTGATCATCCTTTATTAGGAATAGTACGATGATCAGAATCAAGGTAATATTAATTTAGAATATGTACATATGTAAATAATTGTCTATGTCATCATCTCGTCGAATGTCCCTATCTGTATTTTATAAGTGTTTAAATAAACTTTGTGATAATTAAAAGGCTTGAATATAAAAATATATCGAACCAACATAATGTTTGATAGGATGCAAACAGTCCCATACTTAGAAAATTATGCAGTTTTCCGTCTATTTTCTTATTGGTGAGGTTAACATATGGTACTGATTTTTTCTGTAGCCCTTTATAGGATTTCTTGTCTTTAAGTCTATTGATTTTCTCGTAAATACACCTTTCTTTTTGTTTTTTCGGAATTATCTGGTGAATGTTAACCAAACGCAAAAATTCATCAAAATCCCTGTTATCTAAAACCCATGACAATTCACTGTATAAGTAAGTCCCTTACTTTCCTGGTCAAAAGATCAATCGGTTTAAACTTGCTTCTAATATATGCCTTCAGGGCAATACTGTCTAATTTATATCCCATCTCAGAAATTTCTTCCTGAATTACTTTATTACGATTCCTCAAAAATGTGGGGATAATCCTGTGCTCCTTGTAGACTTGTAAAAACTTAATATTGATAATTTCCCTATCCAGCCTCATTCTTTCTGTTTTGAATTTTTTCTTCAAATTTCATCGTTCCATTATGTATCCAGAATCGTCATTAAATATATAGAATATATATTATATCCTCAGAAGTCATTAAATATATAGAAAAATTCTAAAATTGTAACAAAATTCACCTTTGTGTATGCATTAAAATATGAAACCATTTGACACACCAGAAAAATTGACCCCACAGATATGCCTGAAAAAGCAGGAATTTATATCATCCCATTTAAATGCAATAATAAAAATGAAGTATTTGCATATATAGGTATGACAACTAGGAAATTACAAGACCGCATAAGGGGGCATAGTCAGACATAGCAAAAGGAAATCCATCTACTGAACTTTCTCGGTTAAATTTAAAAACAGAAATTGATATATATTTTAGTAAAGTAAAGATTATCGCGCAAATGAACGACTATACTACATGCATACTGAGGGAGTCATTGGAATTCCAGACAAGTGATGGGAAATCCTGTAATGATATGTTATCATACAATATACCAAAAATCTGGTATAATCTACTTGGTCTGGTATTAATCTTCCGACGAATGTTTTTAACATCTTAAAATGGTTTTAATGTTTTAGAACCTTTTTATTTTTACACCTATTTTAGTAAGCCACAAATTGTGATCCATTTTAAATGGTTTCATATTTTAATTAATTATTTATGTTTGATAGTTTAAAATACCAGAAAATTTTCTGGATCTGTAGGAGGAGGGGGGAAGCTTAGTGATTACATTCAATAAACAAAAATCTTTAAATAGATGCAGAAAGCATAACTAAACTTGTTGGAAAACAAAAGACTTGAAAGATATTTTTGTTGTTGTACACGTTGCTTGAAAACTAATCTCGTATCTTACAAATATATAATAGAAATTATGTGACGTTATTAAAACAAAGATATAAGAAAACATAAAGGTAAAACTCACTTTTACTTTTTAAAATATTTTCATTTATAATCCAAAGAGCTGTTGTATTTGTTATTTTTGGATTTGTTATTACGCCGTCTATATCTCTAATGGTCATCACTGCACCTGCTTGCCCTGCCCTCCCTCCCTTCTCAATTGAGATGTGATCAACAACACTAACGTTCTGTCTTAATTTAAGACATTTTACCATATTAAGACACTGACCACAGAAACCCTATTGGTTCATTTCTACCACCAGTCGATTAAGACACACAACTGTCTTAAATTAAGGTATCTATTATGTCTAAGCTCTATATTAAGAATAATTAAAAGAATATTTTGATTAAAGCTATGGAAAAAATATATAATTTAGATTTAAGAAATATTTTAAAAGAGAGGGAAAAAAATTTAAATTGTAAGAATGTAGAATAAATTAATTAAGGAAAATGGCAATTTTGTTTATTATTACATATCCCCCCACCCAAAAAAGATGGATGAACTGATAGGTCATATGACCTGCAAGTTCATAGTAGCGAAATGTTACACGGACTTGGATTACAATTTGTCAACTGGAGAAGGTAAAAATAAGTAAATTTCCAAAATTTTCATAAATGCCAAATAGTATTAATTTTAATGACTAGAACGCGAACTAGTGGAGTTGTTAATAAAAAATACAATTACAATATAAATAGTTTAGTTACAAATAATATTTTATCACTCCTTAAACATAAATAGTAAAAAGGATGAATATAAAGTAAACAATTTTTTTTTCTTTAATAGTCATCTTAATCGGTAAAGTCTTTCAGTCATATAGACCTCTCATTCCAAATATTTTTTTTTTATACGAATATGAAGGCTAATACTTGACAGCAATACAGTTTCCAGAACTAAAGTTTTTGGCAAGACCGTGTATTGGTTCTTCAGTAGGATAAATTGAAAAAATGTCCTTCAAACTAATTACTAGAGTTCATAGTGACTAAATCTATCCCCTTATTCTTCATAAATGAAACAATGTAACTCAAAATGGTAATAATAATAATAATATGAATAAAACACAATACTAAGAATAATAACAATAATAATGAATATAATAATATATCTAATAATCAAAATAAACAATAGAAAATAATTACAATAACAAATAACAATTATTATCTCTAATCATCAAAATAAAACAATATTATGTCATATCAATCTATGAAATTCTCAATCCAAACCAAACAATTATGCCAGCATAAAAGTTAATTCGAATACAAATTTCAACAGTAATACTCCCAATGAGCTCACACACTAAATACTAGTGTGCTAGGAACACACTCACACTAAAAGAATTGAGATTAGTTAATCATAATTTATTACTGTATACGACATAATTTTGAGTTTAACTGGAAAACGCGCGAGTTGAAAGGATTATGGAATATCGAATGATAATATTAATTAAAAAATATGATACTAAGAGACGTTCTAAAGAAATAAAATTTGAATGTTTCAAAAGAAGAAATAAATTAAGATTTTTACAAATACGTGTAGCTTTTAACAGATTAAGATTTTTAGAGTGATAATTAAAATAATATTTTGATTAAAGCTATGGAATCCTAATATCCTAATAATATTATAAATCCGATTGTGTGCAAATGTTAGGCAGAAGCCAGCGTCAAAATGGAGCATTTAATGATCCTGTATCTTTGCATATAGGTTGATTATAACCCTCAAATGAACATAGGCTGGTTTTTGTTTATTTTATTCAGATATTTTTCTTAATAATTCAAAATTGCGTTATTTTCATTGAGAATAAATGGACATTTTTTCGTACAATATTTTAAAATGGTTAAATTTACTTTACCGTTGCTAATACTTTATCGTTGCAAAAACTAAATCAAAGCCCGGAATAATAATTTTTACTCAACAATTTAGATTCAATTGAAAAAATTTCACGTGAAAAATGAAAATGAAATAAAAAAAATTAAAGATTTAAAAAGAAGATTAAATAATATTATTAGAAAGATAACGTACTTTTTTTAGTTTTTGATAATAATACAAGGTTTCAATATGCGTAACCATAGGAAATGGGGGAATATGACGTCATACATCGAAAATAAAGCAGATATGCTTTGAGGATGAAATAAAATGATCTTTGATTTTTTCTTTACTTTTTTTCTTTTGTATGGTAACAATACTTGACGTTTTACCGTCTGTGCACGGCTTTTTATTTAAATTTTTAAAAAGTAAAAAGAAGTTTGAAAAGCAAAGGGTTAGCAAATGTCAATAATATGCTCCGCAAAATTATCCATGTCGAAAATGATGTCATGGAGAGTGAGAAATAGTTATTTTCATTCTTAAAAATAAAAGAAATAACATAATTTCCCCTATGTCTGTATTGAAATTAATTGCCTGGAAAAGGAAATTAACAAGAATTATGCCATTAAAAAGGGATTTCTCTGGGGAAAAAGATACCATATTTGAAATAAAACGGGATTTTTCCAATATGTTTTAAAATCAGTGTGAATTAATTCCTTACATTAATAATGCAAGGATCACTAAGTATAGAAAGTAGATGAGTTTCACGTCATATTTATAATGAAAAATTTAAATGGTTTTTTATCTATACTGATTATTAAGCATGAGTATCCGTTATATAACACAGATGAGAGTTTTCTGCGAAAAATCACATCATAATTTTAAGAAAAGGAAAATGAACACGAATCTATTATATTAAAATCTGACCGTGTGTTTGTATTTCGCAACTACTCCTAGACTATCGAACGCAACACGTTTTATTTAATACCGGTTATCATTGATCCAAGGATGTCACGCAAACTCTCAGAATTAAAAAAATTAAATTAGATGCCAAGATTTTTTTTTTTTTTTTTTTTTTTTTGTAAATTGTAACGAAGTTTCTCTAAAAACGGCAAGTACATTACTCCATATTTGTGTATAAAAAGGGAGAAATAAAACAGATCAGTATATTTTTTACACTGTTTTCTCATTAAAACTGAAAAACAGAGTTTATTTTCACTTTGAATAGATGGTGAACACAAAATCTTGATTTCAGTAAATTATCCGAAAAATAAAAACATATTTTCACATATTAAAACTTCATGAATCAATTTATTCTGGAGAACAAAAATTTCCTGTCAACATACTGTCATTTAGAAAACAAGATTTGTTTCAGCTATACATTAAACCAAGAAGGCAGAATTGAATTTAAAGAAAAATCATATACTATTTCCAATTAATGTTTTTTTGAAGGATGGCTGTTAAAACGTTTCACAAAGGCATTAAAAGTAGAATTGTTTATCAGGTAAAATTGACATTTGTTTTTACCCAATTCGCCTATTTCCACGATTTTATTTGGCCCTCCTTTTTGCATTGGTTGCAATTTCATTTACGCAATTATTTGACACAAAATTTCATTTTTTAAAGACTGAGTTATGTCAAGGTCCCTATAACAAAAAATACCGTATTGTCTCCTATGAAATGTGGTAAATAGTTAGTTAATTATTAACGTTTTTAAGTATCGGGAGTGAAATATTTTGCTT
The DNA here is from genome assembly GCA_963931845.1 of Maratus michaelseni. Taxonomy (NCBI): domain Eukaryota; kingdom Metazoa; phylum Arthropoda; class Arachnida; order Araneae; family Salticidae; genus Maratus; species Maratus michaelseni. The sequence goes on along the minus strand of OZ007595.1, from coordinate 216,111,681 downwards.
AATTAATGTATTTATTCTTCTTTTAATGTTACGCAAACGAAGTCACGGGTAACAGCTAGTAAAAATATAAATTAGAGTTAAGAGATATTTTAAAAGACAGGGAAAAAAAATTAGAATTGTAAGAATTTGGAATAAATTAATTAAGGAAAAATGGCGAAATTTTTTTATTATTACATATCCCCCCGCCCAACAAGACGGATGAACGGGTAGGTCATATGACCCCCAAGTTCATAGCAGGGAAAGGTTACACAGACCTGGGTTACAATTTTGTCACTTGGAGAAGGCCTAAGAAAAATAACCTTTCTAAAATTTATAATCGTCAAATTTAATTTAATTTTAGTATATGTAATGCGAATTATTGGAATTGTTAACAAAAAATACAATAACAAGATATTTATCTGGTTTACAAATTACAGAAAAAACTTTAGAAATATTAAACAAATAAGAAAACTATTGTGAAAATTTGCATACCTCATTAAAAGAATTAATGAACATTGGACAGCTTGAAAAATGTCCTTTAACTTTAGACTTTACTAAACTTCCTTATTAAAGTCTATTTTCAGAAATTAAAGTTCATCTGAAAAGCTTTATCTTTATAATAGCAACGACGTTTATGCTGTTGAACTGTGTAAAATAGTACAGTGGGTTTTAATACATAAACATGTGTCTCAACGATTGATATCGGATAAATTTATTCAGGATAATTAAGTAGGAAAACCTTTAGCATATTACGTCAGAGGTCCAGTCTTAAAACTGAAACTTACCAAGCAATAACGTTAGAATGCAAGTCTGTTTTTTATAACGATGAAAAGTATTAATAAAATGCGATTCATGAGTGCTGCTAAGTCGGTATTACGCCTGATTTTAAAACAGTTGTTTACCAATAGAAGATGTGACAGTGCATGTTTGTTTATTGGACAATCGAAATTCAGTAACATTCGACATGTCAAAGGACATTACAAAACAGCTGTTTACAAAGCAATGATGTAAGAATGCAGGCCTATTTTTTATAACAATGAAAAGTAACAATAAAACACGATTCATTAAAGCCGGTATTATGTCTGATCTTAAAACAGATCTTCATCAATAGAAGACGTAACAATGCACGTCTGTTTATTCTGACAATAAAAATTAACTATAAAGTTCGTGTAAACAATGAGCTAAGGATTTGAAGGTACTTCCCTACAATCAATTTTGTATCATTTGTTTGTTTAAACGGGACGTGTGCTGGTTGGGCGAAAAGGAAGCTCCGGACAAAATTGTATATGCTTTATCTTTAACAATTGCTAAGTCTGCATACATATGATTTTTTTTTAGATTAATTTCATATTTCTTACTTTACTTAAATATTTATCATACAGACAACACAATAAAGAATACAATTTATATTTGCAGATCTGTTAACATTTACGTTTATGTGTTACCACTAACCTTTTAAAGTTATAACAGGTCGCCTATAAAAAATCCGCTTATTAACCAAGTTTCATGTTTTTACTTTTAAAAATAAGTCTGAAAATGTGTCAGGAAATTTTGAGTTTTTGAGAGTAGATTTTTTTTTAATACCGCCTTAAGTCAGACGTCCAACAATATTCGACATTTCGAAGCATGTCTTTAAACGGAAAATTACCAAGCAATGATGTAAGAATGCACGTCTGTTTTTCATAACAATGAAAAGTAACAATAAAATACTATTCAATAATACTGCTAAGTCGGTATTATGCCTGATTTTAAAACAGTTATTTACAAATAGAAGATGTAATAGTGCAGGTTCGTTTATTTTGACAGTCAAAATTAACAATCAAGGTCGTGCGAACAATGAGCTAACAATTTAAAGGTACTTCACTACAATCAATTTCGTATCATTTGGTTGTTTAATCGGAGCGTATGTTGGTTGAGAGAAAAGGAAGCTCTGGGAATAATTGTATATGCCTGTCTCGAAAGACAAATTACTGTTCGACATCGATAGAAAATAAGTGTTACTTCATTTTTACAGATTTTGCTGCATTAGCGAGTGTAGAAATGAATGTTTTTCTAACATATTTTACAAACAAACTTGAAAACGATTGTTCATAAAGAAAATAAATATAAGTCTAAACAAAAGTGTGTATGTATTTCTAATTTTAACATTAATCTTAACCTTGTAACCTTAACAGGAAGTGAATTTAAATTAAATTATGTTACAATTAACAATTGCAAAATCTGAATATATTTGTTGTTTTAGATTAATTTCATATTTGTTAATTTGCTTAAATTTTTATCATACAGAATTTCTTAAAGAATATACACTTTCAATTTAGACAGTAGAAGAGCCGTTAACATTTATGTTTATGTGTTACTACTAATCCTTTAAAGTAATATTTACCATAGGTAATCATTAACTCCGGTGATTCAATGTCAATCATGCTAATTGATAAAGAAATCATAACAGTAGAATTTTGTTCAACTGACAAGGAAGGTCTCCTTAAAGCGCATACTCGGAATATTTTGAAAAAAAAAATGCTAATGAAGCTACTCATGTACGTAATAAGAGATCAGTCAAATTTAGCTGCGGAATCCCAGCAGAAAATCTGTAAAAAAATAAAATACTTTCGCAAAAAGACGCGATTTGGCGAGCAAAACTTTTTCGTCGCCAAATGCCAGCGATTTTAATGTATTTCAAAATGTCTGGTTAAATGAGTGTTTAAATGCGTAGCACTTTACAAATTTAAACTTCAACGATTAAATAGTTTATTATTTTTTCTATAAAATTGTGTAACACATATACAAATTAACTACTGCTGAACAGTAAATGTCCGATTAAACACTCTTTTATTATACATTTCGACTTTGAAAAAGTCATTGCTTCCACGGCAACAAGAATTTTCTGTAGTTGTCTCCTTCACTAACAATATCGAAGAGAAATTGACAGTGCTCAGAATCACACAATTAATTTTTAGTTTAAAGCAATTTTAATAAATTCAAATTTTGTTCTAAATCGTAGAATGCGATCGTTAATTTTCTTTTAGATGCACATATAATAATATATGGCAAATCCGTAGTTATAAAAGTGAAATTATTTAAGTTAAACTTACTTTAACTAGTTCAGTATAAAGAGTAGAAAACGTTTTACCTAAAAGAGAATTTATCGTAAATGCATGTTTTTTTCTTAAATTTCATTGTGTCGCCAACACTTAATAAATCGCCAAAACACGAAATTTTCATAATTTTTTTACGGACGTTATATCGAGGTTCCGCAGCAAATTTTTGCGCTTAACTTCTCGTATCACTGAGAATTCCAGATGGGCGCAATAGGTCACCGAACACTTTAAGTTTACTTTATTGTCATTTGTTATTATGGTAAAAATGGTTGAGATTGCGTTTAACTTCTCATTTAGCTGGCAATAGGTATTATCAAGAACTCTCTTTTACTCTCTGACACAGCTTATGAAGGAATAAAGAACATGGAGACTCTAGTTTATTTCTTGTCATGTAAAGACGCGTTTGTGGTGGATGGTGGAGGTGGAGGTGGTTGGTAGAAAAATTCAGATATTTATATTTTGTCGAAGTCAAAATTTTATTAGAACATGGATTGTTAATGATTCTAAAATTTAACATCTTGTTTACGATGACAAGAATTCATTGGATTTCGTGTTCTTTATGGGCGCAATAGGTCACCGAACAGTTTAAGTTTAATTTTACGGTCAATTTAATTTACGCTTTATATAACTATCTCCGGTATAACATCAAATGAAGATACATGTGGAATAAAAAATTTAATTGAACTGTACTATAAACTTGTAAAAATGGTTGAGATTGCGTTTAACTTCTCATTTAGCTGGCAATAGGTATTATAAAGAACTCTCTTTTACTCTGTGACACAGCTTATGAAGGAATAAAGAACATGGAGACTCTAGTTTATTTCTTGTCTTATAAAAACGCGTTTGTGGTGGATGGTGGAGATGGAGGTGGTTGGTAGAAAAATTCCGATATTTATATTTTGTCGAAGTCAAAATTTTAATAGTACATGGATTGTTAATGATTTTAAAATTTAATATCTTGTTTACGATGACAAGAATTCATTGGATTTCGTGTTCTTTATGGGCGCAATAGGTCACCGAACAGTTTAAGTTTAATTTTACGGTCAATTTTATTTACGCTTTATATAACTATCTCCGGTATAACATCAAATGAAGATACATGTGGAATAAAAAATTTAATTGTACTGTACTATAAACTTGTAAAAATGGTTGAGATTGCGTTTAACTTCTCATTTAGCTGGCAATAGGTATTATAAAGAACTCTCTTTTACTCTGTGACACAGCTTATGAAGGAATAAAGAACATGGAGACTCAAGTTTATTTCTTGTCATGTTAAGACGCGTTTGTGGTGGATGGTGGAGGTAGAGGTGGTTGGTAGAAAAATTCAGATATTTATATTTTGTCGAAGTCAAAATTTTATTAGAACATGGATTGTTAATGATTCTAAAATTTTAACATCTTGTTTACGATGACAAGAATTCATTGGATTTCGTGTTCTTTATGGGCGCAATAGGTCACCGAACACTTTAAGTTTAATTTTACGGTCAATTTTATTTACGCTTTATATAACTATCTCCGGTATACCATCAAATGAGGATACACGTGGAATAAAAAATTTAATTGTACTGTACTATAAACTTGTAAAAATGGTTGAGATTGCGTTTAACTTCTCATTTAGCTGGCAATAGGTATTATAAAGAACTCTCTTTTACTCTGAGACACAGCTTATGAAGGTATAAAGAATATGGAGACTCATGTTTATTTCTTGTCATGTTAAGACGCGTTTGTGGTGGATGGTGGAGGTGGAGGTGGTTGGTAGAAAAATTCAGATATTTATATTTTGTCGAAGTCAAAATTTTATTAGAACATGGATTGTTAATGATTCTAAAATTTAACATCTTGTTTACGATGACAAGAATTCATTGGATTTCGTGTTCTTTATGGGCGCAATAGGTCACCGAACAGTTTAAGTTTAATTTTACGGTCAATTTTATTTACGCTTTATATAACTATCTCCGGTATAACATCAAATGAAGACACATGTGGAATAAAAAATTTAATTGAACTGTACTATAAACTTGTAAAAATGGTTGAGATTGCGTTTAACTTCTCATTTAGCTGGCAATAGGTATTATAAAGAACTCTCTTTTACTCTGTGACACAGCTTATGAAGGAATAAAGAACATGGAGACTCTAGTTTATTTCTTGTCATGTAAAGACGCGTTTGTGGTGGATGGTGGAGATGGAAGTGGTTGGTAGAAAAATTCAGATATTTATATTTTGTCGAAGTCAAAATTTTATTAGTACATGAATTGTTAATGATTTTAAAATTTAATATCTTGTTTACGATGACAAGAACTCATAGGATTTCGTGTTCTTTATGGGCGCAATAGATCACCGAACACTTTAAGTTTAATTTTACGGTCAATTTTATTTACGCTTTATATAACTATCTCCGGTATAACATCAAATGAGGATACATGTGGAGAAAAAAATTTAATTGTACTGTACTATAAACTTGTAAAAATGGTTGAGATTGCGTTTAACTTCTAATTTAGCTGGCAATAGGTATTATAAAGAACTCTCTTTTACTCTGTGACACAGCTTATGAAGGAATAAAGAACATGGAGACTCTAGTTTATTTCTTGTCATGTAAAGACGCGTTTGTGGTGGATGGTGGAGGTAGAGTTGGTTGGTAGAAAAATTCAGATATTTATATTTTGTCGAAGTCAAAATTTTATTAGAACATGGATTGTTAATGATTCTAAAATTTTAACATCTTGTTTACGATGACAAGAATTCATTGGATTTCGTGTTCTTTATGGGCGCAATAGGTCACCGAACACTTTAAGTTTAATTTTACGGTCAATCTTATTTACGCTTTATATAACTATCTCCGGTATAACATAAATTGGGGATACATGTGGAATAAAAAATTTAATTGTACTGTACTATAAACTTGTAAAAACGGTTGAGATTGCGTTTAACTTCTCATTTAGCTGGCAATAGGTATTATAAAGAACTCTCTTTTACTCTGTGACACAGCTTATGAAGGAATAAAGAACATGGAGACTCTAGTTTATTTCTTGTCATGTAAAGACGCGTTTGTGGTGGATGGTGGAGATGGAAGTGGTTGGTAGAAAAATTCAGATATTTATATTTTGTCGAAGTCAAAATTTTATTAGTACATGAATTGTTAATGATTTTAAAATTTAATATCTTGTTTACGATGACAAGAACTCATAGGATTTCGTGTTCTTTATGGGCGCAATAGATCACCGAACACTTTAAGTTTAATTTTACGGTCAATTTTATTTACGCTTTATATAACTATCTCCGGTATAACATCAAATGAGGATACATGTGGAGAAAAAAATTTAATTGTACTGTACTATAAACTTGTAAAAATGGTTGAGATTGCGTTTAACTTCTAATTTAGCTGGCAATAGGTATTATAAAGAACTCTCTTTTACTCTGTGACACAGCTTATGAAGGAATAAAGAACATGGAGACTCTAGTTTATTTCTTGTCATGTAAAGACGCGTTTGTGGTGGATGGTGGAGGTAGAGGTGGTTGGTAGAAAAATTCAGATATTTATATTTTGTCGAAGTCAAAATTTTATTAGAACATGGATTGTTAATGATTCTAAAATTTTAACATCTTGTTTACGATGACAAGAATTCATTGGATTTCGTGTTCTTTATGGGCGCAATAGGTCACCGAACACTTTAAGTTTAATTTTACGGTCAATCTTATTTTCGCTTTATATAACTATCTCCGGTATAACATAAATTGGGGATACATGTGGAATAAAAAATTTAATTGTACTGTACTATAAACTTGTAAAAACGGTTGAGATTGCGTTTAACTTCTAATTTAGCTGGCAATAGGTATTATAAAGAACTCTCTTTTACTCTGTGACACAGCTTATGAAGGTATAAAGAACATGGAGACTCAAGTTTATTTCTTGTCATGTTAAGACGTGTTTGTGGTGGATGGTGGAGGTGGAGGTGGTTCGTAGAAAAATTCAGATATTTATATTTTGTCGAAGTCAAAATTTTATTAGAACATGGATTGTTAATGATTCTAAAATTTAACATCTTGTTTACGATGACAAGAATTCATTGGATTTCGTGTTCTTTATGGGCGCAATAGGTCACCGAACAGTTTAAGTTTAATTTTACGGTCAATTTTATTTACGCTTTATATAACTATCTCCGGTATAACATCAAATGAAGACACATGTGGAATAAAAAATTTAATTGAACTGTATTATAAACTTGTAAAAATGGTTGAGATTGCGTTTAACTTCTCATTTAGCTGGCAATAGGTAATATAAAGAACTCTCTTTTACTCTGTAACACAGCTTATGAAGGAATAAAGAACACGGAGACTCTAGTTTATTTCTTGTCATGTAAAGACGCGTTTGTGGTGGATGGTGGAGATGGAGGTGGTTGGTAGAAAAATTCAGATATTTATATTTTGTCGAAGTCAAAATTTTATTAGAACAAGGATTGTTAATGATTCTAAAATTTAACATCTTGTTTACGATGACAAGAATTCATTGGATTTCGTGTTCTTTATGGGCGCAATAGGTCACCGAACAGTTTAAGTTTATTTTTATGGTCTATTTTATTTACACTTTATATAACTATCTCCGGTATAACATCAAATGAAGATACATGTGGAATAAAAAATTTAATTGAACTGTATTATAAACTTGTAAAAATGGTTGAGATTGCGTTTAACTTCTCATTTAGCTGGCAATAGGTATTATAAAGAACTCTCTTTTACTCTGTAACACAGCTTATGAAGGAATAAAGAACACGGAGACTCTAGTTTATTTCTTGTCATGTAAAGACGCGTTTGTGGTGGTTGGTGGAGATGGAGATGGTTGGTAGAAAAATTCAGATATTTATATTTTGTCGAAGTGAAAATTTTATTAGAACATGGATTGTTAATGATTCTAAAATTTAACATCTTGTTTACGATGACAAGAATTCATTGGATTTCGTGTTCTTTATGGCCGCAATAGGTCACCGAACAGATTAAGTTTAATTTTACGGTCAATTTTATTTACGCTATATATAACTATCTCCGGTATAACATCAAATGAAGATACATGTGGAATAAAAAATTTAATTGAACTGTATTATAAACTTGTAAAAATGGTTGAGATTGCGTTTAACTTCTCATTCAGCTGGCAATAGGTATTATAAAGAACTCTCTTTTACTCTGTAACACAGCTTATGAAGGAATAAAGAACACGGAGACTCTAGTTTATTTCTTGTCATTTAAAGACGCGTTTGTGGTGGATGGTGGAGATGGAGGTGGTTGGTAGAAAAATTCAGATATTTATATTTTGTCGAAGTCAAAATTTTAATAGTACATGGATTTTTAATGATTTTAAAATTTAATATCTTGTTTACGATGACAAGAATTCATCGGATTTCGTGTTCTTTATGGGCGCAATAGGTCACCGAACAGTTTAAGTTTAATTTTACGGTCAATTTTATTTACGTTTTATATAACTATCTCCGGTATAACATCAAATGAAGACACATGTGGAATAAAAAATTTAATTGAACTGTATTATAAACTTGTAAAAATGGTTGAGATTGCGTTTAAGTTCTCATTTAGCTGGCAATAGGTATTATAAAGAACTCTCTTTTACTCTGTGACACAGCTTATGAAGGAATAAAGAACATGGAGACTCTAGTTTATTTCTTGTCATGTAAAGACGCGTTTGTGGTGGATGGTGGAGATGGAGGTGGTTGGTAGAAAAATTCAGATATTTATATTTTGTCGAAGTCAAAATTTTATTAGAACATGGATTGGTAATGACTTTAAAATTTAATATCTTGTTTACGATGACAAGAATTCATAGGATTTCGTCTTCTTTATGGGCGCAATAGGTCACCGAACACTTTAAGTTTAATTTTACGGTCAATTTTATTTACGCTTTATATAACTATCTCCGGTATAACATCAAATGAAGACACATGTGGAATAAAAAATTTAATTGAACTGTATTATAAACTTGTAAAAATTGTTGAGATTGCGTTTAACTTCTCATTTAGCTGGCAATAGGTATTATAAAGAACTCTCTTTTACTCTGTGACACAGCTTATGAAGGAATAAAGAACATGGAGACTCTAGTTTATTTCTTGTCATGTAAAGACGCGTTTGTGGTGGATGGTGGAGATGGAGGTGGTTGGTAGAAAAATTCAGATATTTATATTTTGTCGAAGTCAAAATTTTATTAGAACATGGATTGGTAATGATTTTAAAATTTAATATCTTGTTTACGATGACAAGAATTCATAGGATTTCGTCTTCTTTATGGGCGCAATAGATCACCGAACACTTTAAGTTTAATTTTACGGTCAATTTTATTTACGCTTTATATAACTATCTCCGGTATAACATCAATTGAAGATACATGTGGAATAAAAAGGTATTATAAAGAACTCTCTTTTACTCTGTGACACAGCTTATGAAGGAATAAAGAACATGGAGACACTAGTTTATTTCTTGTCATGTAAAGACGCGTTTGTGGTGGATGGTGGAGATGGAGGTGGTTGGTAGAAAAATTCAGATATTTATATTTTGTCGAAGTCAAAATTTTATTAGAACATGGATTGGTAATGATTTTAAAATTTAATATCTTGTTTACGATGACAAGAATTCATAGGATTTCGTCTTCTTTATGGGCGCAATAGATCACCGAACACTTTAAGTTTAATTTTACGGTCAATTTTATTTACGCTTTATATAGCTATCTCCGGTATAACATCAAATGAGGATACATGTGGAATAAAAAATTTAATTGTACTGTACTATAAACTTGTAAAAATAGTTGAGATTGCGTTTAACTTCTCATTTAGCTGGCAATAGGTATTATAAAGAACTCTCTTTTACTCTGTAACACAGCTTATGAAGGAATAAAGAACACGGAGACTCTAGTTTATTTCTTGTCATGTAAAGACGCGTTTGTGGTGGATGGTGGAGATGGAGGTGGTTGGTAGAAAAATTCAGATATTTATATTTTGTCGAAGTCAAAATTTTAATAGTACATGGATTGTTAATGATTTTAAAATTTAATATCTTGTTTACGATGACAAGAATTCATCGGATTTCGTGTTCTTTATGGGCGCAATAGATCACCGAACACTTTAAGTTTAATTTTACGGTCAATTTTATTTACGCTTTATATAACTATCTCCGGTATAACATCAAATGAGGATACATGTGGAATAAAAAAATTTTTATTTACCGTACTTCGACAAAATATAAAATTCAGATATTTATATTTTGTCGAAGTCAAAATTTTATTAGTACATGGATTGTTAATGATTTTAAAATTTAATATCTTGTTTACGATGACAAGAATTCATTGGATTTCGTGTTCTTTATGGGCGCAATAGGTCACCGAACACTTTAACTTTAATTTTACGGTCAATTTTATTTACGCTTTATATAACTATCTCCGGTATAACATCAAATGAGGATACATGTGGAATAAAAAATTTAATTGTACTGTACTATAAACTTGTAAAAATGGTTGAGATTGCGTTTAACTTCTCATTTAGCTGGCAATAGGTATTATAAAGAACTCTCTTTTACTCTGTAACACAGCTTATGAAGGAATAAAGAACACGGAGACTCTAGTTTATTTCTTGTCATGTAAAGACGCGTTTGTGGTGGTTGGTGGAGATGGAGATGGTTGGTAGAAAAATTCAGATATTTATATTTTGTCGAAGTCAAAATTTTATTAGAACATGGATTGTTAATGATTCTAAAATTTAACATCTTGTTTACGATGACAAGAATTCATTGGATTTCGTGTTCTTTATGGGCGCAATAGGTCACCGAACAGATTAAGTTTAATTTTACGGTCAATTTTATTTACGCTGTATATAACTATCTCCGGTATAACATCAAATGAAGATACATGTGGAATAAAAAATTTAATTGAACTGTATTATAAACTTGTAAAAATGGTTGAGATTGCGTTTAACTTCTCATTCAGCTGGCAATAGGTATTATAAAGAACTCTCTTTTACTCTGTAACACAGCTTATGAAGGAATAAAGAACACGGAGACTCTAGTTTATTTCTTGTCATTTAAAGACGCGTTTGTGGTGGATGGTGGAGATGGAGGTGGTTGGTAGAAAAATTCAGATATTTATATTTTGTCGAAGTCAAAATTTTAATAGTACATGGATTTTTAATGATTTTAAAATTTAATATCTTGTTTACGATGACAAGAATTCATCGGATTTCGTGTTCTTTATGGGCGCAATAGGTCACCGAACAGATTAAGTTTAATTTTACGGTCAATTTTATTTACGCTATATATAACTATCTCCGGTATAACATCAAATGAAGATACATGTGGAATAAAAAATTTAATTGAACTGTATTATAAACTTGTAAAAATGGTTGAGATTGCGTTTAACTTCTCATTCAGCTGGCAATAGGTATTATAAAGAACTCTCTTTTACTCTGTAACACAGCTTATGAAGGAATAAAGAACACGGAGACTCTAGTTTATTTCTTGTCATTTAAAGACGCGTTTGTGGTGGATGGTGGAGATGGAGGTGGTTGGTAGAAAAATTCAGATATTTATATTTTGTCGAAGTCAAAATTTTAATAGTACATGGATTTTTAATGATTTTAAAATTTAATATCTTGTTTACGATGACAAGAATTCATCGGATTTCGTGTTCTTTATGGGCGCAATAGATCACCGAACACTTTAAGTTTAATTTTACGGTCAATTTTATTTACGCTTTATATAACTATCTCCGGTATAACATCAAATGAGGATACATGTGGAATAAAAAATTTAATTGTACTGTACTATAAACTTGTAAAAATGGTTGAGATTGCGTTTAACTTCTCATTTAGCTGGCAATAGGTATTATAAAGAACTCTCTTTTACTCTGTGACACAGCTTATGAAGGTATAAAGAACATGGAGACTCAAGTTTATTTCTTGTCATGTTAAGACGTGTTTGTGGTGGATGGTGGAGGTGGAGGTGGTTGGTAGAAAAATTCAGATATTTATATTTTGTCGAAGTCAAAATTTTATTGGAACATGGATTGTTAATGATTCTAAAATTTAACATCTTGTTTACGATGACAAGAATTCATTGGATTTCGTGTTCTTTATGGGCGCAATAGGTCACCGAACAGTTTAAGTTTAATTTTACGGTCAATTTTATTTACGCTTTATATAACTATCTCCGGTATAACATCCCGGTATAACATCAAATGAAGACACATGTGGAATAAAAAATTTAATTGAACTGTATTATAAACTTGTAAAAATGGTTGAGATTGCGTTTAAGTTCTCATTTAGCTGGCAATAGGTATTATAAAGAACTCTCTTTTACTCTGTGACACAGCTTATGAAGGAATAAAGAACATGGAGACTCTAGTTTATTTCTTGTCATGTAAAGACGCGTTTGTGGTGGATGGTGGAGATGGAGGTGGTTGGTAGAAAAATTCAGATATTTATATTTTGTCGAAGTCAAAATTTTATTAGAACATGGATTGGTAATGACTTTAAAATTTAATATCTTGTTTACGATGACAAGAATTCATAGGATTTCGTCTTCTTTATGGGCGCAATAGGTCACCGAACACTTTAAGTTTAATTTTACGGTCAATTTTATTTACGCTTTATATAACTATCTCCGGTATAACATCAAATGAAGACACATGTGGAATAAAAAATTTAATTGAACTGTATTATAAACTTGTAAAAATTGTTGAGATTGCGTTTAACTTCTCATTTAGCTGGCAATAGGTATTATAAAGAACTCTCTTTTACTCTGTGACACAGCTTATGAAGGAATAAAGAACATGGAGACTCTAGTTTATTTCTTGTCATGTAAAGACGCGTTTGTGGTGGATGGTGGAGATGGAGGCGGTTGGTAGAAAAATTCAGATATTTATATTTTGTCGAAGTCAAAATTTTATTAGAACATGGATTGGTAATGATTTTAAAATTTAATATCTTGTTTACGATGACAAGAATTCATAGGATTTCGTCTTCTTTATGGGCGCAATAGATCACCGAACACTTTAAGTTTAATTTTACGGTCAATTTTATTTACGCTTTATATAACTATCTCCGGTATAACATCAATTGAAGATACATGTGGAATAAAAAGGTATTATAAAGAACTCTCTTTTACTCTGTGACACAGCTTATGAAGGAATAAAGAACATGGAGACACTAGTTTATTTCTTGTCATGTAAAGACGCGTTTGTGGTGGATGGTGGAGATGGAGGTGGTTGGTAGAAAAATTCAGATATTTATATTTTGTCGAAGTCAAAATTTTATTAGAACATGGATTGGTAATGATTTTAAAATTTAATATCTTGTTTACGATGACAAGAATTCATAGGATTTCGTCTTCTTTATGGGCGCAATAGATCACCGAACACTTTAAGTTTAATTTTACGGTCAATTTTATTTACGCTTTATATAGCTATCTCCGGTATAACATCAAATGAGGATACATGTGGAATAAAAAATTTAATTGTACTGTACTATAAACTTGTAAAAATGGTTGAGATTGCGTTTAACTTCTCATTTAGCTGGCAATAGGTATTATAAAGAACTCTCTTTTACTCTGTAACACAGCTTATGAAGGAATAAAGAACACGGAGACTCTAGTTTATTTCTTGTCATGTAAAGACGCGTTTGTGGTGGATGGTGGAGATGGAGGTGGTTGGTAGAAAAATTCAGATATTTATATTTTGTCGAAGTCAAAATTTTAATAGTACATGGATTGTTAATGATTTTAAAATTTAATATCTTGTTTACGATGACAAGAATTCATCGGATTTCGTGTTCTTTATGGGCGCAATAGGTCACCGAACACTTTAACTTTAATTTTACGGTCAATTTTATTTACGCTTTATATAACTATCTCCGGTATAACATCAAATGAGGATACATGTGGAATAAAAAATTTAATTGTACTGTACTATAAACTTGTAAAAATGGTTGAGATTGCGTTTAACTTCTCATTTAGCTGGCAATAGGTATTATAAAGAACTCTCTTTTACTCTGTAACACAGCTTATGAAGGAATAAAGAACACGGAGACTCTAGTTTATTTCTTGTCATGTAAAGACGCGTTTGTGGTGGTTGGTGGAGATGGAGATGGTTTGTAGAAAAATTCAGATATTTATATTTTGTCGAAGTCAAAATTTTATTAGAACATGGATTGTTAATGATTCTAAAATTTAACATCTTGTTTACGATGACAAGAATTCATTGGATTTCGTGTTCTTTATGGGCGCAATAGGTCACCGAACAGATTAAGTTTAATTTTACGGTCAATTTTATTTACGCTATATATAACTATCTCCGGTATAACATCAAATGAAGATACATGTGGAATAAAAAATTTAATTGAACTGTATTATAAACTTGTAAAAATGGTTGAGATTGCGTTTAACTTCTCATTCAGCTGGCAATAGGTATTATAAAGAACTCTCTTTTACTCTGTAACACAGCTTATGAAGGAATAAAGAACACGGAGACTCTAGTTTATTTCTTGTCATTTAAAGACGCGTTTGTGGTGGATGGTGGAGATGGAGGTGGTTGGTAGAAAAATTCAGATATTTATATTTTGTCGAAGTCAAAATTTTAATAGTACATGGATTTTTAATGATTTTAAAATTTAATATCTTGTTTACGATGACAAGAATTCATCGGATTTCGTGTTCTTTATGGGCGCAATAGATCACCGAACACTTTAAGTTTAATTTTACGGTCAATTTTATTTACGCTTTATATAACTATCTCCGGTATAACATCAAATGAGGATACATGTGGAATAAAAAATTTAATTGTACTGTACTATAAACTTGTAAAAATGGTTGAGATTGCGTTTAACTTCTCATTTAGCTGGTAATAGGTATTATAAAGAACTCTCTTTTACTCTGTGACACAGCTTATGAAGGTATAAAGAACATGGAGACTCAAGTTTATTTCTTGTCATGTTAAGACGTGTTTGTGGTGGATGGTGGAGGTGGAGGTGGTTGGTAGAAAAATTCAGATATTTATATTTTGTCGAAGTCAAAATTTTATTAGAACATGGATTGTTAATGATTCTAAAATTTAACATCTTGTTTACGATGACAAGAATTCATTGGATTTCGTGTTCTTTATGGGCGCAATAGGTCACCGAACAGTTTAAGTTTAATTTTACGGTCAATTTTATTTACGCTTTATATAACTATCTCCGGTATAACATCAAATGAAGACACATGTGGAATAAAAAATTTAATTGAACTGTATTATAAACTTGTAAAAATGGTTGAGATTGCGTTTAAGTTCTCATTTAGCTGGCAATAGGTATTATAAAGAACTCTCTTTTACTCTGTGACACAGCTTATGAAGGAATAAAGAACATGGAGACTCTAGTTTATTTCTTGTCATGTAAAGACGCGTTTGTGGTGGATGGTGGAGATGGAGGTGGTTGGTAGAAAAATTCAGATATTTATATTTTGTCGAAGTCAAAATTTTATTAGAACATGGATTGGTAATGATTTTAAAATTTAATATCTTGTTTACGATGACAAGAATTCATAGGATTTCGTCTTCTTTATGGGCGCAATAGATCTCCGAACACTTTAAGTTTAATTTTACGGTCAATTTTATTTACGCTTTATATAACTATCTCCGGTATAACATCAATTGAAGATACATGTGGAATAAAAAGGTATTATAAAGAACTCTCTTTTACTCTGTGACACAGCTTATGAAGGAATAAAGAACATGGAGACACTAGTTTATTTCTTGTCATGTAAAGACGCGTTTGTGGTGGATGGTGGAGATGGAGGTGGTTGGTAGAAAAATTCAGATATTTATATTTTGTCGAAGTCAAAATTTTATTAGAACATGGATTGGTAATGATTTTAAAATTTAATATCTTGTTTACGATGACAAGAATTCATAGGATTTCGTCTTCTTTATGGGCGCAATAGATCACCGAACACTTTAAGTTTAATTTTACGGTCAATTTTATTTACGCTTTATATAGCTATCTCCGGTATAACATCAAATGAGGATACATGTGGAATAAAAAATTTAATTGTACTGTACTATAAACTTGTAAAAATGGTTGAGATTGCGTTTAACTTCTCATTTAGCTGGCAATAGGTATTATAAAGAACTCTCTTTTACTCTGTAACACAGCTTATGAAGGAATAAAGAACACGGAGACTCTAGTTTATTTCTTGTCATGTAAAGACGCGTTTGTGGTGGATGGTGGAGATGGAGGTGGTTGGTAGAAAAATTCAGATATTTATATTTTGTCGAAGTCAAAATTTTAATAGTACATGGATTGTTAATGATTTTAAAATTTAATATCTTGTTTACGATGACAAGAATTCATCGGATTTCGTGTTCTTTATGGGCGCAATAGATCACCGAACACTTTAAGTTTAATTTTACGGTCAATTTTATTTACGCTTTATATAACTATCTCCGGTATAACATCAAATGAGGATACATGTGGAATAAAAAAATTTTTATTTACCGTACTTCGACAAAATATAAAATTCAGATATTTATATTTTGTCGAAGTCAAAATTTTATTAGTACATGGATTGTTAATGATTTTAAAATTTAATATCTTGTTTACGATGACAAGAATTCATTGGATTTCGTGTTCTTTATGGGCGCAATAGGTCACCGAACACTTTAACTTTAATTTTACGGTCAATTTTATTTACGCTTTATATAACTATCTCCGGTATAACATCAAATGAGGATACATGTGGAATAAAAAATTTAATTGTACTGTACTATAAACTTGTAAAAATGGTTGAGATTGCGTTTAACTTCTCATTTAGCTGGCAATAGGTATTATAAAGAACTCTCTTTTACTCTGTAACACAGCTTATGAAGGAATAAAGAACACGGAGACTCTAGTTTATTTCTTGTCATGTAAAGACGCGTTTGTGGTGGTTGGTGGAGATGGAGATGGTTGGTAGAAAAATTCAGATATTTATATTTTGTCGAAGTCAAAATTTTATTAGAACATGGATTGTTAATGATTCTAAAATTTAACATCTTGTTTACGATGACAAGAATTCATTGGATTTCGTGTTCTTTATGGGCGCAATAGGTCACCGAACAGATTAAGTTTAATTTTACGGTCAATTTTATTTACGCTATATATAACTATCTCCGGTATAACATCAAATGAAGATACATGTGGAATAAAAAATTTAATTGAACTGTATTATAAACTTGTAAAAATGGTTGAGATTGCGTTTAACTTCTCATTCAGCTGGCAATAGGTATTATAAAGAACTCTCTTTTACTCTGTAACACAGCTTATGAAGGAATAAAGAACACGGAGACTCTAGTTTATTTCTTGTCATTTAAAGACGCGTTTGTGGTGGATGGTGGAGATGGAGGTGGTTGGTAGAAAAATTCAGATATTTATATTTTGTCGAAGTCAAAATTTTAATAGTACATGGATTTTTAATGATTTTAAAATTTAATATCTTGTTTACGATGACAAGAATTCATCGGATTTCGTGTTCTTTATGGGCGCAATAGATCACCGAACACTTTAAGTTTAATTTTACGGTCAATTTTATTTACCCTTTATATAACTATCTCCGGTATAACATCAAATGAGGATACATGTGGAATAAACAATTTAATTGTACTGTACTATAAACTTGTAAAAATGGTTGAGATTGCGTTTAACTTCTCATTTAGCTGGTAATAGGTATTATAAAGAACTCTCTTTTACTCTGTGACACAGCTTATGAAGGAATAAAGAACATGGAGACACTAGTTTATTTCTTGTCATGTAAAGACGCGTTTGTGGTGGATGGTGGAGATGGAGGTGGTTGGTAGAAAAATTCAGATATTTATATTTTGTCGAAGTCAAAATTTTATTAGAACATGGATTGGTAATGATTTTAAAATTTAATATCTTGTTTACGATGACAAGAATTCATAGGATTTCGTCTTCTTTATGGGCGCAATAGATCACCGAACACTTTAAGTTTAATTTTACGGACAATTTTATTTACGCTTTATATAACTATCTCCGGTATAACATCAATTGAAGATACATGTGGAATAAAAAGGTATTATAAAGAACTCTCTTTTACTCTGTGACACAGCTTATGAAGGAATAAAGAACATGGAGACTCTAGTTTATTTCTTGTCATGTAAAGACGCGTTTGTGGTGGATGGTGGAGATGGAGATGGTTGGTAGAAAAATTCAGATATTTATATTTTGTCGAAGTCAAAATTTTATTAGAACATGGATTGGTAATGATTTTAAAATTTAATATCTTGTTTACAATGACAAGAATTCATAGGATTTCGTCTTCTTTATGGGCGCAATAGATCACCGAACACTTTAAGTTTAATTTTACGGTCAATTTTATTTACGCTTTATATAGCTATCTCCGGTATAACATCAAATGAGGATACATGTGGAATAAAAAATTTAATTGTACTGTACTATAAACTTGTAAAAATGGTTGAGATTGCGTTTAACTTCTCATTTAGCTGGCAATAGGTATTATAAAGAACTCTCTTTTACTCTGTAACACAGCTTATGAAGGAATAAAGAACACGGAGACTCTAGTTTATTTCTTGTCATGTAAAGACGCGTTTGTGGTGGATGGTGGAGATGGAGGTGGTTGGTAGAAAAATTCAGATATTTATATTTTGTCGAAGTCAAAATTTTAATAGTACATGGATTGTTAATGATTTTAAAATTTAATATCTTGTTTACGATGACAAGAATTCATCGGATTTCGTGTTCTTTATGGGCGCAATAGATCACCGAACACTTTAAGTTTAATTTTACGGTCAATTTTATTTACGCTTTATATAACTATCTCCGGTATAACATCAAATGAGGATACATGTGGAATAAAAAAATTTTTATTTACCGTACTTCGACAAAATATAAAATTCAGATATTTATATTTTGTCGAAGTCAAAATTTTATTAGTACATGGATTGTTAATGATTTTAAAATTTAATATCTTGTTTACGATGACAAGAATTCATTGGATTTCGTGTTCTTTATGGGCGCAATAGGTCACCGAACACTTTAACTTTAATTTTACGGTCAATTTTATTTACGCTTTATATAACTATCTCCGGTATAACATCAAATGAGGATACATGTGGAATAAAAAATTTAATTGTACTGTACTATAAACTTGTAAAAATGGTTGAGATTGCGTTTAACTTCTCATTTAGCTGGCAATAGGTATCATAAAGAACTCTCTTTTACTCTGTGACACAGCTTATGAAGGAATAAAGAACATGGAGACTCTAGTTTATTTCTTGTCATGTAAAGACGCGTTTGTGGTGGATGGTGGAGATGGAGGTGGTTGGTAGAAAAATTCAGATATTTATATTTTGTCGAAGTAAAAATTTTATTAGAACATGGATTGTTAATGATTTTAAAATTTAACATCTTGTTTACGATGACAAGAACTCATTGGATTTCGTGTTCTTTATGGGCGCAATAGATCACCGAACACTTTAAGTTTAATTTTACGGTCAATTTTATTTACGCTTTATATAACTATCTCCGGTATAACATCAAATGAGGATACATGTGGAGAAAAAAATTTAATTGTACTGTACTATAAACTTGTAAAAATGGTTGAGATTGCGTTTAACTTCTCATTTAGCTGGCAATAGGTATTATAAAGAACTCTCTTTTACTCTGTAACACAGCTTATGAAGGAATAAAGAACACGGAGACTCTAGTTTATTTCTTGTCATGTAAAGACGCGTTTGTGGTGGTTGGTGGAGATGGAGGTGGTTGGTAGAAAAATTCAGATATTTATATTTTGTCGAAGTCAAAATTTTATTAGAACATGGATTGGTAATGATTTTAAAATTTAATATCTTGTTTACGATGACAAGAATTCATAGGATTTCGTCTTCTTTATGGGCGCAATAGATCACCGAACACTTTAAGTTTAATTTTACGGACAATTTTATTTACGCTTTATATAACTATCTCCGGTATAACATCAATTGAAGATACATGTGGAATAAAAAGGTATTATAAAGAACTCTCTTTTACTCTGTGACACAGCTTATGAAGGAATAAAGAACATGGAGACTCTAGTTTATTTCTTGTCATGTAAAGACGCGTTTGTGGTGGATGGTGGAGATGGAGATGGTTGGTAGAAAAATTCAGATATTTATATTTTGTCGAAGTCAAAATTTTATTAGAACATGGATTGGTAATGATTTTAAAATTTAATATCTTGTTTACAATGACAAGAATTCATAGGATTTCGTCTTCTTTATGGGCGCAATAGATCACCGAACACTTTAAGTTTAATTTTACGGTCAATTTTATTTACGCTTTATATAGCTATCTCCGGTATAACATCAAATGAGGATACATGTGGAATAAAAAATTTAATTGTACTGTACTATAAACTTGTAAAAATGGTTGAGATTGCGTTTAACTTCTCATTTAGCTGGCAATAGGTATTATAAAGAACTCTCTTTTACTCTGTAACACAGCTTATGAAGGAATAAAGAACACGGAGACTAGTTTATTTCTTGTCATGTAAAGACGCGTTTGTGGTGGATGGTGGAGATGGAGGTGGTTGGTAGAAAAATTCAGATATTTATATTTTGTCGAAGTCAAAATTTTAATAGTACATGGATTGTTAATGATTTTAAAATTTAATATCTTGTTTACGATGACAAGAATTCATCGGATTTCGTGTTCTTTATGGGCGCAATAGATCACCGAACACTTTAAGTTTAATTTTACGGTCAATTTTATTTACGCTTTATATAACTATCTCCGGTATAACATCAAATGAGGATACATGTGGAATAAAAAAATTTTTATTTACCGTACTTCGACAAAATATAAAATTCAGATATTTATATTTTGTCGAAGTCAAAATTTTATTAGTACATGGATTGTTAATGATTTTAAAATTTAATATCTTGTTTACGATGACAAGAATTCATTGGATTTCGTGTTCTTTATGGGCGCAATAGGTCACCGAACACTTTAACTTTAATTTTACGGTCAATTTTATTTACGCTTTATATAACTATCTCCGGTATAACATCAAATGAGGATACATGTGGAATAAAAAATTTAATTGTACTGTACTATAAACTTGTAAAAATGGTTGAGATTGCGTTTAACTTCTCATTTAGCTGGCAATAGGTATCATAAAGAACTCTCTTTTACTCTGTGACACAGCTTATGAAGGAATAAAGAACATGGAGACTCTAGTTTATTTCTTGTCATGTAAAGACGCGTTTGTGGTGGATGGTGGAGATGGAGGTGGTTGGTAGAAAAATTCAGATATTTATATTTTGTCGAAGTAAAAATTTTATTAGAACATGGATTGTTAATGATTTTAAAATTTAACATCTTGTTTACGATGACAAGAACTCATTGGATTTCGTGTTCTTTATGGGCGCAATAGATCACCGAACACTTTAAGTTTAATTTTACGGTCAATTTTATTTACGCTTTATATAACTATCTCCGGTATAACATCAAATGAGGATACATGTGGAGAAAAAAATTTAATTGTACTGTACTATAAACTTGTAAAAATGGTTGAGATTGCGTTTAACTTCTCATTTAGCTGGCAATAGGTATTATAAAGAACTCTCTTTTACTCTGTAACACAGCTTATGAAGGAATAAAGAACACGGAGACTCTAGTTTATTTCTTGTCATGTAAAGACGCGTTTGTGGTGGTTGGTGGAGATGGAGATGGTTGGTAGAAAAATTCAGATATTTATATTTTGTCGAAGTCAAAATTTTATTAGAACATGGATTGTTAATGATTCTAAAATTTAACATCTTGTTTACGATGACAAGAACTCATAGGATTTCGTGTTCTTTATGGGCGCAATAGGTCACCGAACACTTTAAGTTTAATTTTACGGTCAATTTTATTTACGCTATATATAACTATCTCCGGTATAACATCAAATGAAGATACATGTGGAATAAAAAATTTAATTGAACTGTATTATAAACTTGTAAACATGGTTGAGATTGCGTTTAACTTCTCATTCAGCTGGCAATAGGTATTATAAAGAACTCTCTTTTACTCTGTAACACAGCTTATGAAGGAATAAAGAACACGGAGACTCTAGTTTATTTCTTGTCATGTAAAGACGCGTTTGTGGTGGATGGTGGAGATGGAGGTGGTTGGTAGAAAAATTCAGATATTTATATTTTGTCGAAGTCAAAATTTTATTAGAACATGGATTGTTAATGATTCTAAAATTTAACATCTTGTTTACGATGACAAGAATTCATTGGATTTCGTGTTCTTTATGGGCGCAATAGGTCACCGAACAGATTAAGTTTAATTTTACGGTCAATTTTATTTACGCTGTATATAACTATCTCCGGTATAACATCAAATGAAGATACATGTGGAATAAAAAATTTAATTGAACTGTATTATAAACTTGTAAAAATGGTTGAGATTGCGTTTAACTTCTCATTCAGCTGGCAATAGGTATTATAAAGAACTCTCTTTTACTCTGTAACACAGCTTATGAAGGAATAAAGAACACGGAGACTCTAGTTTATTTCTTGTCATTTAAAGACGCGTTTGTGGTGGATGGTGGAGATGGAGGTGGTTGGTAGAAAAATTCAGATATTTATATTTTGTCGAAGTAAAAATTTTATTAGAACATGGATTGTTAATGATTTTAAAATTTAACATCTTGTTTACGATGACAAGAACTCATTGGATTTCGTGTTCTTTATGGGCGCAATAGATCACCGAACACTTTAAGTTTAATTTTACGGTCAATTTTATTTACGCTTTATATAACTATCTCCGGTATAACATCAAATGAGGATACATGTGGAGAAAAAAATTTAATTGTACTGTACTATAAACTCGTAAAAATGGTTGAGATTGCGTTTAACTTCTCATTTAGCTGGCAATAGGTATTATAAAGAACTCTCTTTTACTCTGTAACACAGCTTATGAAGGAATAAAGAACACGGAGACTCTAGTTTATTTCTTGTCATGTAAAGACGCGTTTGTGGTGGTTGGTGGAGATGGAGATGGTTGGTAGAAAAATTCAGATATTTATATTTTGTCGAAGTCAAAATTTTATTAGAACATGGATTGTTAATGATTCTAAAATTTAACATCTTGTTTACGATGACAAGAACTCATAGGATTTCGTGTTCTTTATGGGCGCAATAGGTCACCGAACACTTTAAGTTTAATTTTACGGTCAATTTTATTTACGCTATATATAACTATCTCCGGTATAACATCAAATGAAGATACATGTGGAATAAAAAATTTAATTGAACTGTATTATAAACTTGTAAACATGGTTGAGATTGCGTTTAACTTCTCATTCAGCTGGCAATAGGTATTATAAAGAACTCTCTTTTACTCTGTAACACAGCTTATGAAGGAATAAAGAACACGGAGACTCTAGTTTATTTCTTGTCATGTAAAGACGCGTTTGTGGTGGATGGTGGAGATGGAGGTGGTTGGTAGAAAAATTCAGATATTTATATTTTGTCGAAGTCAAAATTTTATTAGAACATGGATTGTTAATGATTCTAAAATTTAACATCTTGTTTACGATGACAAGAATTCATTGGATTTCGTGTTCTTTATGGGCGCAATAGGTCACCGAACAGATTAAGTTTAATTTTACGGTCAATTTTATTTACGCTGTATATAACTATCTCCGGTATAACATCAAATGAAGATACATGTGGAATAAAAAATTTAATTGAACTGTATTATAAACTTGTAAAAATGGTTGAGATTGCGTTTAACTTCTCATTCAGCTGGCAATAGGTATTATAAAGAACTCTCTTTTACTCTGTAACACAGCTTATGAAGGAATAAAGAACACGGAGACTCTAGTTTATTTCTTGTCATTTAAAGACGCGTTTGTGGTGGATGGTGGAGATGGAGGTGGTTGGTAGAAAAATTCAGATATTTATATTTTGTCGAAGTAAAAATTTTATTAGAACATGGATTGTTAATGATTTTAAAATTTAGCATCTTGTTTACGATGACAAGAACTCATTGGATTTCGTGTTCTTTATGGGCGCAATAGATCACCGAACACTTTAAGTTTAATTTTACGGTCAATTTTATTTACGCTTTATATAACTATCTCCGGTATAACATCAAATGAGGATACATGTGGAGAAAAAAATTTAATTGTACTGTACTATAAACTTGTAAAAATGGTTGAGATTGCGTTTAACTTCTCATTTAGCTGGCAATAGGTATTATAAAGAACTCTCTTTTACTCTGTAACACAGCTTATGAAGGAATAAAGAACACGGAGACTCTAGTTTATTTCTTGTCATGTAAAGACGCGTTTGTGGTGGTTGGTGGAGATGGAGATGGTTGGTAGAAAAATTCAGATATTTATATTTTGTCGAAGTCAAAATTTTATTAGAACATGGATTGTTAATGATTCTAAAATTTAACATCTTGTTTACGATGACAAGAACTCATAGGATTTCGTGTTCTTTATGGGCGCAATAGGTCACCGAACACTTTAAGTTTAATTTTACGGTCAATTTTATTTACGCTATATATAACTATCTCCGGTATAACATCAAATGAAGATACATGTGGAATAAAAAATTTAATTGAACTGTATTATAAACTTGTAAACATGGTTGAGATTGCGTTTAACTTCTCATTCAGCTGGCAATAGGTATTATAAAGAACTCTCTTTTACTCTGTAACACAGCTTATGAAGGAATAAAGAACACGGAGACTCTAGTTTATTTCTTGTCATGTAAAGACGCGTTTGTGGTGGATGGTGGAGATGGAGGTGGTTGGTAGAAAAATTCAGATATTTATATTTTGTCGAAGTCAAAATTTTATTAGAACATGGATTGTTAATGATTCTAAAATTTAACATCTTGTTTACGATGACAAGAATTCATTGGATTTCGTGTTCTTTATGGGCGCAATAGGTCACCGAACAGATTAAGTTTAATTTTACGGTCAATTTTATTTACGCTGTATATAACTATCTCCGGTATAACATCAAATGAAGATACATGTGGAATAAAAAATTTAATTGAACTGTATTATAAACTTGTAAAAATGGTTGAGATTGCGTTTAACTTCTCATTCAGCTGGCAATAGGTATTATAAAGAACTCTCTTTTACTCTGTAACACAGCTTATGAAGGAATAAAGAACACGGAGACTCTAGTTTATTTCTTGTCATTTAAAGACGCGTTTGTGGTGGATGGTGGAGATGGAGGTGGTTGGTAGAAAAATTCAGATATTTATATTTTGTCGAAGTCAAAATTTTAATAGTACATGGATTTTTAATGATTTTAAAATTTAATATCTTGTTTACGATGACAAGAATTCATCGGATTTCGTGTTCTTTATGGGCGCAATAGGTCACCGAACAGATTAAGTTTAATTTTACGGTCAATTTTATTTACGCTATATATAACTATCTCCGGTATAACATCAAATGAAGATACATGTGGAATAAAAAATTTAATTGAACTGTATTATAAACTTGTAAAAATGGTTGAGATTGCGTTTAACTTCTCATTCAGCTGGCAATAGGTATTATAAAGAACTCTCTTTTACTCTGTAACACAGCTTATGAAGGAATAAAGAACACGGAGACTCTAGTTTATTTCTTGTCATTTAAAGACGCGTTTGTGGTGGATGGTGGAGATGGAGGTGGTTGGTAGAAAAATTCAGATATTTATATTTTGTCGAAGTCAAAATTTTAATAGTACATGGATTTTTAATGATTTTAAAATTTAATATCTTGTTTACGATGACAAGAATTCATCGGATTTCGTGTTCTTTATGGGCGCAATAGATCACCGAACACTTTAAGTTTAATTTTACGGTCAATTTTATTTACGCTTTATATAACTATCTCCGGTATAACATCAAATGAGGATACATGTGGAATAAAAAATTTAATTGTACTGTACTATAAACTTGTAAAAATGGTTGAGATTGCGTTTAACTTCTCATTTAGCTGGCAATAGGTATTATAAAGAACTCTCTTTTACTCTGTGACACAGCTTATGAAGGTATAAAGAACATGGAGACTCAAGTTTATTTCTTGTCATGTTAAGACGTGTTTGTGGTGGATGGTGGAGGTGGAGGTGGTTGGTAGAAAAATTCAGATATTTATATTTTGTCGAAGTCAAAATTTTATTGGAACATGGATTGTTAATGATTCTAAAATTTAACATCTTGTTTACGATGACAAGAATTCATTGGATTTCGTGTTCTTTATGGGCGCAATAGGTCACCGAACAGTTTAAGTTTAATTTTACGGTCAATTTTATTTACGCTTTATATAACTATCTCCGGTATAACATCCCGGTATAACATCAAATGAAGACACATGTGGAATAAAAAATTTAATTGAACTGTATTATAAACTTGTAAAAATGGTTGAGATTGCGTTTAAGTTCTCATTTAGCTGGCAATAGGTATTATAAAGAACTCTCTTTTACTCTGTGACACAGCTTATGAAGGAATAAAGAACATGGAGACTCTAGTTTATTTCTTGTCATGTAAAGACGCGTTTGTGGTGGATGGTGGAGATGGAGGTGGTTGGTAGAAAAATTCAGATATTTATATTTTGTCGAAGTCAAAATTTTATTAGAACATGGATTGGTAATGACTTTAAAATTTAATATCTTGTTTACGATGACAAGAATTCATAGGATTTCGTCTTCTTTATGGGCGCAATAGGTCACCGAACACTTTAAGTTTAATTTTACGGTCAATTTTATTTACGCTTTATATAACTATCTCCGGTATAACATCAAATGAAGACACATGTGGAATAAAAAATTTAATTGAACTGTATTATAAACTTGTAAAAATTGTTGAGATTGCGTTTAACTTCTCATTTAGCTGGCAATAGGTATTATAAAGAACTCTCTTTTACTCTGTGACACAGCTTATGAAGGAATAAAGAACATGGAGACTCTAGTTTATTTCTTGTCATGTAAAGACGCGTTTGTGGTGGATGGTGGAGATGGAGGCGGTTGGTAGAAAAATTCAGATATTTATATTTTGTCGAAGTCAAAATTTTATTAGAACATGGATTGGTAATGATTTTAAAATTTAATATCTTGTTTACGATGACAAGAATTCATAGGATTTCGTCTTCTTTATGGGCGCAATAGATCACCGAACACTTTAAGTTTAATTTTACGGTCAATTTTATTTACGCTTTATATAACTATCTCCGGTATAACATCAATTGAAGATACATGTGGAATAAAAAGGTATTATAAAGAACTCTCTTTTACTCTGTGACACAGCTTATGAAGGAATAAAGAACATGGAGACACTAGTTTATTTCTTGTCATGTAAAGACGCGTTTGTGGTGGATGGTGGAGATGGAGGTGGTTGGTAGAAAAATTCAGATATTTATATTTTGTCGAAGTCAAAATTTTATTAGAACATGGATTGGTAATGATTTTAAAATTTAATATCTTGTTTACGATGACAAGAATTCATAGGATTTCGTCTTCTTTATGGGCGCAATAGATCACCGAACACTTTAAGTTTAATTTTACGGTCAATTTTATTTACGCTTTATATAGCTATCTCCGGTATAACATCAAATGAGGATACATGTGGAATAAAAAATTTAATTGTACTGTACTATAAACTTGTAAAAATGGTTGAGATTGCGTTTAACTTCTCATTTAGCTGGCAATAGGTATTATAAAGAACTCTCTTTTACTCTGTAACACAGCTTATGAAGGAATAAAGAACACGGAGACTCTAGTTTATTTCTTGTCATGTAAAGACGCGTTTGTGGTGGATGGTGGAGATGGAGGTGGTTGGTAGAAAAATTCAGATATTTATATTTTGTCGAAGTCAAAATTTTAATAGTACATGGATTGTTAATGATTTTAAAATTTAATATCTTGTTTACGATGACAAGAATTCATCGGATTTCGTGTTCTTTATGGGCGCAATAGGTCACCGAACACTTTAACTTTAATTTTACGGTCAATTTTATTTACGCTTTATATAACTATCTCCGGTATAACATCAAATGAGGATACATGTGGAATAAAAAATTTAATTGTACTGTACTATAAACTTGTAAAAATGGTTGAGATTGCGTTTAACTTCTCATTTAGCTGGCAATAGGTATTATAAAGAACTCTCTTTTACTCTGTAACACAGCTTATGAAGGAATAAAGAACACGGAGACTCTAGTTTATTTCTTGTCATGTAAAGACGCGTTTGTGGTGGTTGGTGGAGATGGAGATGGTTGGTAGAAAAATTCAGATATTTATATTTTGTCGAAGTCAAAATTTTATTAGAACATGGATTGTTAATGATTCTAAAATTTAACATCTTGTTTACGATGACAAGAATTCATTGGATTTCGTGTTCTTTATGGGCGCAATAGGTCACCGAACAGATTAAGTTTAATTTTACGGTCAATTTTATTTACGCTATATATAACTATCTCCGGTATAACATCAAATGAAGATACATGTGGAATAAAAAATTTAATTGAACTGTATTATAAACTTGTAAAAATGGTTGAGATTGCGTTTAACTTCTCATTCAGCTGGCAATAGGTATTATAAAGAACTCTCTTTTACTCTGTAACACAGCTTATGAAGGAATAAAGAACACGGAGACTCTAGTTTATTTCTTGTCATTTAAAGACGCGTTTGTGGTGGATGGTGGAGATGGAGGTGGTTGGTAGAAAAATTCAGATATTTATATTTTGTCGAAGTCAAAATTTTAATAGTACATGGATTTTTAATGATTTTAAAATTTAATATCTTGTTTACGATGACAAGAATTCATCGGATTTCGTGTTCTTTATGGGCGCAATAGATCACCGAACACTTTAAGTTTAATTTTACGGTCAATTTTATTTACGCTTTATATAACTATCTCCGGTATAACATCAAATGAGGATACATGTGGAATAAAAAATTTAATTGTACTGTACTATAAACTTGTAAAAATGGTTGAGATTGCGTTTAACTTCTCATTTAGCTGGTAATAGGTATTATAAAGAACTCTCTTTTACTCTGTGACACAGCTTATGAAGGTATAAAGAACATGGAGACTCAAGTTTATTTCTTGTCATGTTAAGACGTGTTTGTGGTGGATGGTGGAGGTGGAGGTGGTTGGTAGAAAAATTCAGATATTTATATTTTGTCGAAGTCAAAATTTTATTAGAACATGGATTGTTAATGATTCTAAAATTTAACATCTTGTTTACGATGACAAGAATTCATTGGATTTCGTGTTCTTTATGGGCGCAATAGGTCACCGAACAGTTTAAGTTTAATTTTACGGTCAATTTTATTTACGCTTTATATAACTATCTCCGGTATAACATCAAATGAAGACACATGTGGAATAAAAAATTTAATTGAACTGTATTATAAACTTGTAAAAATGGTTGAGATTGCGTTTAAGTTCTCATTTAGCTGGCAATAGGTATTATAAAGAACTCTCTTTTACTCTGTGACACAGCTTATGAAGGAATAAAGAACATGGAGACTCTAGTTTATTTCTTGTCATGTAAAGACGCGTTTGTGGTGGATGGTGGAGATGGAGGTGGTTGGTAGAAAAATTCAGATATTTATATTTTGTCGAAGTCAAAATTTTATTAGAACATGGATTGGTAATGACTTTAAAATTTAATATCTTGTTTACGATGACAAGAATTCATAGGATTTCGTCTTCTTTATGGGCGCAATAGATCACCGAACACTTTAAGTTTAATTTTACGGTCAATTTTATTTACGCTTTATATAACTATCTCCGGTATAACATCAATTGAAGATACATGTGGAATAAAAAGGTATTATAAAGAACTCTCTTTTACTCTGTGACACAGCTTATGAAGGAATAAAGAACATGGAGACACTAGTTTATTTCTTGTCATGTAAAGACGCGTTTGTGGTGGATGGTGGAGATGGAGGTGGTTGGTAGAAAAATTCAGATATTTATATTTTGTCGAAGTCAAAATTTTATTAGAACATGGATTGGTAATGATTTTAAAATTTAATATCTTGTTTACGATGACAAGAATTCATAGGATTTCGTCTTCTTTATGGGCGCAATAGATCACCGAACACTTTAAGTTTAATTTTACGGACAATTTTATTTACGCTTTATATAACTATCTCCGGTATAACATCAATTGAAGATACATGTGGAATAAAAAGGTATTATAAAGAACTCTCTTTTACTCTGTGACACAGCTTATGAAGGAATAAAGAACATGGAGACTCTAGTTTATTTCTTGTCATGTAAAGACGCGTTTGTGGTGGATGGTGGAGATGGAGATGGTTGGTAGAAAAATTCAGATATTTATATTTTGTCGAAGTCAAAATTTTATTAGAACATGGATTGGTAATGATTTTAAAATTTAATATCTTGTTTACAATGACAAGAATTCATAGGATTTCGTCTTCTTTATGGGCGCAATAGATCACCGAACACTTTAAGTTTAATTTTACGGTCAATTTTATTTACGCTTTATATAGCTATCTCCGGTATAACATCAAATGAGGATACATGTGGAATAAAAAATTTAATTGTACTGTACTATAAACTTGTAAAAATGGTTGAGATTGCGTTTAACTTCTCATTTAGCTGGCAATAGGTATTATAAAGAACTCTCTTTTACTCTGTAACACAGCTTATGAAGGAATAAAGAACACGGAGACTCTAGTTTATTTCTTGTCATGTAAAGACGCGTTTGTGGTGGATGGTGGAGATGGAGGTGGTTGGTAGAAAAATTCAGATATTTATATTTTGTCGAAGTCAAAATTTTAATAGTACATGGATTGTTAATGATTTTAAAATTTAATATCTTGTTTACGATGACAAGAATTCATCGGATTTCGTGTTCTTTATGGGCGCAATAGATCACCGAACACTTTAAGTTTAATTTTACGGTCAATTTTATTTACGCTTTATATAACTATCTCCGGTATAACATCAAATGAGGATACATGTGGAATAAAAAAATTTTTATTTACCGTACTTCGACAAAATATAAAATTCAGATATTTATATTTTGTCGAAGTCAAAATTTTATTAGTACATGGATTGTTAATGATTTTAAAATTTAATATCTTGTTTACGATGACAAGAATTCATTGGATTTCGTGTTCTTTATGGGCGCAATAGGTCACCGAACACTTTAACTTTAATTTTACGGTCAATTTTATTTACGCTTTATATAACTATCTCCGGTATAACATCAAATGAGGATACATGTGGAATAAAAAATTTAATTGTACTGTACTATAAACTTGTAAAAATGGTTGAGATTGCGTTTAACTTCTCATTTAGCTGGCAATAGGTATCATAAAGAACTCTCTTTTACTCTGTGACACAGCTTATGAAGGAATAAAGAACATGGAGACTCTAGTTTATTTCTTGTCATGTAAAGACGCGTTTGTGGTGGATGGTGGAGATGGAGGTGGTTGGTAGAAAAATTCAGATATTTATATTTTGTCGAAGTAAAAATTTTATTAGAACATGGATTGTTAATGATTTTAAAATTTAACATCTTGTTTACGATGACAAGAACTCATTGGATTTCGTGTTCTTTATGGGCGCAATAGATCACCGAACACTTTAAGTTTAATATTACGGTCAATTTTATTTACGCTTTATATAACTATCTCCGGTATAACATCAAATGAGGATACATGTGGAGAAAAAAATTTAATTGTACTGTACTATAAACTTGTAAAAATGGTTGAGATTGCGTTTAACTTCTCATTTAGCTGGCAATAGGTATTATAAAGAACTCTCTTTTACTCTGTAACACAGCTTATGAAGGAATAAAGAACACGGAGACTCTAGTTTATTTCTTGTCATGTAAAGACGCGTTTGTGGTGGTTGGTGGAGATGGAGATGGTTGGTAGAAAAATTCAGATATTTATATTTTGTCGAAGTCAAAATTTTATTAGAACATGGATTGTTAATGATTCTAAAATTTAACATCTTGTTTACGATGACAAGAACTCATAGGATTTCGTGTTCTTTATGGGCGCAATAGGTCACCGAACACTTTAAGTTTAATTTTACGGTCAATTTTATTTACGCTATATATAACTATCTCCGGTATAACATCAAATGAAGATACATGTGGAATAAAAAATTTAATTGAACTGTATTATAAACTTGTAAACATGGTTGAGATTGCGTTTAACTTCTCATTCAGCTGGCAATAGGTATTATAAAGAACTCTCTTTTACTCTGTAACACAGCTTATGAAGGAATAAAGAACACGGAGACTCTAGTTTATTTCTTGTCATGTAAAGACGCGTTTGTGGTGGATGGTGGAGATGGAGGTGGTTGGTAGAAAAATTCAGATATTTATATTTTGTCGAAGTCAAAATTTTAATAGTACATGGATTTTTAATGATTTTAAAATTTAATATCTTGTTTACGATGACAAGAATTCATAGGATTTCGTCTTCTTTATGGGCGCAATAGATCACCGAACACTTTAAGTTTAATTTTACGGTCAATTTTATTTACGCTTTATATAAATATCTCCGGTATAACATCAAATGAGGATACATGTGGAGAAAAAAATTTAATTGTACTGTACTATAAACTTGTAAAAATGGTTGAGATTGCGTTTAACTTCTCATTTAGCTGGCAATAGGTATTATAAAGAACTCTCTTTTACTCTGTAACACAGCTTATGAAGGAATAAAGAACACGGAGACTCTAGTTTATTTCTTGTCATGTAAAGACGCGTTTGTGGTGGATGGTGGAGATGGAGGTGGTTGGTAGAAAAATTCAGATATTTATATTTTGTCAAAGTCAAAATTTTATTAGAACATGGATTGTTAATGATTCTAAAATTTAACATCTTGTTACGAACAGATTAAGTTTAATTTTACGGTCAATTTTATTTACGCTATATATAACTATCTCCGGTATAACATCAAATGAAGATACATGTGGAATAAAAAATTTAATTGAACTGTATTATAAACTTGTAAAAATGGTTGAGATTGCGTTTAACTTCTCATTCAGCTGGCAATAGGTATTATAAAGAACTCTCTTTTACTCTGTAACACAGCTTATGAAGGAATAAAGAACACGGAAACTCTAGTTTATTTCTTGTCATGTAAAGACGCGTTTGTGGTGGATGGTGGAGATGGAGGTGGTTGGTAGAAAAATTCAGATATTTATATTTTGTCGAAGTCAAAATTTTAATAGTACATGGATTTTTAATGATTTTAAAATTTAATATCTTGTTTACGATCACAAGAATTCATCGGATTTCGTGTTCTTTATGGGCGCAATAGATCACCGAACACTTTAAGTTTAATTTTACGGTCAATTTTATTTACGCTTTATATAACTATCTCCGGTATAACATCAAATGAGGATACATGTGGAGAAAAAAATTTAATTGTACTGTACTATAAACTTGTAAAAATGGTTCAGATTGCGGTGGAATAAAAAATTTAATTGAACTGTATTATAAACTTGTAAAAATGGTTGAGATTGCGTTTAACTTCTCATTTAGCTGGCAATAGGTATTATAAAGAACTCTCTTTTACTCTGTGACACAGCTTATGAAGGAATAAAGAACATGGAGACTCTAGTTTATTTCTTGTCATGTAAAGACGCGTTTGTGGTGGATGGTGGAGATGGAGGTGGTTGGTAGAAAAATTCAGATATTTATATTTTGTCGAAGTCAAAATTTTATTAGTACATGGATTGTTAATGATTTTAAAATTTAATATCTTCTTTACGATGACAAGAATTCATTCGATTTCGTGTTCTTTATGGGCGCAATAGGTCACCGAACACTTTAAGTTTAATTTTACGGTCAATTTTATTTACGCTTTATATAACTATCTCCGGTATAACATCAATTGAAGATACATGTGGAATAAAAAGGTATTATAAAGAACTCTCTTTTACTCTGTGACACAGCTTATGAAGGAATAAAGAACATGGAGACTCTAGTTTATTTCTTGTCATGTAAAGACGCGTTTGTGGTGGATGGTGGAGATGGAGGTGGTTGGTAGAAAAATTCAGATATTTATATTTTGTCGAAGTCAAAATTTTATTAGAACATGGATTGGTAATGATTTTAAAATTTAATATCTTGTTTACGATGACAAGAATTCATAGGATTTCGTCTTCTTTATGGGCGCAATAGATCACCGAACACT
Organism: Maratus michaelseni; assembly: GCA_963931845.1. Classification (NCBI taxonomy): domain Eukaryota; kingdom Metazoa; phylum Arthropoda; class Arachnida; order Araneae; family Salticidae; genus Maratus; species Maratus michaelseni. Next base: position 216,077,398 of record OZ007595.1, on the reverse strand, counting down.
TTAAGTTTAATTTTACGGTCAATTTTATTTACGCTTTATATAAATATCTCCGGTATAACATCAAATGAGGATACATGTGGAGAAAAAAATTTAATTGTACTGTACTATAAACTTGTAAAAATGGTTGAGATTGCGTTTAACTTCTCATTTAGCTGGCAATAGGTATTATAAAGAACTCTCTTTTACTCTGTAACACAGCTTATGAAGGAATAAAGAACACGGAGACTCTAGTTTATTTCTTGTCATGTAAAGACGCGTTTGTGGTGGATGGTGGAGATGGAGGTGGTTGGTAGAAAAATTCAGATATTTATATTTTGTCAAAGTCAAAATTTTATTAGAACATGGATTGTTAATGATTCTAAAATTTAACATCTTGTTTACGATGACAAGAATTCATTGGATTTCGTGTTCTTTATGGGCGCAATAGGTCACCGAACAGATTAAGTTTAATTTTACGGTCAATTTTATTTACGCTATATATAACTATCTCCGGTATAACATCAAATGAAGATACATGTGGAATAAAAAATTTAATTGAACTGTATTATAAACTTGTAAAAATGGTTGAGATTGCGTTTAACTTCTCATTCAGCTGGCAATAGGTATTATAAAGAACTCTCTTTTACTCTGTAACACAGCTTATGAAGGAATAAAGAACACGGAAACTCTAGTTTATTTCTTGTCATGTAAAGACGCGTTTGTGGTGGATGGTGGAGATGGAGGTGGTTGGTAGAAAAATTCAGATATTTATATTTTGTCGAAGTCAAAATTTTATTAGTACATGGATTGTTAATGATTTTAAAATTTAATATCTTCTTTACGATGACAAGAATTCATTGGATTTCGTTTTCTTTATGGGCGCAATAGGTCACCGAACACTTTAAGTTTAATTTTACGGTCAATTTTATTTACGCTTTATATAACTATCTCCGGTATAACATCAAATGAAGACACATGTGGAATAAAAAATTTAATTGAACTGTATTATAAACTTGTAAAAATGGTTGAGATTGCGTTTAACTTCTCATTTAGCTGGCAATAGGTATTATAAAGAACTCTCTTTCACTCTGTAACACAGCTTATGAAGGAATAAAGAACATGGAGACTATAGTTTATTTCTTGTCATGTAAAGACGCGTTTGTGGTGGATGGTGGAGATGGAGGTGGTTGGTAGAAAAATTCAGATATTTATATTTTGTCGAAGTCAAAATTTTAATAGTACATGGATTTTTAATGATTTTAAAATTTAATATCTTGTTTACGATCACAAGAATTCATCGGATTTCGTGTTCTTTATGGGCGCAATAGATCACCGAACACTTTAAGTTTAATTTTACGGTCAATTTTATTTACGCTTTATATAACTATCTCCGGTATAACATCAAATGAGGATACATGTGGAATAAAAAATTTAATTGTACTGTACTATAAACTTGTAAAAATGGTTCAGATTGCGTTTAACTTCTCATTTAGCTGGCAATAGGTATTATAAAGAACTCTCTTTTACTCTGTGACACAGCTTATGAAGGTATAAAGAACATGGAGACTCAAGTTTATTTCTTGTCATGTTAAGACGTGTTTGTGGTGGATGGTGGAGGTGGAGGTGGTTGGTAGAAAAATTCAGTTATTTATATTTTGTCGAAGTCAAAATTTTATTAGAACATGGATTGTTAATGATTCTAAAATTTAACATCTTGTTTACGATGACAAGAATTCATTGGATTTCGTGTTCTTTATGGGCGCAATAGGTCACCGAACAGTTTAAGTTTAATTTTACGGTCAATTTTATTTACGCTTTATATAACTATCTCCGGTATAACATCAAATGAAGACACATGTGGAATAAAAAATTTAATTGAACTGTATTATAAACTTGTAAAAATGGTTGAGATTGCGTTTAACTTCTCATTTAGCTGACAATAGGTATTATAAAGAACTCTCTTTTACTCTGTGACACAGCTTATGAAGGAATAAAGAACATGGAGACTCTAGTTTATTTCTTGTCATGTAAAGACGCGTTTGTGGTGGATGGTGGAGATGGAGGTTGTTGGTAGAAAAATTCAGATATTTATATTTTGTCGAAGTCAAAATTTTATTAGTACATGGATTGTTAATGATTTTAAAATTTAATATCTTCTTTACGATGACAAGAATTCATTGGATTTCGTGTTCTTTATGGGCGCAATAGGTCACCGAACACTTTAAGTTTAATTTTACGGTCAATTTTATTTACGCTTTATATAACTATCTCCGGTATAACATCAATTGAAGATACATGTGGAATAAAAAGGTATTATAAAGAACTCTCTTTTACTCTGTGACACAGCTTATGAAGGAATAAAGAACATGGAGACTCTAGTTTATTTCTTGTCATGTAAAGACGCGTTTGTGGTGGATGGTGGAGATGGAGGTGGTTGGTAGAAAAATTCAGATATTTATATTTTGTCGAAGTCAAAATTTTATTAGAACATGGATTGGTAATGATTTTAAAATTTAATATCTTGTTTACGATGACAAGAATTCATAGGATTTCGTCTTCTTTATGGGCGCAATAGATCACCGAACACTTTAAGTTTAATTTTACGGTCAATTTTATTTACGCTTTATATAAATATCTCCGGTATAACATCAAATGAGGATACATGTGGAGAAAAAAATTTAATTGTACTGTACTATAAACTTGTAAAAATGGTTGAGATTGCGTTTAACTTCTCATTTAGCTGGCAATAGGTATTATAAAGAACTCTCTTTTACTCTGTAACACAGCTTATGAAGGAATAAAGAACACGGAGACTCTAGTTTATTTCTTGTCATGTAAAGACGCGTTTGTGGTGGATGGTGGAGATGGAGGTGGTTGGTAGAAAAATTCAGATATTTATATTTTGTCAAAGTCAAAATTTTATTAGAACATGGATTGTTAATGATTCTAAAATTTAACATCTTGTTTACGATGACAAGAATTCATTGGATTTCGTGTTCTTTATGGGCGAAATAGGTCACCGAACAGATTAAGTTTAATTTTACGGTCAATTTTATTTACGCTATATATAACTATCTCCGGTATAACATCAAATGAAGATACATGTGGAATAAAAAATTTAATTGAACTGTATTATAAACTTGTAAAAATGGTTGAGATTGCGTTTAACTTCTCATTCAGCTGGCAATAGGTATTATAAAGAACTCTCTTTTACTCTGTAACACAGCTTATGAAGGAATAAAGAACACGGAAACTCTAGTTTATTTCTTGTCATGTAAAGACGCGTTTGTGGTGGATGGTGGAGATGGAGGTGGTTGGTAGAAAAATTCAGATATTTATATTTTGTCGAAGTCAAAATTTTAATAGTACATGGATTTTTAATGATTTTAAAATTTAATATCTTGTTTACGATGGCAAGAATTCATCGGATTTCGTGTTCTTTATGGGCGCAATAGATCACCGAACACTTTAAGTTTAATTTTACGGTCAATTTTATTTACGCTTTATATAACTATCTCCGGTATAACATCAAATGAGGATACATGTGGAATAAAAAATTTAATTGTACTGTACTATAAACTTGTAAAAATGGTTCAGATTGCGTTTAACTTCTCATTTAGCTGGCAATAGGTATTATAAAGAACTCTCTTTTACTCTGTGACACAGCTTATGAAGGTATAAAGAACATGGAGACTCAAGTTTATTTCTTGTCATGTTAAGACGTGTTTGTGGTGGATGGTGGAGGTGGAGGTGGTTGGTAGAAAAATTCAGTTATTTATATTTTGTCGAAGTCAAAATTTTATTAGAACATGGATTGTTAATGATTCTAAAATTTAACATCTTGTTTACGATGACAAGAATTCATTGGATTTCGTTTTCTTTATGGGCGCAATAGGTCACCGAACAGTTTAAGTTTAATTTTACGGTCAATTTTATTTACGCTTTATATAACTATCTCCGGTATAACATCAAATGAAGACACATGTGGAATAAAAAATTTAATTGAACTGTATTATAAACTTGTAAAAATGGTTGAGATTGCGTTTAACTTCTCATTTAGCTGACAATAGGTATTATAAAGAACTCTCTTTTACTCTGTGACACAGCTTATGAAGGAATAAAGAACATGGAGACTCTAGTTTATTTCTTGTCATGTAAAGACGCGTTTGTGGTGGATGGTGGAGATGGAGGTGGTTGGTAGAAAAATTCAGATATTTATATTTTGTCGAAGTCAAAATTTTATTAGTACATGGATTGTTAATGATTTTAAAATTTAATATCTTCTTTACGATGACAAGAATTCATTGGATTTCGTGTTCTTTATGGGCGTAATAGGTCACCGAACACTTTAAGTTTAATTTTACGGTCAATTTTATTTACGCTTTATATAACTATCTCCGGTATAACATCAATTGAAGATACATGTGGAATAAAAAGGTATTATAAAGAACTCTCTTTTACTCTGTGACACAGCTTATGAAGGAATAAAGAACATGGAGACTCTAGTTTATTTCTTGTCATGTAAAGACGCGTTTGTGGTGGATGGTGGAGATGGAGGTGGTTGGTAGAAAAATTCAGATATTTATATTTTGTCGAAGTCAAAATTTTATTAGAACATGGATTGGTAATGATTTTAAAATTTAATATCTTGTTTACGATGACAAGAATTCATAGGATTTCGTCTTCTTTATGGGCGCAATAGATCACCGAACACTTTAAGTTTAATTTTACGGTCAATTTTATTTACGCTTTATATAAATATCTCCGGTATAACATCAAATGAGGATACATGTGGAGAAAAAAATTTAATTGTACTGTACTATAAACTTGTAAAAATGGTTGAGATTGCGTTTAACTTCTCATTTAGCTGGCAATAGGTATTATAAAGAACTCTCTTTTACTCTGAAACACAGCTTATGAAGGAATAAAGAACACGGAGACTCTAGTTTATTTCTTGTCATGTAAAGACGCGTTTGTGGTGGATGGTGGAGATGGAGGTGGTTGGTAGAAAAATTCAGATATTTATATTTTGTCAAAGTCAAAATTTTATTAGAACATGGATTGTTAATGATTCTAAAATTTAACATCTTGTTTACGATGACAAGAATTCATTGGATTTCGTGTTCTTTATGGGCGCAATAGGTCACCGAACAGATTAAGTTTAATTTTACGGTCAATTTTATTTACGCTATATATAACTATCTCCGGTATAACATCAAATGAAGATACACGTGGAATAAAAAATTTAATTGAACTGTATTATAAACTTGTAAAAATGGTTGAGATTGCGTTTAACTTCTCATTCAGCTGGCTATAGGTATTATAAAGAACTCTCTTTTACTCTGTAACACAGCTTATGAAGGAATAAAGAACACGGAAACTCTAGTTTATTTCTTGTCATGTAAAGACGCGTTTGTGGTGGATGGTGGAGATGGAGGTGGTTGGTAGAAAAATTCAGATATTTATATTTTGTCGAAGTCAAAATTTTAATAGTACATGGATTTTTAATGATTTTAAAATTTAATATCTTGTTTACGATGACAAGAATTCATCGGATTTCGTGTTCTTTATGGGCGCAATAGATCACCGAACACTTTAAGTTTAATTTTACGGTCAATTTTATTTACGCTTTATATAACTATCTCCGGTATAACATCAAATGAGGATACATGTGGAATAAAAAATTTAATTGTACTGTACTATAAACTTGTAAAAATGGTTCAGATTGCGTTTCTTGTCATGTTAAGACGTGTTTGTGGTGGATGGTGGAGGTGGAGGTGGTTGGTAGAAAAATTCAGTTATTTATATTTTGTCGAAGTCAAAATTTTATTAGAACATGGATTGTTAATGATTCTAAAATTTAACATCTTGTTTACGATGACAAGAATTCATTGGATTTCGTGTTCTTTATGGGCGCAATAGGTCACCGAACAGTTTAAGTTTAATTTTACGGTCAATTTTATTTACGCTTTATATAACTATCTCCGGTATAACATCAAATGAAGACACATGTGGAATAAAAAATTTAATTGAACTGTATTATAAACTTGTAAAAATGGTTGAGATTGCGTTTAACTTCTCATTTAGCTGGCAATAGGTATTATAAAGAACTCTCTTTTACTCTGTGACACAGCTTATGAAGGAATAAAGAACATGGAGACTCTAGTTTATTTCTTGTCATGTAAAGACGCGTTTGTGGTGGATGGTGGAGATGGAGGTGGTTGGTAGAAAAATTCAGATATTTATATTTTGTCGAAGTCAAAATTTTATTAGTACATGGATTGTTAATGATTTTAAAATTTAATATCTTCTTTACGATGACAAGAATTCATTGGATTTCGTGTTCTTTATGGGCGCAATAGGTCACCGAACACTTTAAGTTTAATTTTACGGTCAATTTTATTTACGCTTTATATAACTATCTCCGGTATAACATCAATTGAAGATACATGTGGAATAAAAAGGTATTATAAAGAACTCTCTTTTACTCTGTGACACAGCTTATGAAGGAATAAAGAACATGGAGACTCTAGTTTATTTCTTGTCATGTAAAGACGCGTTTGTGGTGGATGGTGGAGATGGAGGTGGTTGGTAGAAAAATTCAGATATTTATATTTTGTCGAAGTCAAAATTTTATTAGAACATGGATTGGTAATGATTTTAAAATTTAATATCTTGTTTACGATGACAAGAATTCATAGGATTTCGTCTTCTTTATGGGCGCAATAGATCACCGAACACTTTAAGTTTAATTTTACGGTCAATTTTATTTACGCTTTATATAAATATCTCCGGTATAACATCAAATGAGGATACATGTGGAATAAAAAATTTTTTATTTACCGTACTTCGACAAAATATAAAATTCAGATATTTATATTTTGTCGAAGTCAAAATTTTATTAGTACATGGATTGTTAATGATTTTAAAATTTAATATCTTGTTTACGATGACAAGAATTCATTGGATTTCGTGTTCTTTATGGGCGCAATAGGTCACCAAACACTTTAAGTTTAATTTTACGGTCAATTTTATTTACGCTTTATATAACTATCTCCGGTATAACATCAAATGAGGATACATGTGGAATAAAAAATTTAATTGTACTGTACTATAAACTTGTAAAATTGGGTTGAGAATGCGCTTAACTTCTCGTATAGCTGGGAGTTATATGGGCGCAATTGGTCACCGATTACTTGTTTATTTTTATGGTCTATTTTATTTACACTTTATATAACTATCTCCGGTATAACATCAAATGAAGATACATGTGGAATATAAAATTTAATTGTACTGTAACATAAACTTGTAAAATTGGGTTGAGATTGCGCTTAACTTCTCTATAACTGGGAGTTATATGGGCGCAATTGGTCACCGATTACTTGTTTATTTTTATGGTCTATTTTATTTACACTTTATATAACTATCTCCGGTATAACATCAAATGAGGATACATGTGGAATAAAAAAAATAATTGTACTGTAGTATAAACTTGTAAAAATGGTTGAGATTGCGTTTAACTTCTCATTTAGCTGGCAATAGGTATTATAAAGAACTCTCTTTTACTCTGTGACACAGCTTATGAAGGAATAAAGAACATGGAGACTCTAGTTTATTTCTTGTCATGAAAAGACGCGTTTTGGTGGGTGGTGGAGGTGGTGGTGGCTGGTAGAAAAATTCAGACATTTATATTTTGTCGAAGGAACAATTTTAATAGAAGATAGATTGTTGATAATTTTAAAATTTAACATCTTGTTTACGATGACCAGAATTCAATCGATTTCGTATTCTTTATGGGCGCAATAGTTCACCGATTACTTGTTTATTTTTATGGTCAATTTTATTTACACTTTATATAATTATCTCCGGTATAACATCAAATGAATATACATGTGGAATATAAAATTTAATTGTACTGTAACATAAAATTGTAAAAATTGTTTAGATTGCGCTTAACTTCTCGTATACCTGGGAGTTATATGGGCGCAATAGGTCACCGATTACTTGTTTATTTTTATGGTCTATTTTATTTACACTTTATATAACTATCTCCGGTATAACATCAAATGAAGATACATGTGGAATAAAAAATTTAATTGTACTGTATTATAAACTTGTAAAAATGGTTGAGATTGCGTTTAACTTCTCATTTAGCTGGCAATAGATATTATAAAGAACTCTCTTTTACTCTGTGACACAGCTTATGAAGGAATAAAGAACATGGAGACTCTAGTTTATTTCTTGTCATGTAAAGACGCGTTTGTGGTGGATTGTGGAGATGGAGGTGGTTGGTAGAAAAATTCAGATATTTATATTTTGTCGAAGTCAAAATTTTATTAGTACATGGATTGTTAATGATTTTAAAATTTAATATCTTGTTTACGATGACAAGAATTCATTGGATTTCGTGTTCTTTATGGGCGCAATAGGTCACCGAACACTTTAAGTTTAATTTTACGGTCAATTTTATTTACGCTTTATATAACTATCTCCGGCATAACATCAATTGAAGATACATGTGGAATAAAAAATTTAATTGTACTGTATTATAAACTTGTAAAAATGGTTGAGATTTCGTTTAACTTCTTATTTAGCTGGCAATAGGTAATATAAAGAATTCTCTTTTACTCTGTGACACAGCTTATGAAGGAATAAAGAACATGGAGACTCTAGTTTATTTCTTGTCATGTAAAGACGCATTTGTGGTGGATGGTGGAGATGGAGGTGGTTGGTAGAAAAATTCAGATATTTATATTTTGTCGAAGTCAAAATTTTATTAGTATATGGATTGGTAATGATTTTAAAATTTAATATCTTGTTTACGATGACAAGAATTCATAGGATTTCGTCTTTTTATGGGCGCAATAGATCACCGAACACTTTAAGTTTAATTTTACGGTCAATTTTATTTACGCTTTATATAACTATCTCCGGTATAACATCAAATGAGGATACATGTGGAATAAAAAATTTTTTATTTACCGTACTTCGACAAAATATAAAATTCAGATATTTATATTTTGTCGAAGTCAAAATTTTATTAGTACATGGATTGTTAATGATTTTAAAATTTAATATCTTGTTTACGATGACAAGAATTCATTGGATTTCGTGTTCTTTATGGGCGCAATAGGTCACCAAACACTTTAAGTTTAATTTTACGGTCAATTTTATTTACGCTTTATATAACTATCTCCGGTATAACATCAAATGAGGATACATGTGGAATAAAAAATTTAATTGTACTGTACTATAAACTTGTAAAAATGGTTGAGATTGCGTTTAACTTCTCATTTAGCTGGCAATAGGTATTATAAAGAACTCTCTTTTACTCTGTGACACAGCTTATGAAGGAATAAAGAACATGGAGACTCTAGTTTATTTCTTGTCATGTAAAGACGCGTTTGTGGTGGATGGTGGAGATGGAGGTGGTTGGTAGAAAAATTCAGATATTTATATTTTGTCGAAGTCAAAATTTTATTAGTACATGGATTGTTAATGATTTTAAAATTTAATATCTTGTTTACGATGACAAGAACTCATAGGATTTCGTGTTCTTTATGGGCGCAATAGATCACCGAACACTTTAGGTTTAATTTTACGGTCAATTTTATTTACGCTTTATATAACTATCTCCGGTATAACATCAAATGAAGATACATGTGGAATATAAAATTTAATTGTAGTGTAACATAAACTTGTAAAATTGGGTTGAGAATGCGCTTAACTTCTCGTATAGCTGGGAGTTATATGGGCGCAATTGGTCACCGATTACTTGTTTATTTTTATGGTCTATTTTATTTACACTTTATATAACTATCTCCGGTATAACATCAAATGAAGATACATGTGGAATATAAAATTTAATTGTACTGTAACATAAACTTGTAAAATTGGGTTGAGATTGCGCTTAACTTCTCTATAACTGGGAGTTATATGGGCGCAATTGGTCACCGATTACTTGTTTATTTTTATGGTCAATTTTATTTACACTTTATATAACTATCTCCGGTATAACATCAAATGAAGATACATGTGGAATATAAAATTTAATTGTACTGTAACATAAACTTGTAAAATTGGGTTGAGATTGCGCTTAACTTCTCGTATAGCTGGGAGTTATATGGGCGCAATTGGTCACCGATTATTTGTTTATTTTTATGGTCTATTTTATTTACACTTTATATAACTATATCCGGTATAACATCAAATGAGGATACATGTGGAATAAAAAAATTAATTGTACTGTACTATAAACTTGTAAAAATGGTTGAGTTTGCGTTTAACTTCTCATTTAGCTGGCAATAGGTATTATAAAGAACTCTCTTTTACTCTGTGACACAGCTTATGAAGGAATAAAGAACATGGAGACTAGTTTATTTCTTGTCATGTAAAGACGCGTTTGTGGCGGATGGTGGAGATGGAGGTGGTTGGTAGAAAAATTCAGACATTTATATTTTGTCGAAGGAACAATTTTAATAGAAGATAGATTGTTGATAATTTTAAAATTTAACATCTTGTTTACGATGACCAGAATGCATTCGATTTCGTATTCTTTATGGGCGCAATAGTTCACCGATGACTTGTTTATTTTATGGTCAATTTTATTTACACTTTATATAATTATCTCCGGTATAACATCAAATGAATATACATGTGGAATATAAAATTTAATTGTACTGTAACATAAACTTGTAAAAATTGTTTAGATTGCGCTTAACTTCTCGTATACCTGGGAGTTATATGGGCGCAATAGGTCACCGATTACTTGTTTATTTTTATGGTCTATTTTATTTACACTTTATATAACTATCTCCGGTATAACATCAAATGAAGATACATGTGGAATATAAAATTTAATTGTAGTGTAACATAAACTTGTAAAATTGGATTGAGAATGCGCTTAACTTCTCGTATAGCTGGGAGTTATATGGGCGCAATTGGTCACCGATTACTTGTTTATTTTTATGGTCTATTTTATTTACACTTTATATAACTATCTCCGGTATAACATCAAATGAAGATACATGTGGAATATAAAATTTAATTGTACTGTAACATAAACTTGTAAAATTGGGTTGAGATTGCGCTTAACTTCTCTATAACTGGGAGTTATATGGGCGCAATTGGTCACCGATTACTTGTTTATTTTTATGGTCAATTTTATTTACACTTTATATAACTATCTCCGGTATAACATCAAATGAAGATACATGTGGAATATAAAATTTAATTGTACTGTAACATAAACTTGTAAAATTGGGTTGAGATTGCGCTTAACTTCTCGTATAGCTGGGAGTTATATGGGCGCAATTGGTCACCGATTATTTGTTTATTTTTATGGTCTATTTTATTTACACTTTATATAACTATATCCGGTATAACATCAAATGAGGATACATGTGGAATAAAAAAATTAATTGTACTGTACTATAAACTTGTAAAAATGGTTGAGTTTGCGTTTAACTTCTCATTTAGCTGGCAATAAGTATTATAAAGAACTCTCTTTTACTCTGTGACACAGCTTATGAAGGAATAAAGACCATGGAGACTAGTTTATTTCTTGTCATGTAAAGACGCGTTTGTGGCGGATGGTGGAGATGGAGGTGGTTGGTAGAAAAATTCAGATATTTATATTTTGTCGAAGTCAAAATTTTATTAGTACATGGATTGTTAATGATTTTAAAATTTAATATCTTGTTTACGATGACAAGAATTCATTGGATTTCATGTTCTTTATGGGCGCAATAGATCATCGAACACTTTAAGTTTAATTTTACGGTCAATTTTATTTACGCTTTATATAACTATCTCCGGTATAACATCAAATGAGGATACATGTGGAATAAAAAAAATTTTATTTACCGTACTTCGACAAAATATAAAATTCAGATATTTATATTTTGTCGAAGTCAAAATTTTATTAGTACATGGATTGTTAATGATTTTAAAATTTAATATCTTGTTTACGATGACAAGAATTCATTGGATTTCGTGTTCTTTATGGGCGCAATAGGTCACCGAACACTTTAAGTTTAATTTTACGGTCAATTTACGGCGCAATAGTTCACCGATTACTTGTTTATTTTTATGGTCAATTTTATTTACACTTTATATAATTATCTCCGGTATAACATCAAATGAATATACATGTGGAATATAAAATTTAATTGTACTGTAATATAAATTTGTAAAAATTGTTTAGATTGCGCTTAACTTCTCGTATACCTGGGAGTTATATGTGCGCAATAGGTCACCGATTACTTGTTTATTTTTATGGTCTATTTTATTTACACTTTATATAACTATCTCCGGTATAACATCAAATGAAGATACATGTGGAATATAAAATTTAATTGTACTGTAACATAAACTTGTAAAAATGGTTGAGATTGCGCTTTACTTCTCTATAACTGGGAGTTATATGGGCGCAATAGGTCACCGATTACTTGTTTATTTTTATGGTCTATTTTATTTACACTTTATATAACTATCTCCGGTATAACATCAAATGAAGATACATGTGGAATATAAAATTTAATTGTACTGTAATATAAACTTGTAAAAATGGATTGAAATTGCGCTTAACTTCTCGTATAGCTGGGAATTCTATATGGGCGCAATAGGTCACCGAACACTATAGGTCACTGAGACTCTAGAATATTTCTTCTCATGAAAAAACGCGTTTTGGTGGGTGGTGGAGGTGGTGGTGGTTGGTAGAAAAATTCATACATTTATATTTTGTCGAAGGAACAATTTTAATAGAAGATAGATTGTTGATAATTTACGATGTTGATAATTTACGACATCTTGTTTACGATGACAAGAATTCATTCGATTTCGTGTTCTTTATGGGCGCAATAGTTCACCGATTACTTGTTTATTTTTATGGTCAATTTTATTTACACTTTATATAATTATCTCCGGTATAACATCAAATGAATATACATGTGGAATATAAAATTAAATTGTACTGTAACATAAACTTGTAAAAATGGTTGAGATTGCGCTTAACTTCTCGTATAGCTGGGAGTTATATGGGCGCAATAGGTCACCGATTAATACATGTGGAATATAAAATTTAATTGTACTGTAACATAAACTTGTAAAATTGGGTTAAGATTGCGCTTAACTTTTCGTACATCTGGGAGTTATATGGGCGCATTTGGTCACCGATTACTTGTTTATTTTTATGGTCAATTTTATTTACACTTTATATAACTATCTCCGGTATATCATCAAATGAAGAAACATGTGGAATATAAAATTTAATTGTACTGTAATATAAACTTGTAAAAATGGTTGAGATTGCGCTTAACTTCTCTATATCTGGGAGTTATTAGGGCGCAATAGGTCACCGATTACTTGTTTATTTTTATGGTCTATTTTATTTACACTTTATCTAACTATCTCCGGTATAACATCAAATGAAGATACGTGTGGAATAGGGTGGAGCGAAAAAAATTAATTTTTTTTACAAAAAACGGGTAGGTGCCAAAAGTTGCCTTTATACTAGTACATCAAATATCTGAAATACCGCTGAAAAAAAATGCCTTGAGTCTGTGCTTTTGGTCCAAATGTCGAAATTTTGGGTAAAATTTGAAAATTTTTCAAAACAAATAAAAATTTTCTGTAGAACTGATTATGATTTAATAGTGTCATTTGTACCTTTATTAATAAAGATTTAAAATATTGAAACGATAAAACAATATCTTTACTTTTTTTAACTGTAGCAAAACTGACAAATTTCGGTAAAAAAGGGGCGTTGCCATTCTGGTACAGCATGCAACGACTCGTTGAAAAAAAAATTAATAGAAAGAAGATTAAATAAAGAAGCACCGCAATTAGAAGATGCTGCATGTGAAATAGAAGTAAACGAATCAGTACGCAATGATTCAATAATAGATACAATTGAATTCCCATTTTCATCCTCCTATACCGAAACTCAAATGAAGTTTGAAACTTTTTCTAGAGCATGTGATGCTGCAGAATTTCTGATCGGTCTGCTGCAGTTCTTGTTTCAGCTATTCTTTAGGATTGTGTATGTACAGCAAATGACACTGGAAAACATAATGTACCCGTACCCGTTACAGATAGAAGCAAGGTAAGGCGTGAAAGCTAATCGGCTCGTTCGTCTCAACGTAAAGAACAGAACCCTAAAACAGAAATAAGAGCCTTATATTTCGACTCCGGAAAAGATGGCACAGTATGATGTGTATAGAAAAGAGAAGTGATAAACATGCGTATCGTAGAATTATGAAAGAAGAACGTATTATTATCTTAGGAGAACCTGGCTCCAAATGTTTGGGGACTAATTTTGCGTAAAATTTCCTCATCTGGAGCATCAAAAGATATTTTTAAATGCATATCAAAGTTTTTAAAAGATGAAAATATTGATTTGTCCAGCCTCTCATGCTTGAGTTGTGATGGGTGCCCGGTGTCCTGTGAACACGGGGAAGCATTCTGAAGTAATCCGTCGAATGGAAGAAAAGCTTGCAAGACCATTGCAATGGATCATATGCCAGCTCCAGTTAAATAAAAAAAAAACAAAAAAAAAACGGATTCATCTAAACATAAATCGTCTAAATTATCTCTAACTTCTCATATTCACGCTTCTCCCTAGTAGCATACAAAGGAGTTTAATATATTTTAATATCTTTATTTTTATACAAAAGTAAAATCCTTCACTCCATTTATTGCTCTCTAATGACAATAAATAAAAATTATTTCCTTGTCCCCAAAATTTACGCTTCCCTTTTTGCACATCCTCCAGCATACAGTTTCAAATATTTAGAACTCTTTATTTTTAAAAAAATGGCCACATTCGTTTCTACCTAATAATAATATATAAGTAATCATCTAAATTGTCCCCTAACCTCCCATAATTTACTTTTCTCCCTCCCCCAGCATACAAATAAATCTAAAATCAAGTTATTTTTATTTTTATATAAAAAATATCTTCTGTTCTAAATAGTGCTCTGTAGTGACGATAAATAATCAGTAATATAAATTATCCCCCTTTCCCTAAAATCTCCCCCACATCTCCATATACCAAATTTAAAACTCTTCTTTTTTTTTAAAGTTCCGTATTCTTTGCTGTCTAGTAACATTTAATAAATAATCAAGCATCTACAATATTCACCTTCGAACAAAATTTCTGCTCGCTTCCTGCCAGTTTAAAATCGTTAGAACTTTAATTAAAAATATATATATAATCGAAAAGCACAGAAAAAGTACACCATTTTATTATTAGAGAAAAGTGCCACTAGGAAGGAACGATTTCTAACTTCAAACAAACTAGCAGCTGAAACGTAAAGCGTCAGCATGCCCGTGATCTTTTATTTGCTGGATTTGCTGATAAAACCGTAAATTACTCACTCATAAAAAATATTAATTTTCTTACTGGCAACCCTTTGTCTTCTTATTCGTTATTAGATCTTGCGTTTTAATGAGAGGATTCTTCTTTTGAGATTGATGTAATATAATGACAGACAAAAATATTATAAAACTGCCCTGGTCAGCATATAATGAATATTTTGAAGATATAGAACAACAAGAAAGTGGTTTTTATTCTGTAACATGTAAACTTTGTCCAATTAATAAGAAGTTATCAGTATCAAAATCATCTGCTTGCAACCTGAAGTTGCACACTGAGGTGAGTTAGCATTTTCTTTATTAATAATAATTACTGTATCGCATCTCGCACAATAATTACTGGATCGCATCTCGCACCGAATATCTAAATCATTATTCATTAAAATTAAAAAATCATTAAAAAGAGTATTTTCGAACTAATATCCCTGGTTCAGAAAATATTCTTATCGAACTGTTTATTATCGCAAAAAAATATTTTATTAATACCTCTTTTTATCGTTGTAAAATATTTGTCCAATGTATGCATACAAATTAATTTACTGTACATTTCCTTTTGAAGATTCCAATATGTAAAACAAAGGTGGTTGGAAATAAAAATATATTGTTTTAAAAAGTGCCTAAGAATGCTTAATTTTATTTTTATGGCTATTTATTTTTACTTTAGCTGCACAGGTTTTTTTATCGCTAAAATAATTGATTTGCAATGTTTTATATTTGATTTGATATTGATTAGTTTGGAGTTTTAATGAAATATCTTTGTCTCCAGAATCTATCTAAAGCCCAGTATGTTGAAATTCGGGTTTTCAAAGGGAAACAAACAAAAATACATAGAAAGGAAAAGAAAAGCTAGGATTTATTTTATGCAAGTCTATATGATCTTGTTCAATTTTTAAATTGCTTTCAGGAACTATATTTAAATTTTAAAGAAATAGAACTATTTAGCTCTATTTAAAAAATATATATATATATATATATTCAAATTTACCAAGGGCTATCCGCTCTTAAGATTGTTCTCAAATCCAAACTGGCTACTTTATGACATATTGTTTAATTCATTTTTGTTCTGAAAAGCATGGAAATGCAGGTGTTCTGATTCAGAAACTTTGTAACCGAAAGACGTTTTCCATTATTCTTTATTTCCTTTTATTTTATTTTATTTTTTTGTAAAGCCAGAAGATTTTTCAGAAAACACTGTCAAAGTCCGCGTTTTCAAAAGAATTTCCGACGCCGCAGAAGGGGAAAGGGAAAAACGTGACACGAATCGCTTATAACCCGAAAAGTAATTTATTTACCATAAAAATGGAAAACTCATTTCGATTACAAATCACTTCCATAGTTAGACCTGCCAATTTTATGCCTTTGTGTTTAAAAATGTGTCAGATAATGTATTAGAAAGTTTCGCGTTGTTGAGCAAGGAATTTGAGAACCACCTCAAGCGCTACTGTGCTATATCACTCTCATAAATTTGCAAGATTATTACAATTTTTGTTTTCAAATTTCCTCTTTTTAACACTTTCCAACATAATTAAAATGTGGCTATGAATTCGCTTTGTCTGTCTGTCCAAGCTCTAACTCTCTTAAATATACTCGGATTGCCATGAAAGTTTTATATGTTATTGCAGTTTACCATAGAATGTTCAGTATTGAAAATGAAAAATGTAAAATTTATGTCTCGCTTACACGGACATTCAAAAAAAATTCTGTTACATTATGGTCTATGGGGAAAAATCGTTTGCGGTGCATTTATTAGCGATGATAACTAAAGTAGCGAAAAGTTGCGAAGTAGTGACTACTTTTGAAAAGAAGTTTGTAGTCGCTACTTTTTAAAACAAGTAGTTGTAGTTGTAGTTAACTACGTTTTTCATAAAGTAGTTGTAGTTGTAGTTCGCTACAAACAAAAAGTAGTTTTTCCGACCCCTGCTCACAGGCTATCAAAGCCTGAGAGCTAATGTGCCCGCCCGTTCTGTATGTATGTATGTATGTATGTATGTATGTACGTATGTATGTACGTAACGCGATAACTCTTGACAGAAATAACCGCTTTGCTTCCAATTTTGTTTATAGGTTCCTTGTGATAAGGCGCTTCCCTGATTAGTTTTGGGGATTTATTGGTTAACTATAAAGGGGGGGGAACGGGGGTAACCCCCCTTAATTTAGATAAATGGATATTTCATTCAGAATTATCAAATTTTCTTCAAACTTTGTATATAGGTTCAATGTGATAAGATTCTTTCCTGATTAGTTTTGGGGGTTCATTGTTTAAATATAAAGGGGCTAACGGGGGGGGGTAATCCTCCCCCCCTTAATTTAGATAAATGAATTTTTCACGCAGAGTTATCCTATTTTCTTCAAATTTTGTATATGGGCTCATTGTGGCAAGGGGCTTCTCTGATTAGTTTTGGGGGTTCATTGGTGAAGTGTAGAGGAGGGAAACGGGGGCTAACCCCCCCCCCCTTAATTTTGATAAATGAGTTTTTCATGCAGAATTATCCAATTTACTTCAAATTTTGTATATAGGCTCATTGTGGTAAGGCAGTTCCTTGACTAGTTTTGGGGGTTCACTGGTTAAATATAAAGGGGGGAACGGGGGGACTAACCCCCCTTAATATAGATAAATGGGTTTTTCAAGCAGAATTATCCGATTTTCTTCAAATTTTATATGTATGTTCATTGTGGTAAGGCGCTTCTCTGATTAGTTTTAGCGGTTCATTGGTTAATTATAAGAAGGGGAAACGCGGGGATGGTCCCCCTCTTAATATATTGTCAATTTCTTCATTTTTCGAGGGCTTATTTCAAATTGTTTGAAATAAGAATATATTTTACAGTTAGTGTGAATAGTCTGTGAGCTCAATGCCGTCAGTTTAACTGGGCAGTTTTCTTTTATTACACTATTTTATTTCAATTATCATTTATGTCTTTCGTTTTGAAAGTACACATCAATTCAAATATGCCGGAATATTTTCATTATAGTAGAATACACATTCGTTGTTAGGGTTAATTTTTTTCTCCGCACAACAAGTTCAGTACCATCATATTAATTTTAGCTTCACGAATTATAAAACGCATTTCGATACGTTTAATGCAGACCACTGCTGTTGAAATATGAGTAAAATTATCACAATGTAATTTTCGTAGCTAAAATTTCTTCTTTTCATTATCAGTAGCGAATTTGAAGACTTGGATTTGAAACTAGGAGCACAACATTTTCTTCTCATTATTTTATAGATATAATCTACACTTTCTTTAATAGTTATAATCTATAATTATTGATAGCGTTATACTCTAAATACACTGAAAAATATTATTAATCTACTATCTACTATTATATATATAAAACGCAAACAGAAATTTCGTTCCGTTCCTTTATAACTCGAGTTCCACTGAATGGATTTTGATGGAACTTGCATTTTTCGATAGATAATTTTTCAGGGCAGTTTTTAGTATATAACATATTGCTCTACGTACATTAGTTATAGAATTATGATGAAAAGCTCTGTTATTTTGGCCGAAAAGGTTACCATTGCTAATTTTTTGGCAAAAACAGCTTAAAAAATTATTCAAGGGGCAAGATTGCTATCGAAACAAAATTTGGCGATTTATCTTTTGTTTTTGGCAATTTTGATTTTACTTTTGACCCCAAACAATTTTATTTTAAGCCAAAAGTTGTTGTTTTTTTGTTGCAGAAAGAATTGAAATGTCTATACATCTGGAAAAATAAAAGAAAAAACTGTTACTAATTTTATTTAAGAAAAAGAAAGAAAAGAAAAAAAACGAAAAGCAGTTTTGATGAGAGATTTTAAGCCAAAAGGTGTTTTTTCAAGTGAACGACAGCATTTTTACATTATTTTTTTTTGGTACTTTATGGTTAGCCGGGCGCCAGATATATACATATATATATATATACATGTATCTATACACACACGTATATATACACATATATCTATCTACACAAATACATACATATACATACATATATGTACACTTATATGTATGAATATATACATATATATATGTATATACATATATATTTATATCTGTACATATATCACTGGCGCCCGGCTAACCAAAAAGTACCTTTTTTTGTATTCAAATGCAAACTATATTAATTGCAATATACTTGTATTTACTTCTACAGATACGAAATTTCATTCCGGCTGCTTATAACTCTTATTCTGCTGAATGGATTTTCGTAGAACTTAAACTGTAAGATAATTTTTCAGGGAAGATCGTATAACATATCTTTCTACGTAGCTTAGTTATAGAATTATTATGGGAAGTTCTATAATAAGATCAGTCCGATTATGAAAGTTTAGCCTTTTTAAAAGATTTTGCCGAATAGATTTCGATGGAACCTACATTGTTAGATAATTTTCTAGGGAAAGTTTTATTATATAACATATCATTCTACGTTGCTTAGTTCTAGAATTATAGGGAGAAATTCGAAAATCGGGTGACCATTTTTTTTATCAAATTATAGTCGTTTCAATATTTGATTTCGATTATGAAAGATTAGCCTTCTGAAAAAGTTCTACTGGGCGGATTTTGATGAGAATTGTATATTGTTAGTTAGATTCTATTTCAAGAATGGTTTTAGTGTACTACATATTGTTTTACGTTGCTTAGTCAAACAGTTTTGTGTAAAGGTTATATAGTCAGCTGAACCCGATTCCGAAATATTAGCCTTTTTGAAAGTTTTTACTGGGCGTATTTTTTGCGACTTGCATTGATAAATAGATAATTTGTAAGGATTGGTTTTAGTATATTGCATATCGTTCTGTTAGTTTTTGAATTATGTGGAAAAGTTCTATAATCAGATGAACCCGATTATCAAAGATTAGCTTTTATAAAACTTCTACTGAATGGATTTCGATAGTTAATTTGTTTGCATTGTTAGTTCGATAGCTTTTAGTGATGGTTTTAGTATTTTGCAGATAGTTTTATCATTTTTTGGCAAACCCTAACTATAAATGACCAAATAAAAGAGTAGGTCCTTAACAGCTAAAATTTTGACTCCACATTAGAAAACATACTATCCCAATGACTTCATTTTTCAGTAATGTGGAAGGATATTCCAGGTAAATATACAGATTATTTTAAAATACAAGATCAAATTAAACGATATATTTCGTTTGAATCGAGGTTCATTTGTAGAAACCGACCAGCGCAGCGGGCGTAGCTTGCTAGTTGCTAAATAAAACAAGAAATAATTTCAAAATAATATCGTAAACAATCTGTACAAACGAACAAAGTTTATGGAAAATTTTCAGTAGTATGGATCACTGTTGTGACGTCAGCAGGTTCTGACGTCACTTGTAGCAGGCCCGCTTGAAAAAACACACAGCGTGATCTCGGAGGCCCCGATCCTACCCTGGCTTCTCGGGATAGGGAATATATGTGAAAACCATTTTTTTTTAAATTTAGAAGTCTAATAGATTTTTTACATTTAAATTTTTTTATTGCCCCTTGTCAACACCAAAGAGCATTTTTATATGAAATATGTCAATTAAATTTTCAAATAAAATTTTGAAGTTTATTTAAAGCAGTACGTTATTTCGTGTTGGCCTCCCGCCAGAAGTTAATAGCTGAATAAATCACTAAAAAATTTGTTATCCACAACAGTTTTTATTATTCTGATAATTTAAGCGGTTTTAAGTACTTATTACAATTACATGTCTGTTAAATTTGTGTTTTATTTATACTATTTTTTATTTATTGCTTCGTGATGTTTGAATTTCGTTGTTGAATATTAGTTGGAAACAAATGCTGAACTTTTTCTATTCTTTAAAGTGCAAACGGATTAATATTTTGTAATCGTCTGCATGCAAGCAATAGAGATAAAAAAAAATTCTTTAAATTTATTTTAAATACTATAGTAAATGAGTAAATTGTGCGATGCAGATTTCAAACAAATTGAATTTGTAAATAGATTTCTTCCTTATACTAGGGGGCTCTGCCCCCTGCTTGCTACGCTCACCAACCCCCTTTTTGATTTCACAGCCTCTTAAAACCACGGATGATATCACGAACGGCGACTTTCTTCTGTAATCAGGTTATAATGCTTTTTCATTAAACTGGCTATAATGCTTTTTCATTTAATTCATCTTTTTTATTTTTAATATGCATGTGTAAACACAATTTTATGACGTAATTTTCTTTATTTCCTGATTTCAACACGTGATCATTTAATTATTATTTTAAACTTTCATTATTGCTTTTAATGGTCTCGCGCAAATACATTTTTATTTGAGATAAAACATAATCATTTGCGCTTATTTATAAATTATCAACAATATAAAAAATTGACTTTTTCAATAAAAGATTTTTTACTCGATTTTTAAGGATTTTTTGAGTTTTTATTGTCCAACCGTGATAATTTTTTTAATTTCTGAAAACGTGTTATATTTCGCGTCTGGTGGTGTGATTTTCGAATCCGTAGGATAGCTAGAAAAAAAGTAATAGCTCCTCAAAAAAGTCTCTAGTAAAAAAGCGATGAGAATATGAAGCGGAATATCTACGCAGAATTTGATTGGTCCATTTCGTTTTTGGCTCAGTTCCAGATTACTTTTTTTAATATAGAAGGATAACGGTGCTAAAATTTAAATTGTGCGATGTATAGAAACTTATTGCAGTAAAAAAAATCACAAAACCGAAATTTCAGTTCCGTAGAAATCCATTCAACAGAATCTTTAAAAAAGTCTAATGTTTCATAATTGGGTTCAACTGATTATAGAAATGCCCCCACCCCCCTAATTCTTTAACTAAGCAACATAGAACGATATGTTATGCACTAAAACTTCCCCTCAAAATTTAGCAGTGCAGCCAAATCCATTCAGCAGAATTCAATGTATAAGCGGCAGGATCGAAATTCCCTTTGCATTATACATATACAGCAGACAGATAAATGTATCTTTCATAATCATCTTCACCTGTTGATAGAACTCTCAAGGATTTTGTAGGGAGTATATGCTGGTATACGCCGTCAACCTTCTGGAATTTTTTAAGACGAGATTCTGCACACCGTCCGAAGCTATAATATATACTCTCTAGTATATATCCTCTATCAATAGAGTATATGCACTGCTTTTTTTTACGTCTACACCACTGGCAACTCTCTCCCATAGCTCCATAACTAAACAATGTAGAAAATCAATTCCTGAAATATTATCACACTGCGAAACTCCCATCAAAATCCGTTCAGTAGAACTTTAAAAAAGGTAATCTTTCATAATCGAGTTCACCTAATTTTATCTATAACTTCCTCCCGTGGCTCTATAAATAAGCAATGTAGAACAATGTACTTTATTTTAAAACCTTTCTAAAACAAATTACCTAACTAACAGTGAAATCGCATGAAAATCTGTTCGGTAGAATAGAACCTGAGTTTTAACCGATCGGAATAGAATAAGAATTTGCATTTTATAAATGTTATAGATGATTATGATATGATTTTTGTAATCGGATTCGTTGTCAAGCTTTCGCTTTAGAAAATACAATGCAGACGAAAACTTTGCTCCAGAATAGTACCAACTATCCCCGAAAAATTGCCTAACTAACAGTGTAAATCCCACCGAAGTACGCAGAATGTTGCGGATATAGGGTCATAGGGTCATAGGGTCATTAACTATACCTGAAAAATCACTTCCATTAAAATTTGTTCAGTAAAATTTTTTTAAAGCAATCTTTAATAATCGATTTCACATAATTTTAGAGCTTTCCTCTTTAGCTCTCTGTAACAAAGCAACGTAGAATAGCTATACGCTAAAACCTTTCAAAAAACATTACCTGATTAAAATGTGAATATGCGGTTTATACTCATAGTAGATGATGATATGATTTTCTGTTACAGGATTCATCATGAAGATTTCGCTTTAAACATAGACGATGCTCTCAACATTGTGGCTAATACGCCGATTGGCGAGGTATCCGATTGCGGAAAATTAGCGCGAAATCGTATGAATAACTACCCAAAGAAAAAGGGAAACATGGCTGAAGACTGAAAACAAATAAAGAAGTATTACATAATACTAATCAGACCTTCGACACTTTATTTGGTACTTCTCCATTATCCCGTCGACCACTTTTTATAAAAAAATTTATCGCCAAACTATAAGATTTAACGCCAAAAATGCAGTCCCATTCACTTCACGTCAGAAGTATTAAACGTGTTTGTTATGTCATGAAGCGGTTTTTAATTCGACATTTACCTGTATTTTTCATTTTGTGTTTCTGATATTTTAGTTATTTCGTTAATTAAAATAAAAATTGCGTCCTTAATCAGCTGTGCTACAGCGCCTAGAATAAATAGTGTCGAAACCGGCTATCCTTGTAATGCTTTAAAAAGTGCTAAAAAGTTGTAGCCTATAAATGTGCAACGGTGCTCTTACGATAATGTTGCAACCAGAGACAAAATAAATGCGTATCACGTTTTTTAGCCATGCTTTCATAATTTTAAAAAAGCTTATAAAAATCACTAAGTCAGAGTAGAAAAGGATACAATTTAAGTATTTAAAACTAGGGGACTCTGCCCCCTGCTCGCTACGCTCACCAACCCCCGTTCTGATTTCACAAAGCCTCTTAAAACCTGGTAATGTATCCTGTTTTAAAAAGATGATGATGATGATATCACGAACGGCGACTATCTTCTGTAATCAGGTTATAATGCTTTTTCATTTAACTGGTTATAGTGCTTTTTCATTTAATTCATCTTTTTATTTTTAATATTGATGTGTAAACACAATTTTTATGACGTAATTTTCTTTATTTCCTGCTTTCAATACGTGATCATTTAATTATTATTTTAAACTTTCATTATTGCTTTTAATAGTCTCGCGCAAATACATTTTTTATTTGAGATAAAACATAATCCTTTGCGCTTATTTAGAAATTAGCAACAATATAAAAAAAAGTACTTTTTCAATAAAAGATTTTTTACTCGATTTTTAAGGATTTTTTGAGTTTTTATTGTCCGACCGTGCTAATTTTTTGAATTTCTGAAAGCTTGTTATATTTCGCGTCTGGTGGTATGATTTTTAAATCCGTAGGATGGCTAGAAAAAAAGTAACCGCTCCTCAAAAAGCCCCAAGTAAAAAAGCGATGAGATTTACCCGGAATATCTACGCATAATTTGATTGGTCCATTTCGTAATTGGCTCATTTCCAGATTACTTTTTTTTAATTTAGAAGGATACTTACCACCATCCGAAATATCAATACAATGTCAAGATCTAGCATATGACGCTGCGATCCCATCGTTATCTTTTCAGCAACATTGTACATTTATTGGATTCAATTTTTTAGTAGTACTATTTTGTAGCAGATTTTCACACTATGTATTCTAGCGTAACCTACGTTATACACGATTCACGATTCTAGGCGCTGCAGCTGTGCCATGACATTAAAAGAGAAAATGCATTGTAAAAATATTGCGTTTCATAGTTAAGTTCAATAGATCAATTTCAACTGACGTCACAAACATTTATTCGCCAGCCGAGAAGGATAATTAAGAGAAATACTATAAATAAATAAATATCCAAGATATTTTTTTCTATTTTCATTACTATATTGTAATTTTTTTGTGTTAAAACTTACTGGACACTTTGGTGAGTGGGGCTTTTTCGAATTTATTTTATTTTATTTATTTATTTTGATGTTCCAATGGCAACATTCTTCCATTTGTTTATTTGCACTTCATGTTTGGCAATGATTTTTAGGGTTTCGTTCATCTCACGAAACCCTATTTCTCCCGCTTCGTTGTCTGTCTGTCACAGAGCCATTCTCGAAAACTGTGTAACTTACAGAATTGAAACTTTGTGTATAAATCAGAATATCAGCTGTGAAGAGCTGAAAATATTAAAATTTGAAAAATTCGTATTATTTTAATAAATAGAGACAAAAAACCAAAATTCTAACAGCCTTTTCTTATTAAATTTGAACATTTTTCCTTTTAGCAGATGCCAAAAATTAAAAATCCATGATGAAATTCTATCTACAATAATTTATTTTCTATCAGACGATTTCCACGTAAAAAATAAAAATGAAATAAAAAGTTTCACCAATTGAAAAAAAAAGATTAATATGAAATAAAAAAGATTGACGTGATAGTGGTAATAAAACAGAAAGATTTCTCAATAATACAAGGAGTATGGGTATGTGTGCATGTACACAAAGCAGATTAATTACACGTCATTAGAGAATAAAAAAGAAAATCTGACGTCATATCGCAAGTTTAACGGATTTTTAAAATGTTTCAGTATAATACAAAGCGAGTATGAATATGAGTAATAGAGAATAGTAAATATATGAGTTTGAGGGACGTATTGAATCATGATAAAAACCCGATTATGGAAATATTCGCATATTTTGACATTTTGAATGTGTACAACATGTTTAATTTTGAAATTAATTTTTTTTTTAATATCGCATTTAGTCCACATGACAGATATTATTATGACAGAATATAATAGTGGGCTTCACCCGCTATCGGGCCGGTTCAGATATTCGAAAAACCGAGAAAAATAGACATTTTTTTTTTTTTAGAAAATGAAATTTATTTGGATTTTTTAAAGGAAGGATAAAGTGTTTTGAAAGGAATATTAAACGAAACCCTTTGTGCGAACTTGGATCACACTTACCCACTTGTTTATTATTATTTTTTTTTATATGAAAAGTGGTCGACGGTATAATTGAGACGTACCATTTATTTTAGCAACCACATTTTATTTTAAATCGTGGCGTTTGTAGAAATAATAATAATACACAATTACATAAATATCCGTAAGAATAATATTTAATTCCCAATTGAGTAATTAAAGTTTCTATCTGAAAAAAAAAAAAAAAAAAAAAAAAAAAAAAGATTTAATTTGAATTTCTTCCATTGCTATAGTAACGGATGTATTTTTAGAAATTATCACTTGTATTGTTAGAATTGTTAGATTTTGACGTCAAAGACTTCGCCAAATTAGAAAAATGTTCAATATCTCACGAACTACTTGACACCATTCGATTCAGCATTCAAAAATACATTAAAATATGTTATCATTTGTCACGTAACTATAATACCCGATTTTTAAGGAATTTTTTTAAAGTTTGTTCCGCTTTTTACCCCTTTTAGTGGTTTAGTTTTTGTAAATCCCGTCTTAGTGCGCCTCTGCATACTAAGAAGTATTTTTCCTGCAAGTTTAGTCTTTGTAGGATCAGTAGTTTTGGCTGTGCTTTAATCATCTAGCTAGAAAGGATTTTCTTTTATATATATAGATAAAGGACACGTTGGTCCTTTATAATATAGATAATAAATTTTTTAAGGTTATATTGTAAAAATATAATATTGTGCTAATCTACAGATCATAATTTATTTTTATGTTTAATTCCAAGTCAAAATCATGAATAGTTTTTTTGTAAAGTGTACGACAAAATGTAATTTGTGTATTCCAGTAGAGGATTCGCTTCGTTCTTCCTAATTACACTATGTCAAACATACTGAAATTGATATATATGACTGAGGTGTACTGCAAGATGCTTATAATAGAATAGAGTGTATGTATAGCTTCATTTACAGGGACACACAAAGTAATTCGCCCATATTACGATCTATGGGGAAAAATCGTTGCGGTGTACTTTAGTAACTTTATACTATTGAAATTTATATATATCATTGGGATGCAATACAAGATGCTTACTATAAAACAAAGTGTGCATAAAATTCATCGTTTATTTACAGGGACACACAAAAGGAGTCGGTTACAATACTGTCTATCAATAATAACTGCTGTAAGTGCGTTTACAGTTGGGATACAGTTGGGGTTTTAAATTTAACTCTTTTTCTTTTATTAGTTGGGGTATATAAATTCTATAGACTCTATACAGGGCTGCACAAAAGATCTCTCGTTCATTTCCGTTTATTGGCAAAATTTTCAAATGTGCTAGGCGTTTCCTAACTAAAGTAAATTATACAATAGTTTATATAGTATATATACAAATTTTATAGATCCTATACAGGGCTGCATAAAATAATTCGGATACTTTTCTGACTATTGATAGTTATTGGTGACTTTGGGTTTTCAAATATGGTATGCATTTTTCAAATTGTTTACTCAGACACTGGGCGGGGCTAGTTGAGCTTAAGCCGAAAGGAGAGGCTCTTTCACAATCTATGCTGAACGCGTGATTTTTCGTTCTTTTTTTTATTCTGTCTATGCGAAGAACGAACAGTCTTACAGCTTGTAAATAATTATAAAAATAGTTCGTGCAAAATTTTTTTGCTTAAAGCTTATACATTGCTACCTAATTTGTTAACTCACAACTTTTACTGACTTCTTTGATTTGAAAAGTAATAGGATTTCTAAGTATTTTTGTAACAATATTTGTATATCATGATTCAATTTCAACAAGTTGGAAATTGTACGTCAAACGTGACAAATGAGGTGCGTTCGTACTATAGCTAGTTATATAAATAATCAGATCTTGATGATTTTTAATTCTGTGGAAAAAATTATATCGTCTGCAGATTAATTTATGTAATAAAATAAGTATCTCGGTCTCTTGACGATTAAACCTCGGAAGCCGATTTAAAAAAAAATTCAAATTTCTTAATAAATATTTTTATTAATATCTTCTAAAGTTTTGATTCGATTTTTATAAAATTTGAAATATCTCGACAAAATTATGCAAGGATAACATATCTTAAAATACGATATGCGTTGTTATATGCGGACAAACGGACAGACAAATGGACGGACAAGATGACGACAATAGGTGCTAAGTATTTATATAATTACAAACGCACCTAAAACTGGAAACTTCGCACTTTTTTTTTGCAATTTTTTTTTTGCATCTATTCTTAATTATTACCTAAATTCAACGCGTATATTGTTAAATAAACATATACAGATTGGTAATCATCGCATCGCATGTATGCCCAAATTTTTCATACATTTTATTTAATGAATTACTCTTATCAAGAAAATGGAAAAATCTTTCTATCTTGAATAAATAATACCTCTTTTTTATCTCACATATGGGCAAGGGAATACGGATTTCGCAATCAGATGATGACCCGTTTCTATTCATTTGGGAGATTTATTTATTTATTTCTTTATTGGTTACTATGGTTTCAAAAAATAATAAAATAATAACTATTTAAAAATTGGCAATTGGAGAACTTTTAAACATTGATTGGGTGTCACGCGATTTAAAAATTACATATAATTAAATTCTGTAATTACCTTTTAAATCTTGCATAACTTTCCACATTTGGTCATTCCATACATTTGCTCATTCCAATTTTGCATATCATCAGAGCCCTGAAAATGGCACATATCTTCGATCCTGATGCAAATTTGGTTTCGTTGATCGAGAAGACTGGATACAATATTAGTAAAGCAAATGGAAAACGTATTTATCGACCATCGCCTGGATGGATTGGACCTCCACCAACAAAGGGATCCGAATTATTCATTGGAAAATTACCAAGAGATGTTTATGAAGATGAGTTGGTACCTTTGTGTGAGCAATTTGGTGAAATTTATGAACTTCACTTTATGTTACGAAAAAAGGCGAGAACCGCGGATATTGCTTTGTAACATATAATAATCTCTATGATGCTACCAAAGCTATACAGCATTTGAATAATTTTGAGATACGCCCTAACTGGCCTATTAAAGTTTGCAAGGCTTTTAATAATTGTCAATTATTTATTGCTGGAATCCCTAAAGATAAAACCAAGGATGATATATATGGTGAACTCAGCAACATTACTCTAAATATAGCAAAATGCAAATAAGGCTCTTAAAATTCTAAAGAAAGAACAAATGTTTAATCTCCGAATAAATTGTGAATTTTTACACCCAGCGGTAAAAGTATGAAATATGATTTTTTTCAGTAATATTCTGTTGGTGTTGGAAAGTGATTCCTAATCAATATTTTATTTAGGCACATATGTCATGTACTGTATGAAATATGATTTTTTTCAGTAATATTCTGTTGGTGTTGGAAAGTGATTCCTAATCAATATTTTATTTAGGCACATATGTCATGTACGCACCACATTGGCGCGATTTCCCCCTCCCCGCCAATTTGGCGAAAACTTTGTTTTTGAATATTAGTTACAAATAGCATGCAAATATAGCACGTGATTTTTTATTTCAGTATAAAAAATAAAATAACGTAATAATAGCTTCTATTATTTTAAAAAGGAAATAAAAATAAATAAATGATAGTTTGATCTAAATAAATACTGATATACATAATAAAAATAATTTATAGAATTTAAATAAAAAATAAAAGGAAACAAACAACAATAAACATATATAATGCAAAAATAAAGTTTTCGCCAAATTGGCGGGGGAACAAAATCGCGCCAATGTGGTGCGTATATGACATCTGTGCCTTTATTTATTTATGTATTTTATATTGTTTACTATTTTTAAGAATGTTATGTATTTAATATGAATTTAATTTAATTTGAATGTTATGTAATTCGTTAAAATACTGTTTTTAACTCCTTGAAGGGCACCGGTATATTATATATACCACTTAATTTTAATCCCAAAATGACACCAGAATTTTATAATCCAATTTTGAATTTATGAGTTCACATTAGAAAAAGCTTTTCCTGCTATATATAAAAAAAATAATGGTTTGGAAATGGACCAATGAAAATCTGCGTAGATACCCCGAAACGTATCTAATTGGTCAGAGTTTTCTGACTTTTCTTAGGGGGGAATTAACATGAAAGTAGAGAATTTAGATAGAATGGGCGCTATTAGAGCGGTTACGGAGGGGAAGGGACCCGGGTCTGTAGCCAACTTTGTCGCCAACTTGGCGATATATCGCCAAATTTGGTGGCCAAAATTTGCTGCCAAAAATGGCGCCAACCTGGCGCTATTTCCAGTATTTCACCAAATTTCCATAGACTCCCATTGAAATCCAATAGCGTTTACTCGCTTGCAAAAAATCAACAAATTGAGATATTGCAATGCAACAAAAATTAATATTAGCTTATGAATATTGCTTAATTGAACTATTTACATTATTTTTAGGCACAAACAGTAACTATTTACAATATTCGTAACACTATATATACAATTCGTACTTGTTAGTTATCCTGTCGACCAAATTACTGTCGCCAAATTCATATATATTAAACGAGCAAGGGATTTTCCCGATTATGAATGATATAGTAAACGACTGGGAAGATTTTCACGAGACTTGCCCCCTATCATAAATCGAGCACGAGAAAAAGATCTAGCTAGGTTCCGAATACAAGAAAATTCGTTTTTACTGGGTAAAACAAACTCAGCGCTGAAAATGTTCTTAGTTATAAATGGAAAAATACTCAAACGATTTACACGAAACGTGTTGCCTATACTAATTCGAGCACGAAAAATCCTTCTAGCTATGTTTCGAATTCGGGAAAGGTCATTTTGATCTATTAAAACAAACTCAGCACTAAGAGTGCGATTACGCGGCGGGTTGGTGAGCGTAGCGAGCAGGGGGGGGGGGGGGCGAGTCCCCCTAGTACTTACTAGTACCCCCTAGTATTTATTATAAAATAAACTCGTTCATGAATCCTGGTGTCAATAAATCATTTCAATATTTTAGCTACAAGAGTACTTTGCCTCTGAAGGGGTTAACATGATTGGCAACCATACAAAACATTGGCAATTGATAACCATTTTTGGCGATCCATCTCTCAGACCGGATAATACGTAAGTACATTTTTAAACACTTTCCAGCATATTTGAATGATTTTATTAGGTATTCGGTTTGTCTGGCCCTCTGTCTGTCTATCCGTGCTCTAACTCCCGTAAATATACTCGAATTGCCATTAAATAATTATATGTTATTGAGATTTACCGTGGCATGTTCGGTATTAAAAATAAAGTCTGTAGCAGTTTATTTTTTCAGTGGCACTCAAAAAATGTCGTTACATTATAGTCAAGGGGGGAAAATTGTGTGCGGTGTATTTTAATGACAGCAAACTATTTCAAACATAATGATATTGATATGTATTACTGAGGTGTATTTTTTGAGGTGTATTTCTGTAGAAAATGGAATGAAAAAAAAAGTCATCATTTATTTACCAGCTCACACAAAAGAAATCGGTACTTACGTATTAACGCCACCGCAGCTACAGATTTGGCGGTTTTTAAGTGCCGCCAATCTTTCGTAGCACTAAAAAATGGTGTCAAAAATCAGCAAACAACAAGTCAACAAGGAATCCAAAAGATAACTGCGTGCACGTGCGAATAACAAGAGTGCTCTTTATTGGCGCATTAGCGCAACTTCTGCTGCAGTGGCGTTAATACATAAGTACCAAGAAATCCGTATACTATGGTTTATGGGGAAGAATTGTTTCCGGTTTTTTTCATTGATGTTAAATTATTTCAAATGATACTGCACTGTTAAAACTAGAGGTGACAGTTCGGTGCCTTTTGGGAACCCGGGGTGAAATTCTGGTGCCGTTTGAAACGCTAGGGTGCCGTACAGGCTTGAAAATGTGATTAGGGTGCCATTTGGTCACTCACTGGGTGATTGAAGCTAATTAGGGTGCCGTACAATGCATATTGCTCGAACTTTTTCACCCCGCCATTCAACTGGTATCTTGCGCATGCGCTGATTCGTTTCCTCTTCATGAGGTGTTGACTTGTTTCCTCTCATTTTTCGCAAGTCATAGGGGAGTTCGAACAAGATGGCTGACTTTGAATTTCAGTGCATCGCTGCTGCATAATCGTTGCCGCATAGTTATTAATATAATAACTAAATAACGACATTTACTTAGAATAAATAAACCAGGGGAGTCAATAAAAAGAATCACTCTTTATATACAGGTATGTGAAATGTTTCAGTGTTGTTTGTATATTATGTTTTATTATTATAAAAAGATTTTATATTATGTTGTATTACAAGTGGCTCCACACATTATTTTCAAGCAGACATTTTAAGTTATAATCTTGATGTGGAAAGTTGAAATTTGTATCTCGTGAAATTAGAATGATGTAGCCTCACCTATTTGCTTGTTTTTTAAATTATTATTTATGCAGAGCTTATAATAATTTCATTTTATTCATATTTTTATCTAATGAATTTTCTCGCACAGTTTTTGTTGTTTACGATCTAGAAATAAATTTAATGATGCACTATTATAGTAATAAAAAATATATAGAGAGAGAAACATAAGTTGTTATATTTAAAAAAATAGTTTAATTTCTTATTTTTCTGATATATAAACAAACTATTTGTAAACAATTAAAAAATTTACAAGTTTTAAAGGGAATTGATTTTTACTAACTTGAAACGTATTAATTTGAATATTTGACAATTTTAAATTAGTTGATTTGATAATATGAAATAGTAAACTTTGTAATATAAGAAATAATAAATTTTGTAACATAAGAAATAGTAAACTTTGTAACATAAGAAATAGTAAACTTGATAAAATATAAATTTCTGCAGATGTTTTTACTAATCAAATACTTTTTACTATCGAAATTTTTAGAGCTTGTGTTTGATGATGAAATGAACTAAAAATATACCTCATTACATATTATAAATTATTAACAAAATAAATAAATCGTAATTCCTGAATTGATATTTGACATTTATACATGTGTCTTCTTGAAAAATGTTTTGTGAGTCTCTTGTACTATAACATATTAATAATAATAAAACACTGGAACATTTCACAGTAGTGTGACTGGATGTAAGAATGGCTTAGATGATTGAGTGATTTATGTAAATATATTTAACTCGCATAGCTAGAAGATTTTTTTCCCCCTCTTAAAATAATAATGATAAATAAATATCTCTGTACTACTACATCTAACTTAAAATGGTAATAAATACTAATATATATGGTAATAAATACTAACCGGTTTTGAAGGTAACAAAAATGACCTGATGATGTATATAATACATTTCTCATAGATATTAACCTGCACATGCAGCGGTCGATGCAAGTTTTTTTTTTTTTTTTTTTTTTTTTTTTTTTGGGGGGGGGGGGGGCATTTTGTGAAATTTATTATATTTTTCACAAAATGCCTCCCTTCCCCTCCTTGTCTAGCAATTGTATTGAAAAGAATTTGAAAATTCTTATTAAAAAAGAAAAAAAAAGGCTATACATATATAATTATAATGCAATGTTTAACTTTTCAGCAATAAAATGATCAATACTTCATTTTCTCTGCTGAAATTTATACAAAGTTAAAAGTTGATCATCTCATGTCAAGGGTCGATCCAGGCAAAATTTTGGGCCTTTTCAGAGCTCCTTCACAAAGATCTATTTAATAAAACAGGCTCCTTCACAAAAATCAATTTAATAAATTGGGCCCCTTCAGTAACATCTATTTCATAAACTGGTCCCTTCACAAAATTCCTTTTAATAAAACAGGTATCTTGAGAAAATTCCTTTTAATAAAATAGGCCCTTTCACAAAATTCTATTCCATAGAAACTTACTATTTTTATTAATTATTCATTATTTTGATATGTTTTAAAATGTGTAATTTGTAAACAATCTTTCGAACCAAACATTTATTAACATAACAAAAACTTTTTAAAGTCCTATTTGTTTTCCTTTCTGGTGAACTTGATTGTTTACAAATTACACATTTTAAAACATATCAAAATAATGAATAATTAATAAAAATAGTAAGTTTTTATGGAATAGAATTTTGTGAAAGGGCCTATTTTATTAAAAGGAATTTTCCACCCTTCACAAAATTCCTTTTAATAAAATAGGCCAAAATTCCTTTTAATAAAATAGGCCCTTTCACAAAATTCTATTCCATAGAAACTTACTATTTTTATTAATTATTCATTATTTTGATATGTTTTAAAATGTGTAATTTGTAAACAATCTTTCGAACCAAACATTTATTAACATAACAAAAACTTTTTAAAGTCCTATTTGTTTTCCTTTCTGGTGAACTTGATTGTTTACAAATTGCACATTTTAAAACATAACAAAATAATAAATAATTAATAAAAATAGTATGTTTTTATGGAATAGAATTTTGTGAAAAGACCTATTTTATTAAAAGGAATTTTGTGAAGGGATTTGTTTTATTAAAAGAAATTTTGTGAAGGTGTCATTTTTTCAAATTGATTTTTCTGAAGGGGCCCATTTTATAAAATGGATTTTTGTGAAGGAGCCTGTTTTATTAAATAGATTTTTGTGAAGGAGCTCTGAATAGGCCCCAAATTTTGCCGGGATCGACCCTTGACATGAGATGATCAACTTTTAACTTTGTATAAATTTCAACAGAGAAAATGAAGTATTGATCAGTTTATTGCAGCTAAAGTTAATCATTGCATTATAATTATATATGTTTAGCTTTTTCTTTTCTTTTTTAAGTATGAGAATTTACAAACTCTTTTCAATATAATTGCTAGACAAGGGCGGGGGGGAGGGGGAGATGCTTTCATTTGTGGAGTGCCGCTGGGCACCTTAGAGTAGAGGTGCCATTATTCTCCCCTGGGTGCCATCCTTTCACCCTAGTTAAGGGTGCCATTTTGGCTCCCCTAGGGGTGTCACCAGTGAGACAAGCCTTTCACCCCTTTTGGGTGCCATGTGTCACCTGTAGTTTTAACAGTGTGGTATGTATTACTGATATGGAGGTGCAGCAAAATATCTTTCTGTAGAATATGGAGTGGAAAGAACTTTTCACGGAGTTTCAGGGCACATAAAAGAAATCTGTGACATTTTGATCAATGGGAAAAAAATTTGCAGTGTTCTGATTTCCAGTGTTACACTATTTCAAACTTAAACAAATTGGTATAGATCGCTACAGGATGTTTACAATAGAAAATGGTAAATATAGCACTTATCGTTTTTTTACAAGGACACGCAAAATTATTCGGTTACATTACTATCTATGAGCAATAATTTTTCAATTCTGGTATGCGTTTTTACATTTAACTGTACTTTCGTATTATCCGGACCAGTAGATAGATCGCCACAAAATGGTTGCCAAGTACCAATCTTGTTTATCGCTGCCAATCATGTTCAAAATAATAATTTAATATTATTAAATACATAAAATTTTAAAAATAAAAAATAAATAAA
The DNA here is from genome assembly GCA_963931845.1 of Maratus michaelseni. Taxonomy (NCBI): domain Eukaryota; kingdom Metazoa; phylum Arthropoda; class Arachnida; order Araneae; family Salticidae; genus Maratus; species Maratus michaelseni. Next base: position 216,041,984 of record OZ007595.1, on the reverse strand, counting down.
TAAATAAAATGTGTAGTGCACAGTGAGATATTTAAACTCCGCATGACTGGGAATAATCTACTTTTTTTAACAGGGGTCATAGGTCCAGATAAGATTTATTTTTTGTTTAGATATTTCATTTATGTTTAAAATACAACTATTCTATTTGACAATTTAAAACGATAGATAAAAAAAAGATAACATGAGCAGTAAAAAACAACGGTTATATGCACGTTTCAGCAAAATTACATGAAAAGTTAACGACGAATGTGAAATTGAAAAAGAAAACGAAATACACGAAATTCGTTAATGCGGCTATAACTGTACCGCATATATGTCGCGTTACGAATATGAAAACATAGCTCGATGCAGAAAGCGTGTTGTATTTGAATCCCAAAAATACACGAAATTTATTAATGCCGTGATCACTGTACCGTATGTACGATGGCTTCGCGAACATGAAAAAAAAAAAAAAAGAATAACCGGATGCAGCAGCAATCTCGTCGTATTAGAATCCCCCAAAATACACGAAGTTCGTTAATGCCACGATCACTCTGCCACATGTACGATCGCATTACGAATATGAAAATGAAAAAACATCACTGGATGCAGCAACCTCGTTATATTAGATTCTCCAAAAATACACGAAATTTGTTAATGTGGCGATCACTGTACAGCATGTATAATCGCTTTGCAAACATGTAAAAAAAACAAACAAGTGGGTAAGTGTGATGGAAGATCGCTCAAAGGGTTTCGTTTAATATTCCTTTCAAAACACTTTATCCTTTCTTTAATAAATTCAAACAAATTTCATTTAGCAACAACAAAAAAAAAGTCATGTTTTTTATAAAGTAAAAATTTACCGGTCTATTTTTTCCTTTTTTCGAATATCTAAACCAGCCGGATGGCGGTCCAAGCCCGCTATTATATTCTGTCATAATAATATCCGTCATACGGACTAAATGCAATATTTAAAAAAATAATTTCAAAATTAAACAAATTGTACACATTCAAAATGTTAAAATATGCGAATATTTCCATAATCGGATTTCTATCACGATTTAATATGTTTCTCAAACTCATATATTTACTATTCTCTATTATTTATATTGATACTCGCTTTGCATTATTCTCAAACATTTGAAAAATTAGTTAAACTTCCTATATGACGTCAGATTTTCTTTTTAATTCTCTAATGACGTGTAATTCTGCTTTGTCTACTTACACATACTCATACTCCTTGTATTATTGAGAAATCTTAGACATTTTCCGTTTTATTACGACTATGACGTCAATCAATTTTATTTCATATTTATCTTTTTTTCAATTGGTGAAACTTTTTATTTCATTTTCATTTTTCACGTGAAATTCGTCTGATAGAAAATTAATTATTGTAGAAAGAATTTCATTGTGGATTTTAAATCTTTGGCATCTGCTATAACGAAAAAGTTTCAATTTAATAGGAAAAGGCTGTTAGAATTTTGGTTTCTTTATCTCTATTTATTAAAATAATACGAATTTTTCAAATTTTAATATTTTGAGCTCTTTACAGCTGCTATTCAGATTTATACACTGAGTTTTAACTCTGTAAGTTACATACGTTTTGAGAATGGCTCTGTGACGGACAGACAACGGAGCGGGGGTTATAGGGTTTCGTGAGATGAACGAAACCCTAAAAACGTCATTGGATGCAGCAACATTGTTGTATTGGAACCGCCGCATATACGATAGCTTCGGGAACATGAAAAGAAAAAAAACATCACTGGATACAGCAACCTCTTGGAATCCCCAAATTGTATTGGAACACACGAAATTCTTTAATGCTACGATCACTATACCGCATGTATGATCGCTTCGCGAACATGAAAAAAGAAATATCACTCGATGCAGCAACCTCGTTACATTGCAATCCACAAAAATACATTAAATTCGTTAATGCCGCTATCACTGAGAAATAATTAAGAGAGATCTAAAGAAACATTAGGCGTTGTCCAGTCCGAGTCGTCATCGGGTAAACGATACTTAGTAAGAAAACAACCCATAAGCGAGACAATCAGCTATCACAAAAAATAACCAACTTACTAGCATTCAAAACTGGAAAATGAATGAGCAGAAACACGTGCCGAAATTAAGAGCGAGGCTAGACGTTAATTCTCCCCTGCCGATCTCCCCTTTACCTCTATCCCCACCTTCTATGCTGGGACTTCTAAATGGACTAACCCGCTCCACTGTGCGTCACTCCTGGAAAGAGTCGGTAACTGCAGTTACCATGTTGAAAGAAAAAATACTTAGGGTTGCTATAATTAAAAATATTGGTTTCATGCATGGTGCAATTGGTTCAAACCTGTCCCGGATACCATTTTAACTAATTTCGTTCAGTTTTGACAACATCTGGGTACAAATTATTTCATTTAATATACATAAAATTATGCTAGTGCTTTGAACTTTTTATTTGACAGTTATAAATCAGCTGCCTGTGAAAATTATCGGCGAAAAAATATTATTTTTTAGATATTGTGTGTTCAAATTGTTTTAGTTTGTTATTAACTCTCACATGCTCAGAGGTAAGTATTGAGCACTTTTTTTAAAAATGTTATAATATATTAAATAAAATATGTATCCAATGGCCATGTATAATTTTGGTGCAGAAATATTTATAGTTAAAACATAAAAGTTCTGCTTGAAAAAAAATCTCACTTTTTTTCGCTTTCTTTCGACAATCCATATTGTTCCAATAATTTCAAATTGGGCGACAGCTTTCAAATTTTTATATAATAAATAAATCATTCTGAATTTGTCTGTGTTAAATTTTGGGGTATTTACAATGTATTCTAGGGTACAAAGAACTCAGTTGGATATTTCCAATTTTTTTTCACTTTTGACGACATTATACCTGGTTGTAATATATTTTAATTTAATGTACTTAAAATCATGTCTATGCTTTGAACTTTTTATACGATTTAACAATTATAATTCCGCTACTTAGAAGAAATTTCGGTGAAAAAAATATTAATTTTTAGATATTTTGTGTCTTAAAACTGTTTTATTTCGGTAATTAACACCTACTTAGTTGATCCACCTGGCGTTGACCGGGCCCGTGATAAAACCTTAAAGGAACCCAAGATAAAAAAAAACTGATGATTAGTAATAAATGTGCTCGTAAGAAAACATTAATAAGAAAGCTTTTGCTGTCCAAACTTTTTGAAACTTTTAATGGTTATACATATTATAAGGTTTTACAGCCCGTGTAAAAACTACATCAGAAATATTATTATCGGTTGTAAAATAAATATGTTTTCTTCCCCAGAAAATGACCTTTTTTCAATTTGTATAAAAATGGAGAACTCCAGCCATTCCATTTCCCTTTCCAGCCTTCAAACAAGAACGAAAAATCATGAGTCAAGCATAGATTATGTAGCACTTTCCAACGCTTCTAAAATAATTTTACAAATCATTACCGTTTAATAAGCTGAAAGATGACATCTAAGTAAACAATTTGGAAAACGCATAACATATTTAAAAACGTAATTTCAGGAATTTTCAATATATACAATATTCGGAAAAATATCCGAATACTTTTATGTAGCCCTGTATATGATCTATAGATTTGTATATATACATAGGATGCTAAATTTTAGTTTAGTTAGGAAACGCGTAGCACCGTTTAAATTCTCCTTCTGGAGTTTCTGTCAATAAACGGAAATGTGTTCGCGAACTTTTGTGCTGCCCTGTATAGGATCTACAGAATTTATACACACCACGTAATAGACAAAAAGCTAGTTAAGATTAAAATCGCGTTTAGTAACTTAAAACGCACTTCCAGGAATTATTGTTAACAGACAGTAGAGAATTCTTTTGTGTGTCCCTGTAAATGAACGATGACTGCTATACACACACTATTCTGTGGTAAGCCTCTTGTAATGCACCTTAGTAATATATATAAACTTCAATGCGTTTAAAATAGTGGAACATTATTTAAATAAGCCGCAGACGATTTTTCTCCATAGACGTAATGTAACGGAATTATTTTGACTGTCCCTGTAAAGTAACTCTAAGTGCTATACACCTACTATTCCATATTAAGCTTCTTCTAATGCATCTTAGTGATCTATATAAATTTCAATGCGTTTACAATAGTGAAACATTTTTAAAATAAACCGCAAATGATTTTTCCCCATAGACCGCAATGTAACGGAATTCTTTTGAGTGTCCCTGTAAGAAAACTATAAGTGCTACACACTTCAGTTGAAATAGGGAACGTGCCATAGATAACGACAATAACATATAAAATTGCAGAGCAATCCGAGCATATTTACGGGAGTTAGAGCACGGACAGACGGCCAGATGGCCATACGGCCAGATGGCCATACGGCCAGACGGCCATCCGGCCAGACAGCCAGACAAACCGAAGTAATAAGCACTTTTCAACTAGGTTGGAAAGTGCTAAAAAGTGAAAGTGCATCTAGGTTCCCTCTTCCTTGTGTTCGTCCATCTCTCAAACAAAACAGGTGGAAAAATGGATGCTCCCTCCAAGAAGGGGGAATAAAAATAGAATTTAGAAGAATTTAGAAGGAGTATTTCCTAGGGTAGGGTTGTGAGCAGTGCGAGCTATTCATTCCCCAAACCTCTCGTTTTTTTTTCTCTCAATAATTTAAATTGTTCTACAGCTTTGAAATGTTTATATGTTAAATAAATCATTTTTAAGTAGTAAGTATTCTTTTTTTTTTTTTTTGTATTATTTTGAACTTTTTTTAAAATTTAATCATAATTTCGCTGATGAGAAAAATTTGGTGAAAAAATATTAATTTTTAGATATTTTGTGTATTACAAATGTTTTATTTATTTTGTGCTCATAGACAAAAATTGAGCACATTTTTTTTTAAATATTTATTTTTCTACTAAAACTTTAAAAATTATTATATTATATATTATATAAAATATATATACGATGACCGTATATAATTTTTTCGGAGAAATATTGATATTAAGGGGATACTTTTTTTTTTTTCAAAAATCTTTAAAATTGTGCTTTAACTTTGAAATTTTTAAATGTCAAATAAATTATATTTATGTAGTTTGTGTTATATTTTGGAATATTCACAATGATTTGTAGGATGTAAGGGCTCAATTATTTTTGTTTTTCAGTTTTAACAACTTTATACCTGGTTACAAATTATTTTAATTAGTACTTAAAATTATCCCAGTGTTTTGAAATATATACATATAAGATTTGATAATCATGATTCCGCTGCTTGGGAAAGTAACGATTTTTATCAAATTAAAGAATGACTCGTATATGATAGTAATCTAAAGTGGAGGCAATTCTCTATTATGTCATCTGGCTTTATCAGCTCAGCTGAGACCATGGGCGTCACGGGACTTCTCTAAATTGGAGAAGCGCGGTGGCCCGTTTTTCTCGTTAGCCCCGGCCTTTATCTACGTGACGTCACACCCTTTTTGGCGCCATTTTGATTTTTTTCCCAATAAAAATTTTACTTCGCTATATTCCTTTAAATTTTTATAAATTCCGACATATTATTATTTGTACCACTATTTATGTGACCTACAAATGAAAGAAAGAAGCCTGCATGGTTATAGAATACTGGCGACCCGTACCGGCTTTACTCAGATGTACAATGTGTCGACCTCCTTGGAAAAATGTCTTACGCAAAATGTATAATCAACAAGTTGGAAATTGTACGTCAAACGTGACAAATGAGGTGCGTTCATATTATAGCTAGTAATATAAATATTCAAATCTTGATGATTTTTTATTCTGTGAAATGAATTATATCGTCTGCAGATTAATTTCTGTCATAAAATAAGTATCTCGATCGCTTGACGATTAAACCTCGGAAGCTCCTCTAACAAGAGAAAGCACCGATTAAAAAAAAAAATCAAATTTCTTAATAAATATTTTTATTAATATCTAGTAAACTTTTGATTCGATTTTTAAAAAATTTGAAATGTCTTGACAAAATTCTGCAAAGATAATATATCTTAAATTCCAAACCATTCGGTTGGGTAGTTTTTGCGTTGTTATATGCGGACGGACGGACGGACAGACGGACAGACAGACGGACGGACGGACAGACAGACGGACGGACCAAGCGACGACAATAGGTGCTACGTATTTATATAATTACGAACGCGCCTAAAAATCAGCAATAGTTCTCTTATTAGTCTAATCTGCCATAATCGTGTTCATTGCTGATGTTAGCGACGAAATCGCTAAAATAGCTGAAATACGTGTTTAACTATTTTCTAGCAGATTGGTTCAGCTGTATTTTTCGTAATTTATGTTCTAATTTCATTGTTATAAACTCGTGATGGTAACTGATATTGCGACTTTATTTTTGTAAACTGTATTGTTGCAAGGTTCAATCTTTTTTACCTAAATCCTCCCATTTTACCCCCTTAGGGAGGAAATTTCTAAAATCGCTGAAACATGTGTTTAACCATTTTTATTTTGCAGATTTGTTTTCCTGAATTTCGCGCTCCTACCTAAAACTGCTCCTGAGATATTGCGAAATGACCTTAAAGATTCCAGCCCCATTTTAACCCACTTCGGGGAGAGGGGGGGGGATTTTCTTAAGTTTTTACTATTGCTTGCCTAGGTCATAACAGCAAGCTACGGTCCAAATTTCGTGATCCTGACTTTAGTCGTTTTAGCTGGGCGTTGATGAGTCTGTCAGTCAGTCAGGCGTTCTTTTTTATGTAATAGTATAGATACAGAGACATGTATTCTCTTAAATAACATTTTATGTCCAATAATAGAGCTGAGAATGTGCCAGCTATATGCTTTGGTATAAAGTCATTAAAAAAACACGAAAATACTTTTGATATGGCCTAATATGTATGCAGGTTTAACTGAGCCATTAGGCTTAAGTTCCACCCTAATACATACACACACTACACACACACACACACACACACATATATATATATATATATATATGTATATGTGTACATATATATATATATATATATGTGTGTGTGTGTGTGTGTGTATGGAGTTTGATGCCATAAACATATGTTTGTGGCCAACAACAACAAAAGTCAATTTTAAGGTCCCTATTTTTTTTCTTTTTTTTTGATCACTGAAAGTTTTTAAAATTCCTTACATTAATTTTCTTAAAATCTTGTACATTTCTTTCTTGTTTTTAATTTAATTGACTGAGCCATTTTTATATTATAGATGTCTCTTGATGATCAAGATGAGATTTTGTCACATGATGAGTCTCCTAACACGACCAGCAATTCGGCAATGAGTGAGCAAAAATCCCCTAATATCGGCAGTAATATCGGTATGTAATTTTATTTATTTATTTATTTTTGCAGAAATTTATAAAAACATTCACTTTAGTTACGAATTTGTGTTTCGTCCTTGTTATTTTAGTGTGTTTAAAATATAGTTTGATTTCTTTTTCATTCATTTGTGAAATGTTGGATCATCCGAAAAGTTCTGCGGTTTTTCATAGCAAAGTGCAAGTTCGTCTAGTTATTTTGCTACTGTCTATAAGGAGTTACCTTGAATAACCTAGATATGTATTTTAGGTCTTTTCTGCTTGCGCTGCATAGTTCTCTCTTGTGTTATGGCATATTTTTTGTTTCAGTGCAGTGCTAAGAATGAGATTTAAAAAAAAGTTCATTTTCGTCATATTATGCTCTTGTAAAAATGCTAGTCAGACTGCTCGTAACATTTGTGCTGTACATGGACAAAGTGTTGTTTCAGATGACGCAATTCAAAAGCGGTTTGAGATGTTTAACCGCATTCAGCCTTGAAGATGATGCCAGGTCCGGAGAACCATCATCTGTAAAAAAGCACCTCTTAAAAGAAACTATCACTGAAAATCCATGTTAGACAAATCAGGAGCTATCACAAAGACAAATCAGGAGCTATCAAAATGAAATAAATAGTATATAGCTTACCAACGATTATAAGAAAACTACCCAACCAGTAGGAATCTTCCGCAATCGGCATGGAATTCAGTTATCTTTGACTGGGGGTATGTTGCAAGTCAAATTAATGAAAACAATGAATGAAATTAATGAAAACAAAAGCATATTTTTCAATTATATAACTATTAAATAATGAAAAGTTGATAAATACATGATTTACAAAATTTAAATGGAAAAAGTTCTAAATATTAAAAAATAATATTAAAGCATTAACATTGTTTAAAATTAACATTTATAAACAACCATTAAATTATACACTTGAAATTTCCCTCATTTTTATGCATACACATTGGCTATAAATTAATTTGTTTTAACATTATATTACTAATAAATTCGATAATAACACAAAATTAATCTGAAATTGAATGAAGATTATCTATATCATTCAGATTTATTGCATGCATTTCTACAATTCCAGAATAAAGAAGGGAATTCTTCACTAGCATGACGTTTTCAATCCATGGTTAGAAATCTTCTGCGTTAAATCCAAAATGCTCCAAGTTTTCTGTAAAACTTTCACAGCGAATTTCTTCATTGCTTTCTTGCATGGATGACCTATTTAAAATCTACAAGATTCCAAGCATCCGCAACCATCATGAAACATTCTTTCAAGTCATCTTGCATTGTGGTAGAGTGGTCAACTTTGTCTAATAAAAGTTTCCTCAAAAACTGCTTCCTGTACAGCCTTTTTAGTATTTCTATTACATTTCGATCCATTGTTTGTAAAAAGGAAGTTACATTCGGTGGCAGAAAAATGACTTTAAACATTCCTTTATCGCGTTCAAGTACGTCTTCGTTTGGATGAGAAGGTGCATTATCTAAGACCAATAGAACTTTCCCTGATTTTCCGATTACTTTTTGATGTTTTTTTACTTCACAATTTAATGAAATCTAAATAAATCTTCAACTTTTTTTTCAGTTTTACATGCATTATGCAAAATTTGTATTGTAGCAAATTCTAGCAGACAAGAAACATGAGAAGTTCAAATTATTAAAAAAGTTGAAGATTTATTTAGATTTCATTTCAACTAAACGAAATGTTTTAAAGATGCTTTAATATCATGTTTCAAATTTAAATTTAATATTTTAAGATTAAATAGACGGAACAAGATTTAATATAAAAATGCAACATTATTGTAGCATTGACTAAATAAAATAATTTTAATATCTGTCCCTTCTCGGGCTTAAATTTTTGGAAATAAATTTATTTTTTTTAATTTGTTTTGCAAGTTACTTTTTTTTAATATCTCAAGTTTTTTAATAACAAATTAAAATGACGCAGATAAGATTCACACAAGGCAAGTATGTAAAAGACTGCACAGATCAAAATCAATATTGGTAATATGAAATATACAGTTCAAACATTGATTATTCTGTAAACTATTAAAATAATAAAAGTAATTTTTAACAAAAAAAAAATATATATATAACGGACTTCAACGGATTGTTTCTCATCTTTATAATGATAATAATAAAAGAATCATGTTCAGTTTTGCAAATAATTTTATTCCACTGTGCAAAATACGTTTGCAACTACCTTGGAAAGAGACACTAGTAAGTGGTGTGTGAAAGCTATCGGTAAAATCTTGTGTTGTTTTATCACATAATAAGAAGTATAAATATAATAACGAGTATATATGAGCAGAATGTTCTTGAATATAATTGTAAACAGTGATTGTGTCAAGAGTTTTTGTTATATAATACAAAAATTCGGCCGCTAGCGGACCCCTAATTTCCATCGGTGCCTCGAATCTCGTAAAACCTTGAACCGAACAAACCTCCAACCCGAGTCCCCTCTGCCTTTGGCACCGGATAATCCCTTAGTTTGCACATTGAATACTATAAACCTCTAACACAACGAACCTCCGACCCAGGTCCCGCTGCCTTCGGCACCATATACCGGTCGTGCTACACACGCACCGGATGATCCCTTAATTTGCACATTGAATAGTATAAACCTCTAACTGAACGAACCTCCGGCTCGGGTCCCCGCTGGTTTGGACGGACAATTTTAAAAACGTGTGAATTGTACTTCTTCCAATGCTGAAGGCAGGAATTACCGTTGGTGCTAGTACTGCAGCAGCATCATTATTGTGATTACTCATTAAACGAACTTCCTGACTGAGTAATTAAATTAGAAAGCCATTTCCTGTACCAGCAACTCCGCTTACAATCAGATTTATAGGTGGAAAAGACGAGTCTTTCTTTTGTTCTTCTACGTGCTTTATAATTGATTCAAATATTTTCCTTTGGTCAGCATTCATTTTTCTTGTTCAATTTATCTTCATTAATAACAATTTCTTGGTGAGTTTCAAAGTTATCAAAATTTGCGGCTATCATATCAACGTCTTCATTTGGTTCTTCAATATTTTCAAGCTGGTCGTGCACATTACTTTCTTGTTGCAACTTTTCAGCCAAGTTGATTGCAGCTTGTAAACGTTGTTTTGTTTCACGACATTCTTCCATCTCTGGAAAAATTTTCACATTGTGCTCAAAGGATTCATGGTAGAGTTTAAATTCTCCCAATAGGTCTTATTCGTTACGCCAAGGCTTGAACAATATCAGAAATGAATTATAGTACAACTCAATTCCAGCGTCCGTTTTCGGGTTATGATTAGGTGTTTTCAAAACAACTGGTTTCAAACGTTTTCTGAACCAACTGAGGTTTTCTTTTAATTCGTAATATTCTACAGACTTTTGGTCTACAGTCGTTTGTATTAGTACCTAGTGGCCAATTCGTATAAACACATGTTTTCTAATTTGTCATGTCAATTCGGGTAGTAATCATCAATCAAATTCCGACAGTAAATTTGAGTAAATCGTTCATCCTCTTTTGCCAATAAAATCAAAATCATGGTGACTTTCAGTTTTATTCGTCGGTCTTTTTTCATGCTGGTATTTAAGTATTGCACAGCATCCCATGAATAGAAACATTTATGGCCAAGAATTTTGTCTACGGCTTCGTAACGTCCAGTTTCTCGACTAATCAAGTTTTATCTCGCAAAAGCGCGTAATCTTGCACCGAGACTTTTGTTTTCGTCAATGGTATTCCAAATCTCTTCCTTACGATTTTTTTTCCGGTTGGTTATAACGCGTAAATCATAACGCGTAATGTAATGATTTAACACCAAACTGGGTTCTCCAACAAACTGGATGTCAATGTTGACGGCTCACATAAAGAAAATCGCGGGTTTATAATCATTGATGCAAGTTTGTTTTTCTGATCGTTTCAAACCATATAACTTTGTAACATGGTGTCCACCTTTTCGAGATAAAATGCAGTTTTTAACAGAATTTAAAGTTCAATGTTTCACCAAACCATACTTGAAAATTATGTGTAATAATATGCAGCCTGATTATGGCACATTATTGATGACCTTTTAGATGATAATAATGAAGTTTTCTAATATTCCGTAATCGAGTCTACAGCCAATGTTTCAATGTTAGCAAGAAACAAAAAAAAAATTAGGTACTTTTTGGCTAGCCGGGAGCCAGTGAAATATATATATACAAAAAAAAATCGCTAAAAATCCAAAATTCGCTGTACAAATTTCGAATAAACTTTATTGAAAAGAATACAAAATTTGCCATAGGAATATAATCTTTTGTTTGGAAAAAATTTTGGAACTGCATTCATGTTACTAATGTAGAAAAATCGCAGCTAAAAATCGAAAAATAATTAAATTAAAAAATCTGTTTTTTGCATGTAAAGCCAGATTTTAGAGTACTTTGGATTGTCCATCACTTTGATTCACCATCCACAACCGCTGATGTTTCTGTAGTTGACATGTTGCGTTAACGAAAATAAAAATTCGGCATTCGAAAAACAGTTATAAGTGTTCAAAAGTCCACAGTCACCAATTTATATAACTGAAATATCATTTTTATATTTAATAGGAGATGTGCAAGATGAGGTAATCCAATGTCAGAAATGCTTCATCGATGAAACTGCGAATGACAGCGTCAAGTTTGAGTTAACTCTATGTCTGCACATTTATTGCACCAGATGCTGCAGCAAGATATTCTCAAAAAGCAGCCCCGTCAAACCAACAACTTGCATTGTGTGCCATAAAGTAATAAGCCGCTTTCAAAATAGAAAATTGTAACTCTCTTCTCTAAATGTACGCTTTCTCTTTCTATGTAATAATTTCAGTTTCTTTTAAGATATTAGGTACTCTTTGAACTTGAAAATTTCATCCATAAGTGACCTCTATAAGAATTGCAGAACATTTATTATTTTGAAATTGAAACATTGAATTGAATTTGAATTGAAACATTTATTATTTTGACATCATTTTTTGAAATGTTGTCTGTTTTATGGTTATTCGTTAAATGTTCTTTCAAAAAAATATATATATATATATATTTTAACTAATATGTTATTTTTTGAATGTTAACGTCAACCAGATCCCACTATTGATAATATATTCAAACTTTCACATTTAGTATTTTGAAGCAATAAGTTTCCTTAATTTTTTTTTTTTTTGAAGTGGGATAACTTGGGGTGACTTTGTCTTGTAAATAAAACATATTAGGCCAACCAAATTTAACAAAATTTATTTATTACATGTTTTGTCTTTATCCCTACTGTGGGACAAAGTCACACCACCAGGTTGGACAAAGTCATCCCGGTTGACGGTATGTATTCTTAAAAAGAATTGTCGCAAAATTTTGTATTTAACTGGTATATTACATTAAGTGCTATATGTTGTTGGATATGTTGTTGCTATATGTTGTTGCAAAATTGAAATTTTCAAAATTGCACTGTTGTACCATTATATTCCTTTTAAACCATTCCTTTTAAGTACCATTATATTCCTTAAGATATTCCTTTTAAAATAAAAAAATATATTATTTAATGTCCCCAGTTTCACTGCTTTCCTTTTCTTTCAGATTTCCTTATTTATTTATTAACAGCCTGTATTATTTATGCACATTATTTTTTCTCCATGCTCTGACAACAGATATGTATATATATATATGTGCGTACAATAATAAAAATTATTTTCAGTTTTAGGTAGCTTTCAATACAAAAAGCTACCTATTGCAGCCGTTCGGAGGAAAGCAATTCCAAAAAAAATTTGGTATATTTTCACCGATCATGACCCTCAGACCCCCAAACCACCCTCCGTTCAAATGTTGATATATATATATCAACATTTGTACAGATAAATCAACATTATATACACACACATATATGTATATATATATTTATTTGACATATGTCATGCTGTAGCTCTCTTATTTATGAACAGATTTGGATGTGATTTAGCATGTGTATAGGACATACCAAGTTCTTGGCCGAGTTCGTTGGCCAGCTTCATCCGCCATCTAGTTTCAAAATGGTGTCCAGTTAACATTTTTAAAACTTTTAAAAATTCAAAAAGATGTACAAAAAATTTAAATTGAAAACATTGTTTCTGTTAAGTGTTAGAACGCGATACAAGGATTCTGGAACATGTTTTGTTTTGGCTATATCTTAATAAATGGCTGAGATATGGCAGTTTGAAATTCTAATGTGGCTGAGATTTTGAAACAATATGATATCTGTTATGCTGTATCTCTCGTATTTATGAACCGATATGAATGTGACTGATCATGTATACAGAACATATCAAGGTGTTGACCGAGTTCGTTGGCCAGCTTCATGCGCCATCTTGTTTCAAAATGGCGGCAAGTTACATTTAAAAATTTATTTTTGAAAATTCAAAAAAATGGTTTAAAAAATTACAAAAATAAGTGTTAGATCGTGATACAAGGATTCCGGAACATATTTTGTTTTGGCTTTATCTTAAACTAGTCGGATGTGCCAATCCCAAAACTTTCTTCTATCTCAGTCATGTTAATACTTCAAAATTCGTTATCATATCCCCAATAAAATCAATATTTTTCGTTATTCCGTTGTACGTCAGCTGCTTTCGAATCGTCGGGTTACCGGGATGCGATCAACTGATGTATAATACTAAACTACGAAAAGTCCTTCAGGTCTGAACCGACAGGAACAGATAGCCTCCCTATTTCTTGGTTTTTCGATTTTAGCTAATTTTACTGGAAAACACGAAGGTAAAATGCGTGGAACCTAATTAAAGAAGATTCAATCCCAGTTCTCGTCAACATTGAATTTGAATGAGAATATCGCCAAATTAGTCCTCTACAGCCAAGTTGGCTTCATTTATGACAACCTATTTTGGTCGCCAAATTCGGCGATATTTCGCCAACTTTCGTCAAGTTTGGCGAGAATTTGACGTTGGCGAATATAAATATATAGTGATAAGCATATAATAGGATTAATTGTTACAACAATGAAAGAAAATTTGCCAAAACCATGTTAACTATAACTCATAAGTTAAACCCGTTTATGGATGAATTTTGCTGTCTTGTTTGAAAATGTCAGCCACCCTAAAATTTCAAACCGCTATATCTCAGGCATTTTTTAAGATAGAGGCAAAACAAAAATTGTTCCGGATTCTCTGAACATTTAACGAAAAAAAAAAATTGTAGGATTTCTAATTTTTTTGCACATCTTTTTGAATTTGAAATTGAATTTGGCTATTTTGACCTTTTGAATTTGGCTATCACAGCACCCCCTTTCGTCGAAATATCCCCAAATTCTGATAGAACCTGCTTGCCATAGCCAAAAACATAGAAAAAAATGTGGTTCAATTTGAAGCATAACTTCATACACTCTTAGATGGTACAATAGTGAAAATGGAACAAAAATATCGATCGCAGCGCCCCCTTTCGTCGAAATATCCCCAAATTCTGATAGAACCTGCTTGCCATAGCCGAAAGCATAGAAAAAAAATCTGGTCCAAATTGAAGCATAACTTCATACACTTTTCGATGATACAATAGTGAAAATGGAACAAAAATATCGATCGCAGCGCCCCTTTCGTCGAAATATCCGCAAATTCTGATAGAATCTGCTTGCCATAGCCAAAAACATAGAAAAAAAATGTGGTTCAATTTGAAGCATAACTTCATATACTTTTAGATGGTACAATAGTGAAAATGGAACAAAAATATCGATCGCAGCGCCCCCTTTCGTCAAAATATCCCCACATTCTGATAGAATCTGCTTGCCATAGCCAAAAACATAGAAAAAAAATTAGGTTCAATTTGAAGCATAACTTCATACACTTTTCGATGGTACAAAAAAGACCCACACAGACGGACAGACGGACAGACGGACGGACGGACAGACGGACAGACAGACATTTTGTAAAAACATGTTTTTCGGAATCTCTGACCGCTAAAACGTGTAAATCCGTCGAAAACCGGGAGTCGAAAAAAATTTCGATTACAATACTTTCTTCTATTATAGATAGAAGAAAGTAAAAATGGCTGAGATATGGTGGTTTGAATTTCTAGGGGGCTGACATTTTGAAGCAATCTGATTTTTGTTATGCTGTAACTCTCATCGAAAACCGGGATTGAATCTTCTATAATCGGGTTCCAAGCATTTTAGCTTCGGGCGTTTGAGTAAAATGAGTTGAATTTTTTAAAACATGGACTGTGAAAAGAAGAACTTCGATAAGTCGTAAAATTTAACGTATCATAAGTCGGTGAGCTTTAGCCGGGAAAGAATGGAATTCTTACTACAGCAAGCAAACTTCTTAATAACATCATAAATTTAAGAGATGCGCTAGTCCTTTCGGAAGAATTTTCTCTCTTTTTCAGCAGGCTCAAAAGACTAGGGCAGGTTATCACTAGGACAGGGGGAGCAAGACTGAAAGAAAATGGGAACGAAATGTTTTAAATTAGAGGAAGCAGTCAATAGGATAGCTGACATCAAGCTGACATCAAGCAATCACAAGAGGGCATTACCCAAGCAGGAAAACACAGAAGATAGGAAGACTTATAAAGCAAAATGAATAAACGACAATAAAAAATTAAATATTATTGTTTATAATATTTTAATTTTTGAATTTCTTTGTTTTTATTTCTTTATTATTATATACGTTTCTTATATTTGCATGTAATTCCCACCCCTGTCTTGTTCGTTTAAAATTCTCCAGAACTTGTGTACGGCGGTTGATGCGCCCGTGGCGGCGCAGCTCAGTTTCATTTTTTCTGACTCCGTCGTTTATTCACTCTGCTTCATAATTCGCCCTATGTTCTGTGTTCTACTTTTTGCGTAACGCTCTCTTGTGATTGGCTGATGACTCATGTATTCCTATTGGCTGTTTCCTCTAACCTATACCCTTGCCTTCCCATTTTCTGTCAGTCTTGCTGCCGTCTTTCAAGCCAATTTCTTTTGTGCCTGATGAAGGAAGACAAAGATCTTTCGAAAGGCCTAGCGCATCTCTTAAATTTATAGTGTCATTAAAAAGTTTGTTTGATTTATTATATCACACCAGAGTGTGAATCAACTATCTTAATGGAACTCTTTCTGTTGTATTTGTCTTCCTAAATATAACTTATTGAACAGTGAAAATTTGTAAGAAGTTTAACTTTTAAAAATTAAAGGCAGGACTATTTCAACAACATAATCTTTATTCCTACCTTATTTTGAACACTTTTGAAATTTATATTGAAATTTTACTTATTTGAATTAGAAAAAGTCAAATCTTGGTACTGAAGAAAAAAAAGCGTTAAAAAAACTAATTTTAACTTATTATCTCTATACTTTATTTTTTAGTCATCTGCTCTGAGATTTCTACTACAGATGTGCCGCAGTAGCTATTTTTTAAAAACATTCCCATTTTTATATTTTATTTTATAATGTTTTTAATGAAATTTCTTCAAATTTGTGGCAATTGGATTACTTCTATTCGTGCAGAGTAAAGAGAAGAAGTTTATTTATCTTTATTGATTATATTTTTATTAATGCTAAATTTGAAACTACTGAAGCGATTTCAATAATATGTTCATAGTTTTGGTAATAGTTAAACTGCCAATCCCCAAGAAATAAAATAACAAATACAGTAGTTACGAGATATCACAAACAAAAGGTCTAAGATTCTTTGAAACTTTTGTGTTATAACGGACCCCAAGAATGAATCGCTAAATAAAAGAGCATATATGACATTATAATAATATATGATGTATACAGGATTAAGCGAACCATTTGGGAGTCCTGTGTATATATCATTTCGTGACATATATGGCCAAATTATAGTCATATATGATGCACATGGTCTCTGTATAAGACATATATGATGTATTGTATATGGAACATATATGAATGTTTGAAGTGTATATGCATTTATACGTACGATGTCGATATAAGTTTTGCGATGATCTTGGCGAAATATAGCTGCAACATTGGTATAGTCGTAATTGTGGGGGCCGCTATACCACGAAAGTACCGATTTCTTGAAAAGAATGGATTTTCGAAAAAAGAATCACTTATCGAAATATAGATAATTATATTACAAATAATAATAATAATAATGTAATAATATATTAGATATCACTTAAACAGTTCGTGGGAAAAAAATACTTGAATATCAATATCAACTGCTTTCCATAGGATTTTGAAAAGATTTTTAGAAAAACAAAATACTCGGAAATATTTTCGAAAATCTATGGCAGCAGAGTATACTTTTTTGTTGTTAAGGCTGCTCGTCAGTAAACTTCCCGATTCCCCGCGCTAATGTTATTTCTATGGGCGTAGGATGCATTCGTATTTTTAAAATATCTCCTCGGAAAATTAATATTTTTAACTTCTGTTTTCTTTGTACTGTTCTTAAAGAATGTCTCTTTTTTCCTTAGTTGTCAATTTTTTCCTAAAATATATACTGAATTTTATATGAAATGTTAAAATCTTATTCAGCTTCGCTAAGATTTTAACACATAAAAATATAAATTAAGCACATAGTTTAGAAATATTTTGATAGCTAAGAAAAAAAAAGAGACATTCTTTAAGAACAGTACACAGAAAACAGAAGTTAAAAATATTAATTTCCCGAGGAGATATTTAAAAAATACGAATGCATCCTACGCCCATAGGAATAACATTAGCGAGAGGAATCGGGAAGTTTACTGACGAGCAGCCTTAAATTTAAATCTCGAAAATAGTTTAGTTTCTGGGGTTTTCTAAAGATAAAAAAGGTATTTCGTAATCGCGTAAAGGGTTATTATATATTTTCCTACATGATTGTATTATATTTTCATACACTAAGAAACTTTTGTATTTTTTTACTGTGTGATTCGCAGTTGCCTACTCATAATTTCCAAACCCTTTTGATTTCTCCCTTTCTTATTCTATTTAGATTGAATTTTGGATAAACTGAAGTTTCGCTAATCCGAACAGAAAACAATCCTAATTATTAGTGATTAGTAGGGCTCTTCTACATTTAAAAATAAAATGTTTTGTTAAACTTCAGTTTACTGTTAAACATATGCCACAAACAATTTCGATTATTATAATCTAATATAGAATTTAAAAAAATAATGCATCTAAAAATTTTAATTCTGAATTTACTTACAAAGTGAGTAAACAATTTTATTTTCTGATGAGAATAATCTAAATATCATTTAAAACTAGCCGCCACTGGCGACCAGTTTGGTCGCCCTTAAATGTATGTTAAGCATTGTAACAAATTATTTTTATTCATAATTTATTTTTTTCCTTAATCCCTCGCATAACTGGAAAAATCTAATAGACAAATCAAGAACTTTTGCGATCGCGGTAGCATTTCGCATATTTTTTGTTGTTATGTATTTCATCTTTCTTGACAAAAACCGCTTAACCCACTTAAGAATTTATGCTTCATGTCCGTTTGCTTATCACTTGCAATATGTTCGCTAATGCGGAGATTCTTAAACATATTTGGCGCAAAACAAAAATCGCGCCAACCTCGGTGCGTCCGTGACAGCTGTTTCAATTTAAAATACATGACGTTCACATTTTTCATTTAAAATAGAAAATAGAAAAATAATAATTATCATAAATCAAAACATTTGATTTCAAATTAAAGTATCGTTTCTAATTTGCACGCGCAAAAGATAAAAGCTGACAATTCTTTTCGAAATTTGATCCATTAAATATTATTACATGAGTTCAACTTACGTCAAAAAAGATCCGGAAGTTGAGTTGTATGGAACAGAATTAAGGTAAACTTTGACTGTCTCAGTGGTGCGGATTATTTTTTTTACGCCAGGCAGCGATCCAAAAATTCATGGTTTAATATTTTAAACATTCACAACGAATGAATCTTTTTTCTTTGTTTACTTTCATACATAGAGAATTTTAACTGCGAACCTAATTTAAACTGAAGTTATTGCAGAATGTATACATAATTCAACGTAAGTCATCTCTCAAATATTAATTTATTTTGAACGATCTTTCTAAAAATGTAATTTTTATGCAGTTTTATTTGCAAAAATAATTTTGAATAAAAATGGCCGCCTGGCATATGAAAAAGTGAAACGGACATCCCGGAACTGTTGATGACAGTCACATGACTTACGGTTTTATTATATAGATATTGAAATATATATATATACTAGTAAATCTTCAGATCAGGAGCCTCAACGTCAGCTCTGAAAGTCAATGTTTTTTTTTTTATCTCACTTTTCATAATATTTAACATCTTACAATCCGCAAATTAAATTTTTAAAATTACTACATACATATTTATACGCTTTTAAAATAATTTGAAGGTTTCAGAAATTAGAAACGTTTAATTAAACACGGTTTATGCAATAATATTCTGACATTCTTATGAACTTCTTATTCTATGTTTTAGATTAAAAAAGTACATTTCCCCCTTCCCCTAATCTTAACAAATTTATATTCGTGATTTACTATTGATTGTGTGAATGATTCTAGTATATCTTGGATTTCGTTCTACACAGTGGTTTTATTAGAATAAGCAAAAATTTCGAAAATAATTTCATGTTATCCTTATGCCTAAATAGCAATATTTACCTACCTGCCAACCACGAAACACTCGCATCTGATAAATAGGTTGAATAATATCTCGTGTACAAAAGCAACTTATAGAAATGTAAACTGAATCTTTTCATTTATATCTATTTCAGAAATTTAGTGCTATTGCAACTTTTGTTTCGGAAAACAGTTTTGATGGTTATTCTATAATATTTCTTTTACCTAAGTACATCCTGATCTAACTCGATGGCAATAGCATACTAAAATCTCCCCAAAATAGGCTTATTTAGAAACTTTTAAACTTATTGGGTAATCATTCATAATGCCCACTGTCAATTCACTAAATAGCAACCGTGGTTTGGTGCTATAAAGTATTTTTTATGATAACTTTGTATGATCTCAGTTTCCAGTAATAGTGATATTTCAGGCTGTATGGATGCGTTTTACTAAGCTAATTTCTTTAGATTAACCATCTCGTTGATCAAGATATTATATCCTATTTTAAAAGTAATACTAATTTTGAACCATGAAAAATCCATATCTCTTCTAGAAAATGAATATCTCATGTAAAAATGTTTCGGTTATCATTCTATAGTAGTTAAAAGGTAACTTGTTTCAAAATAAATTCTCATTTATTTCAATAAAATATTAAAATCACTCAAAACTATTTTATTTTGCGAATAAAATATTGCAGCAAAATAGTTTGAGTTATTTGAATTTTATTATTTTGATATTCTTTAAAATGTAGTTGCTAGGTTACGATTAAATTAAAGAGGAAAATAAAAATAAATACATTTTAAAATTTGCAAAAAATGATAGAATAAAATGTATTATATTATTAGAAAAGATGTATAAAATTGCACCAAACATTGTACACCTAATTTAAAAAATCTGACGAATGTATTAACAAAATTTCAAATTAATTTGAATAATTTAAGACCTGACTTGAAAAATTATAGCCTTCATAACTTACACATTAAATACATTAATCAAATGCGCCATTTTATTTCAATGGATGAAAATTTTCAAAATCGTCTGAATTCTCATAGGAAAGCATTATGACCTAAAAAGAAATGTTTTATATTTTCCGAACGAATGAACCAAACGTAACTAAAAACTATACAGCTAATTCCGGGTACCTCACCAACATACCTACCAAAAATCAAACTAATCGGATCATTTTTCGGCAGTTATCGCGGAACAGACAGACAGACAGACAGACAGACAGACAAACAGACAGACAGAAACCAAAAAATTTTCGGGCCTCCACAGTAAGCCTCAACTGACGTTTCGGCAATAAAGGAAAGAAAAAAATCCCTGACGGCTCGGCCTACGGGCACAGGTAGATTTCGAAGACGCAAACCGTGGGGCGCCTGTTTGTTGGGAATTGCAGAAGAAATGACCTTTTTGCCATGATGCAGCCCTTGGGACAGCCCACTTCGAAATCTAAATGTGTCTGTAGGCGGAGCCGGTAGGGGTTTTTTTGTTTTCAATTTTTTTAGCTATAAGGGTTGGTCCTATAAAAAACTTGTCAATATAAAAGTTGTAGATAATATTAAGAGGATTTATCACAAATTTAAGCGGATTGGATATCTTGTAAATTGACAAAGTTATAATTTTTTTTTCTGAAACCCTTATCCCCCCCCCCTCCTTAAGAGCATTTTTAATGATATCAAAAATCTGTCATACATAAATTTTCGGCCCTTTTCCTAGAAGTAATAATAACTTCAAACGGATTCAATACGTATCAAGAAGTTATGGGTTTTTTTCTATTTTCACAAAAGCCCCCCCCCCCATTTCCCCCCTCCCCTGGTTTGATTTTACCCATTAACGAACTTGAGCGCGATTGTATGCCCCTTGATTTTATGTATCAGTTTGGAAGAGATTTATGCAGAATTATTGAAAATATCGTGTCCATAAAAAAATGATATATATATATATATATATATATATATATATATATATATAGATAGATAGATAGATAGATAGATAGATAGATAAAGTTTTGAACTGGGGGTGGTTTTAGGTTCTGGTAGTCATGATCGGCGTAGATCTGTAAAATTTTTTCAAAAATTCCAACTTAGGGCAGAATGTAACAGGTAGTATTTCTTACGAAATCTACCTAAAAATGTTGAAATGAGTGTTTTGCACTAGCAACAAGCAGCAAAAATCTAAATTCTGGCTTGTAATGTCGAATTAAAACTTTACATATTAAAAAAAACTCTCACAATCATGAAAATGTTGTTAGAAAAATTATTAATGCTAGATTCTGGATTATATACAATTACATATGTGCATATGTATTTCCAAATGTTTCATAGTTTTTTAGACGCTTGTAAAATATATTTTCAAAGAATAGTTTGGCTTATATTTTTCAGTAAGAAATTAATTTTTTGTTTGAATTTCTTAGATGAAAATTCAGAGCATAATGTAAAATAAAATGTTCATTTCATTAAAATGAAATTTAATATACACCCTCTCTCATTTTTAAATATAAAGGGGGCAGCACTAACACTAGCGAAATCACACGTAAAACAGGCGAAATTTCTACACCCGTTTTTTATAAAAGTTTTGTCCAGAAGCGAAATTCTAAATTAATCGTTTGGCAAGAAAATAAAAATAAATATGGTACTTTTCGGTTAGCCGGGCGCCAATGATATATGTACATATATAAATACATATGTATATACATATATTTGTATATATATACATACATATATGTATATATATGTATATACATATATGTATATATATGTATATACATATATGTATATATATGTGCATGTATATATATGTATATGTAGATATGTGTATATATGTGTGTGTGTGTGTGTACATATACATGTATGTGTACCACTGGCGCCCGGCTAACCGAAAAGTACCATAAATATTCAACAGTTATGTTAATTTAAAATATAACTTAGATATTGTTTATTTAAAAATCGCTCAACTATTCATGTTTTTTCTAGTTCTTGATAAGTGATCAATGTATGACTTAAAAACTTTTTAAAAGGTATTGAAACCCATTCAATAATTCTAAAATATACAGGTACATCCATGTTAATTATTTTACATCATGCGATTTCATTTTTGTATCTGAAATCGTGGGCATAATCCTATTTAAACCCACCATTTGGCGTTTTTTAAAAATGATGCCACATTGGCGATTTCTAAATTGTTTACTTATATTTATCTTATTGTAACAAACAATAAGCAAGTGGTAAAATGTTGCCATTCTTAATTTTTAAATAGTTACACATAGGAAAAGTAATGGATTTAGCGACAAAAACGTCACTGAAAAATAGATTGCATTTATACGAGAGTAACAACGTAACGAATGTAAAATTTGATTCGTTCAAAACAATTTGAACAAAAGAATGATAATTTAAATACAGAATTATTAAATTAAACCATACAGAGTTCATTTTTTTAGATACTGCATTTATGAGTGAAATAAAATATTTTATTTGTCAAATTTAATAATATAGATATACAAGTGGGTAAGTGTGATCGAAGATCGCACAAAGGGTTTCGTTTAATATTCCTTTCAAAACCCTTTATCCTTTCTTTAATAAATCCAAATAAATTTCATTTAGCAAAAAAAAAAAAAAAAAAAAAAAATCATGTTTTATATAAAGTAAAAATTTATTGGTTTATTTTTATCGTTTTTTCGAATATCTGAATAGACACAATAGCGGGCTAAGCACGCTATTATACTCTGTAATAATATATGTCATGTGTATTAAATGCGATATTTAAAAAAAAAAAAAACTAGTTTATATAAAACTAGCTAACCCGCTCGGCGTTGCCCGGGCTTGAGATAATTACAATCTCAGAGAAAGGCGTTAACCCCCTCCCTTCCCATACCCGCAAATATAATGAATAATTTGTTCAAGAGAACCACCGTCACCTACATTAACGCGATCATTAAAAAACGAATTACATTTTTCTGATAATTATAACATAACGAAGACGCTACGCTAAAATAGCCGGCAGATGACAACCTTTCCCGACCTCAATTTCAAATCTATATCTTAATGAGTTACCTAAATTTTTGTTCTTTAGTAAAAATTGACAATTATTTCCTTTCATTTTCGCAAACTAAATGGAGGGATCGGCCAGAGAAACAGATCTCTTTGTAGTTCAGTTTTTAATGAAAGCAGATCCAAGTCTGAAACTTTCTCGAATTGTTTTCACCTGTGCCGGCAGATTTTTGGCAGTTTTTTTTGCACAAATTAAGAAAATTTACCGACCGAATTTTTCAAAAATCCCATAGTCAGATGCAGATTTTTTTTTTTTTTTTTTTTTAACATATGCTCAGAAATTTGCGAATTGATATCTCAATTAGTTTTCTTAAAATTCGCTAATGAGTAAAATAATTTCGAATTAGTTCAATTCCGCATGCAAATCCAATGCGCCTGTTCGTTTCTTTCGCCATTTTGATTTAAAAGATGTCATTTTAGAAACGATGGTTAGTGAGAATCTAATTAATATCTTGGGTAATTATCAAAATATTAAGATTATGACATTCAGGTGCACCAGGAGAATGTTTGGACTACCTAAATCTAAATTTCCAGCCTTCTAGGTGGGCTAGATTTTGCTAGCCATCGCAGTCTGACACACACACACACACACACACACACACACAGAGCGAAACTTTCTTTTATTAGTATAGATAGATATTTAGACCTTTTGCGTAATCCTCAGTAATCCAGGTCCATTTTGCCAAATTGTGTATTTTAGAAAGTAAGACTTTTTGTGACAGTTCTTTAAAAGTATCTACAATTTTGGAATCAATTTGGAAATCGTCTGCATTCTCATAGAAAAGCTGTATGACCTAAGAAGAAATGTTCTATATTTTTCGAACGAATGAACGAAATGTAACTAAAAACTGTATAGCTAATTCCGGG
This sequence comes from Maratus michaelseni, assembly GCA_963931845.1. NCBI lineage: Eukaryota > Metazoa > Arthropoda > Arachnida > Araneae > Salticidae > Maratus > Maratus michaelseni. Next base: position 216,017,294 of record OZ007595.1, on the reverse strand, counting down.
TACTTCACCAACATACCTACTAAAAATCAACCAAATCGGATCATTTTTGCGGCGGTTATCGCGCAACAGACAGACAAACGGAAACCAAAAACTTTTCGCGTCTCCACAGTGAGTCTCAACTGACGTTTCGGCGATAAATAAGACAATTATTACAATTCAAAAATACTGGTAGCAATTTGAATTTTTAAAAAGCTTGTGAAACTGGTAACACCATGGTATACATATACATATACATATACATATACTTCTGATGTTTGTCATCCCTAACGTAAGACAATGGTTGGTGCAAGTAATGTTCGTGTAAAGTGTATTTTCAGCATGCAATGTTTTAACTACAATTAAATTAAACACAGGTAAAATGCCAAAGGCTTCTTAACACAGATAAGTTGTCAGCGGGCCAGTTATGGCCTGCGGGCGATGTATTTGACATGCCTGATTTACAGGGACACGCAAAAGGTTTTGGGTACCGTACTGTATCTGAAATACTGTCTATTAGCGATAATTGCTGGAAGTGTGTTTTCAGTTATTGTATGGCGCTTATAAGTTTAACTAAATTTTTACATACTACGTGGTGTGTGTGTATAAATGCTGTATATCATATACAGGGCCACACAAAATAATTCGTAAACATTAGAGAGTATACACACGAATTGCTTAAATGTGGTTTTTAATAGAGCTAGGCCTTTTCAAGTTAAACCATATTTACTATACTAAGAGATGTTTGTAGAATACAAATAAAATCATATACAGGGCCACACAAAGAACTGTCTACATGGTTGCCTATATGGAGGCTATTTTTTGAAAGAATGGTTTCAGTAGTTTTAAGCGTGGTTGAGCCTGAATTAAATTTTAGCTTAATGTGTAGCGTGTATAAATGTCTGTTAGGTAATATACAGGGTTCTATACAAAAAAATTCCAGTATGTTTTCGTCTATTGGTAGAAATTGCTTAAGACGAATTTTCAACATACACTGACGGAAAAAAAACCCCTAACACCAAGAAAAAATTATTGTAGAGCAATGAAATTTTGACAATGTATTTGTCTAGTTAACATGTTTAATTGATTACATTTTCAAGATCACATGTTAATTTAAACTCAAGAAAATGCATTTCAAATGTAAAATGCTGTTACATTAATAGCCGGTGTAACCTCCAGAATTTCGAATGCAAACCTGCAAACGTGCATGCATTGTGTCATACAGGTGCCGAATGTCACTTTGTGGTATAGAGTTCCATGCTTGTTGTACTTGTTGTGTCAATATTGGGACGATCAGTGCTGGCTGTGGATGATGCTGGAGTTGTCGTCCAATGTTATCCCATACGTGCTCAATTGGAGATAGATCTGGTGATCTCGCAGGCCAAGGTAACATGTCGACACCCTGTAGAGCACGTTGCGTTACAACAGCGGTATGAGGGCGAGCGTTATGATGTTAAAAAACTCCCCCTTGAATGCTGTTCATGAATGGCAGAAATACAGGTTGAATTACGAGACTGACATACAAATTTTCATTCAGTGTGTTTGGGATAACCATTAGAGTGCTCCTGCTGGCGTAGAAAATTGCTCCCCAGAATATGACTCCAGGTGTAGATCCATTTTGTCTAGGCCGCAGACAGTTTAGTTGTAGGCGTTACCGTGATTTCCTTCTGACCAACATACGGCCATCAATGGCACCAAGGCAGACCCTACTTTCATCAGAAAACACAACAGATCTCCACTCCGTCCTCCAATGAGCTCTGGCTTGACACCACTGGCGACGCAAACGACAATGACTTGGCGTTAGTGGAATGCACGCTACAGAACGCCTAGCTCGGAGCTTCCCTTGAAGTAACCGGCTTCTAACAGTTCGTTGTGTTACTGTGGTACCAACTGCAGCTCGAATTTCTTCCGCAGACGCAGTAAGATGCGCCACAGCCGTACGCCGAATACGGCAGTCGTCCCTCTTAGTAGTGCCACGTGGCCGCCCGAATCTTGAGCCTGTACCATCCCTTGACCACTACTCCCAACAATCATGCACAGTGGATACATTCCGGCCAAGTCTTTCTGATATATCGCGGAAAGAAAATCCAGCTTCTCGTAACCCTATTATACGACCTCGTTCAACTTCGGCGAGTTGTTGATAATGGCTTTTTCGTCTTCTTAAAAGCATTTTTGGCTAACATCAACTCAATACGTCAAATTTCGAAGATAAATAACGCTCACGAACTTTACAGCATGCATTTAAAGCAAACCTGATTTGCAAGTTCTGAGTGGCGCCACTAGCGCCACACTTATGCGCGAGTCGCGAAATTTGAATCGATGTCATCTTTCAGATGTATAAACACGCCTACCAAATTTCGTTTATCTAACACAAGTTTTTCTTGGTGTTGGGATTTTTTTTTCCGCCAGTGTATTATGTGTTTGCTTACTATAACTAAATTGTAGCATACTATGTAGAATATATATATAAATCTATTGATCAAATACAGGGCTGCACAAAATAATTGGAGTACTTATCTGTTTATGGGTGGTAATTTGGCTGAAATCTTGGTTTTCAAATGTGTTATGCGTATTCTAAAATATTTACTTAGGTATTGTATTTACCTTATTAAACAGCAAAATTTTTTTTAATTTTCTGGAAATGTTCGAAAGTGTTTTATAATCGATGCTTGATACATGATTTTTCTTTCTTGTCCTTTCTTTCCTTTGAACTTTAAATGAAACGGGTGAAATATTTATACTGTAAGTAAAATTAAAGCAATACGAATGATAGTATTGGGAGCAATATTTGGCTATTTTTCACTTGCGCATGACTAACACAAAAGTACCAAAATTCCTAATAAACTATTTTTGTATAGGAAAGCTTCATTATATTGAGTGGGAGGAAAGTAAAATTGAAATAAAAACACCTTTAAATTAAAAGTCATTTTTCCCGAGAGAGAATTCATCTGCTGTTAAACGAAATGAATGCGTTCTGGAAATATATTTTTAAAGATAAGTTAGCGTGAATAGTATTCTATTAGCAAACCAATCTTTCTTATGTTGGGGGCCAATATTATGCCATTATTGCATTCATCAGAAATATTTCCAATGTAATGCTAGTATTAGCCAATATTGCATTGCAATTGGAAATATTTGCAATGATCAAAAGCATTCCAAAATAGAGGCATATAGCAACATACATACATAGTATCATATGATTTGGAGAGACAACTGCAACAATCAATGGTTTTTAAGTGTATCGTTTTTAATTATTCAAATTAATTCAACAACATGGTAAACAATAATCTCATCAAAAAGTCACCTGTAAAAAATGCAGCCAAGTCTCGTAACTCATTTACCGTAAAACGTACTGAGATCGTATAAAGCCAAGTTTAACTATCTTATTAACTCTGAAATTTTCATTCACAAATCACTCCTAGTCTCTACATCTTTAGTTAATTATTATTTTGTGACTTGGCAATAACGTAGCACGAGAATGTAGTGTATATAGTTAGTCTTAATCAAATAATACTATAACATATTAAAGTGTAATAACTTCCCTGTGCGTATATAATTTGCCTTAATTAAATTATCCCATCCCATCCCATAACATAGTAAGGTGTAATAACTTCCCTGTGCTGCGTAATTGCCAAGTCCCAAAATAATAATTAACTAAAGATGTAGAGACTAGGAGTGATTTGTGAATGAAAATTTCATAGTTAATAAGATAGTTAAACTTGGCTTTGTACGATATCAGTACTTTTTACGGTAAATGAGTTACGAGACTTTGCTGCATTTTTTACAGGTGACTTTTTGATGAGATTTCACTTCTTTTTGTAAGTAATCCTCCTTTTCTTGATTTTGGATTATTTTTGGAGATCATCCACTGATTTTCGCTAAGCCCACACTCTGTCCCTATTATTTACAGGTATCAAAAATTTGAAGCTTTAGTTTCGTTTGCAAAGTACTGTAGATAAAAAGAGATTTCGGGTCCCTAGGCAAGCACTAAGTTATGGAAGGGGGAGTGTCAAAAGTACTCTCAATTGCTTCCAGGATAGGTGCTATCCATCTGAGATATTACTCGCAGCCCTAGATACAAAATCGAATTATTTTCAAATTTTCGACTTTTTATAAATTTATTGATTTTTCGATTTTAATTCTAAGTTACCTGATTGTCATGCCAATATAGTAATTATTTGATCCGTCTTCTTAGCATCATTTAGGTTCAATTTAGAGATAAATCAAGTGAATCTTAGAGTCACCATGATTTTATTTAGAAAGGACTATCAAGCCATAACCAGCCAGTAATGTCGGGAGGGTAGGGGGAGCTGTGAAAATTTTTGTGGGGCTAACATCATTTAACAATCCATATTTCATATGTGAAGTAAATAGAGTACAGCCTGTGAAAGAAAACAAACCTGCCTATAAAGAAATCGCCTATATCGTAGCCAGTCTATAGCGGAACTTTTCGATAACGAAATTCGTAAACAAAAGAAAAAAAAACATAATCCAGGGGAAATAACATAAAACAATTAGGGGCGTTGTACTAGCTAATAAGACAATTATCTTAAAACTAATGCTTCTAGCAGTACAAAATCATATTGTTTTCGAATTTTTGATTTCTTAAAGGTATTTCAATTTTTCGATTTTATTTTCGTTTAACGAATATTTTAATTGTTCCTTTTAATGAATAGTAAATACTACCTTTACACCAAGTTCTAAGTTAGTTTCTAAGACTACAAGATAAAATTATTTTCAATTTTTATTTTTTCGAATTTTTTTTATAATTGTCTGGATTTTTTTAATTTTTTCATATTTTGTATCCTTTATTACAAATTTCAAGTTTCTAACGCTACAAAATCGAATTATTTTGAAATTTCCGATCTTTTTCGAGTTTTTTATTCTATTTTCGAATTTATTATATTTTAATTTTTCCTTTTTCTGTATCCTAAACAATAAGTTTACGCCGAATTTTAAGTTCTAAAGCTACAAAATCGAATTTTTTTCAATTTTTCGAATTTTCGAATTTTTTTTTCGAATTTTACAGATTTTTTATTTAAATCTTTTTTTTTTTTTATCCTAAATACTACCTTTATTCCAAATTTTAAATTTCTAGCTTTACAAAATCGAATTATTTTCAAATTTTCGTTTTTTTTTCGATTTCTTGATTTTATTTTCAATTTTTGTTGAGTTTTTAATTTTTTCTTTTTCTGAATCCTAAAGACTACCTTTACACCAAATTTTCAGTTTCTAAGACTACGAGATCATATTATTTTCAATTTCTCTCTTTTTCTTTCTTTCTTTCTATTTTCTTAAATTATCCATATTTTTTTAATGCTTCCTTATTTAGTATCTTAAATATTACCTTTATTCCAAATTTCAAGTTTCTAGCGCTATGAAATCGAATTATTTTCAAAATTTCCTTATTTTTCGATTTCTTTCGATTTTTTTTTTCGAATTTTATTGCGTTTTTATTTTTAACTTATTCTGAATCCAAAACACTATCTTTACCGCGAATTTTAAGTTTCTAACGCCAAAAGATCAAATTATTTTTTTTTTCAATTTTTTCGAATTTTTCGAATTTTTGATTTTTTTTCCAATTTTGTGGATTTTTTAAATTTTTCCTATTTTGCATCCTAAATACTACCTTTATTCCGAATTCCAAGTTTCTAGCGCCACAAAATTGGATTATTTGAAAATTTTCGATTTTTCGATTTTATTTTCAATTTTTTTTTGTGTTTTTTATGTTTTCTTTTTCTGAATTCTAAACACTACCTTCACACCAAATTTTAAGTTTTTAAGACTACAAGATCGTGTTATTTTCAATTTTCAATTTTGTTCGATTTTTTGGAATTTTCGATTTTTTTTTTCGGATTTTATAATTTTTCCTTTCTTTGTATCCGAAACACTAGCTTTATTCCACATTTTAAGTTTCTGTGGCTGCGGGATCTACCCAAGCTTTTTGATGACGGGAGAGTGAGTGAGTGTGTGAGTGACGAAAAATCGAAACTTTGAATTCATATATCGTCTGTACTAATTTATGGGTATTTTTTTAATTATCCATATTTTTTAATTTTTCCTTATTTAGTATCTTAAATATTACCTTTATTCCAAATTTCAAGTTTCTAGCGCTATGAAATCGAATTATTATCAAATTTTCCTTATTTTTCGATTTTTTTATTTTATTTTCTAATTTTATTGCGTTTTTTATTTTAACTTATTCGAAATCCTAAACACTATCTTTACTACGAATTTTAAGTTTCTAAGGCTAAAAAATCAAATTATTTTAATTTTTTCATTTTTTTTTCGAATTTTTCGAATTTTTGAATTTTTTTATCGAATATTCCGGAATTTTTAATTTTTCCTTATTTTGCATCCTAAATACTACCTTTATTCCGAATTCCAAGTTTCTAGCGCAACAAAATCGGATTATTTGAAATTTTAGAATTTTTTTGGATTTTTGGATTTTTTAAATTTTGCTTTCGATTTTTTTGGTGTTTTTCATGTTTTTCTTTTTCTGGATACTAAACACTACCTTCACACCGAATCTTAAGTTTCTAAGACTACAAGATCGTATTATTTTCAATTTTCAATTCTGATGGAATTTGTTGAATTTTCGAATGTTTTTATTTCGAATTTTCCGGATTTTATAATTTTTCCTTTCTTTTTATCCTAAACACTACCTTTTTTTCCAAATGTCAAGTTTCTAGGGCTACGAGGTCTACCTAATCTTTTTGATGACGCGTGAACGAGTGAGTGAGTGAGTGACAAAATATCGAATGTTTGAGTTCATATATCGTCTGAACTAGAAAAGACAGAAAGTTGTAATTTTAAATTTTGGTCCCGTGTGCCAAATACTCTAGAAAAACGAAGTTTCAAATTTTTGTGATACTCCAGCGGGGAGATATGGGGGAGGGGGGTGTCAAAAGTGCCAGAAAAGTATGCTTACGGCTGTCCTCTCTCGTCCCCTCTCTGCCGTGCCTCCAGATTTGTTTACCATCGTAAACAAATGTTTGAAAAGAATCAAATTTATATCTGGAGATACAGCTTCTCGCAACATCGTAAAGGAATATTTGGAGAGAAAAAAATCACATCTGTTATGCCACTCGACCGTGGTGGATTTGGTGAGGTCTTGTCCGCTGTGACACCTAAAAATGAAGCTGTTGCTATAAAAATTGTCAAGAATACCCTCTCATGGAGGATGGAAGAGCTAATCTGGCGCCTGTATTGGATCATCCAAATATCTTTCCACTGTATTATGCGTTCGATTTAAATGGTTCAAATTTAATGCTCTACGTTATGCCGAAGCACCCAACCTCTTTGGATAAAGTGATCAGAAATTCAAAATTTCTAGCTGATCCTTATGGATTAAATAGAATTCGTAAATGGCTACAAAATACTGCCGAAGGATTACACTACCTGCACCATAAAGGCTTCGTGCACTTGGATATTAAGTCCGACAATGTGCTGATAACTGCCGAAGATACGGCTGTTTTGTGCGATTTTTCGGGAATTAATTTTTTAAAAAATGCCATGTACAATGCTAGCTTCTCCTTGTGTATACAGGCCTCCTGAAAGTTTTAGAACATCGGAAAAAGTAGATGGTGCAGCGTTTTATATATGGACATATGCATTGATGTCGCTTTATGCATTGACGAAAATCTGGCCAGCCTATTACTTAGGAGATGTGTATGATTACAATTCGTGGCAAACTAACATCGAACCTGTCCTGAAAGAATCTTTAAAGCCTGGAAATTTTAACAGAAATATGAGGTCATCGCTGCCTGCAGTTGCAATGACAGATATCTGTATCACCCACGACTTCGTGTCGACCTCGTTACACTGGAATCCTAATTACCGACCAAGTGCACGCCAAATACTGGAACATCCTTTCCTGTCGATAAGAGATTGCCAGAATAAAATATCTCTTAGTGAAGTATATAATAAGAATGGTGCAAAAATTACAAATCCATTGCTGCAAGAAACCAAAGAGAGTCCTGTAAATTTAGTTTCCAGTCAAAAATATGTTAAAAAACATTCCACGAACCCAGTTTTTGATGAAAAGCAAGTCTTTGAAACTAAAGGATCAGATGTCGACGAATTACTGACAGAAAACAATTTTGACGACCTACACGCTTTAAATCAGTGTTCGACAGAAAACCGTGATGTGGACAATACTCCAGTCCAAAAAGCATCTCCAAAAAAGAAGAAAAAATTCGGCTGAAAAATAAAAGGCAGGATAACAAAAAATTGGAATCGGACATTGAAAGGCGCAAGAAAGAACTGCGCACTATTCCTCGATTATATGACTGAGATGCATTGGACAGAACATTGGACAGTTTTAGGTGTTTAATGCTGAGCAACCTAGTCCGCGAAGCCTCATCTGAGGGGGAGACTAGGTCAGCATGAAGGGTTTTCTCCGTATCACAGGTCTATCTGGCCTAAGTCTGTGAGAGCCTCTTTTCCTTAAAATAAAGAGTGCCCTACGAGATGGTGGAAGAGGTTGACGTTCCTTCGTAGGCTTTCTACTAACATTCCACCGGCCATAAAAAGAATCAAAATATCTATACTAATAAAAGAATGTTTAGCTCTCTGGGTGTGTGCGTCTGTCTGCGATGGCTAGGAAAATCTAGCGCACATAGAAGTCTCAAAATTTAGGTGAGGATAGTCCAAGGCCTCTCTTGGTGCACCTGAGTCTCAGACTTTTAATATTTTGAAAATTAGAGTAGCTATTAATTAAAAACAGATCAAAAATCACAAATAAAAGACTCTCTTTCGAAATCCACGCACGCATGCTCAGAAGCCTTTTTCCAAACCTTCCGTGAAGAGAAGAAACAAAGCGATAGTCAATCCGTTTCTTTTTCGTTTTTTCTAAATTTGCCACGGGCGACCAGTCGTAAATACGGAAGAACCGTTTACATATTCTCGAAGAACGTACCTTTATGTCTCGAACGATTATGTCGGTTCGAAAAAAAATTACATTTAACCCTTTCAAAAAAAATCAAAAGACGTCAAATTCATTGTTTTTTTAATTTTCTCCCGTTTTTCGAGTCTTGCATCCGCCAGACTACAAGAGAAACGGAAAAACGAAGTTCACCAAATTAAAGATTTGACTTGTCAAAGTCACCTTTTATTTTTAAAAATACAAAAGTTAACCCTGCGAAAAAGTATATTTTCTGTATGCGTTTCGCGATTTTTAGGATTTTGCCGATTTTTAAAAATTCATATCAGCAGTTCCGAGTGAGTTATGAAAACTAAAAATTCCAGACAATATCTACATTCGTTCCCTTTTCGTAATCTGTAATCATTTTTCAAAAATACGAATATTAACCCTTCGAAAAACATTCGCGCGCAGGACTCACTTTACGAATTCCGATTTTGTGCGATATGTAAAATCGCGCATAGGTCACAAAAAAAAAAAAAAAAAAAAAAAAAAAAACACTTTAAGGATATCTACATTTAATGAGGTTTAGGCAGAAACCTTTAGTTACCCTTTTTAAAACGTTTTTTACCATAAAGTCAATTTCGCATTTTTAACGATAACTATCTTAAAAATTTTAATCTGCGTTTATAAACAAGATACGATAAACTAACAAGTGGGTAAGTGTGATCGAAGATCGCTCAAAGGGTTTCGTTTAATATTCCTCTCAAAACACTTTATCCTTTCTTTAATAAATCCAAACAAATTTCATTTAGCAAAAAAAAAAAAAAAAAAACTTATGTTTTTTGTTTTTAATAAAGTAAAAATTTATCGGTCTATTTTTTTTTGTTTTCTCGAGTATCCAAACCAGCCCGATAGCGAGAGAAGCCGGCTATTATATTCTGTCACGCGGACTAAATGCGATATAAAAAAAATAATTTCAAAATTAAACATGTTGTACACCTTCAAAATGTTAAAATATGCGAATATTTCCATAATCGTATTTTTATGATGATTCAATACATTTCTCAAACTCATATATCTACTATTCTCTATTACTCATATGGATACTCACTTTGTATTATTCTCAAACATCTGAAAAATTCGTTAAACTTCCAATATGACGTGAGATTTTCTTTTTAATTCTCTAATGACGTGATATTAATCTGCTTTGTGTATATACACATACTCATACTCCTTCTATTATTGAGAAATCTTTGAAAATTTCCTCTTTATTACCACTATGACGTCAATGATTTTTATTTCATATTAATCTTTTTTTCAATGGGTGAAATCTTTTTTTCAATGGGTGGATTTCATTTTCATTTTTCACGTGGAATTATCACAAGTGATAATCATTTGTTTACCAAGATAAAGGATTATTTGGGTGTCCAATGCTTCCGGAGCGACGACGACGTCCAAGAAGAGGTGAAACGCTTCCTCAGCGGCTTGGCGGCAGAGTTCTACGACATTGGATACAGAAATTGGAGCACCGTCTACAAATATGCTTAGAAAAAGATGGCGATTATGTAGAGAAAACATTCTTCTTTCCAACGATGTAAATTTCTATGAGAATAAACAACGTTGTCTATTTGTAAATTTGATGGGAACCTTATTTCTGGATCGACCCTCGTATATATGCTACATAGTTTGCTAAAATTTAGTTCTGTTAGGAAACGCTTAACGCAGCTGAAAATTCCGTTTCATCAATTCACTAAACGGAAATGAATTCGGATTCTTTTGTACAGCCTTGTATCTATATAATTTATGCACACCAAGTAATATGCAAAAAAAAAATTGTTACATTTAAAAATTGATAACACAACTGAAAATGCACTTCCAGCTGCTATCGCTCATAGAAAGTACTGCATCCGAACAATTTTTTGTTTCCTTTTATATGAAGGGTAAATGCTATGAGCATCATTTTCAGCAGTAAGCGTCTTATTTTGCACCTCAGTGAAATATATCAATTTCAATATGTTTGAAATAGATATTATTAAAACTAGGCCATCCAACTCGGGCTTCCCGGGATAGAGAATATATATAAACTATTTTTTGTTATTGAACACTTTAATAGATTTTTTACATTTAATGATTTTTGTTTGAGTGCCTGCTAATAACACCAAAGAGCATTTTTATATGAAATATGTCAATTATATATTCAAATAATGTGTTGAAATTTATTAAAACTGGTAATTACTTACCCATCATACGTAGTATAAGGTAAGTCTTGTAATCGTTTTAAAAATCGAAAAACATTTTTTGACGGATTTACACGTTTCAGACACTGGAGATTCCGAAAAACCTATTTTTAGAAAAAAAAAATTGCCGTCCGTCTGTGTGTCTGTGTGTGTGTCTGTGTGTGTGTCTGTGTGTCTGTAAACGCTCTATCGCCCGAGGAAATTGAGATAGAGACTTGCAATTTGGTATGTACTTAGTATGTAATAATGGGAAGAAGCCTATTTCATTTCAATAACCTCGATTAACCGGAACTATTTTATTCGGACTCTCGAAATATTCGTTCTGATAAAAGGTATATAAAATTTTTCGAAATTGTTTATTTTAAGAAATGAATATAAAAGACAATAAAAAAAGATAAATTTTGCATAAAGCATGAAGTCGATCGGATAATGAGTTGCCGAGATATTGGGAATCGTATTTTCCACACTCTTCGATTTTTCATAACCCTGTATTTCATTCAAATTTCACTTCAAAGATATATTTTAATTGGAAATTTGACGCTTAATCAGATGCAATAAACCGCTAGTTAATAGAATTATTATTTTTGGAGTTATAAGGATGTTTCTTTCAAGCAATTCAGTAATCGAGCCTTTAAAGTTTGTGACGTCATCAAGCCACGATTTTATTTGAATTGCAATGCATTTTATAAGTAGTTTACACATTTTTTATTTTAATATTTTACATTATGCATATCCATGATGGGTAAGTATTACGGTGGCCCCCAATGACTAGTTTCGTATTGGTTTCGTGTCAGAAGTTAATAGCCGAAGAAATCGCTAAAAATTTCGTTATCTGTAGCAGTTTTTTTTTTTTTTTTTTTTTTTTTTTTTTTTTTAATTCTGATAATTTCAGCTGTTTTAAGCGTTTATTTCAATTACATTTCTGCTAAATCTGTGTTTTATTTAACTATTTTATTTATTCCTTAATGAGGCTTAAATTTCGTTGTGGAATATTAGCTGGAAACAAATGCTGAACTTTTTATACTGTTTAAACTGCAAACAGATTAATATTTTGAAATCGTCTGCAAGCGATAGAGAGATTTAAAAAAAAAAAAGCATGCGTGAAATTTAATTTAAATTTTATAATAAATCCGTCAATTAAGATACAGTTTTCAAATCCATCGCATTTGAAAATAGATTTTTTTTTCCCTATATAACGGTGTAAAAATTAAAAATGTGTGATGTTTAGAAATTAAAAAAATTGCAGTAACAAAAATCGCAAAACCGAAATTTCATCGTCAACTGTAGCCATGCGCAAAATGACGTCAGCATTACGCACGGACACGTTTGTCCTTTATAATGTAGATACATTGCAAACGATTTTTCTACACAGACGATAATGGAACGGAATACTTTTCAGTGTCCCTGTAAATGTACTATGAATGCATACGCACTTCATTTTCAATACCGAATATACCACAGTAATTTTCAATAACGTATATTAGTTACATAGCAATCCGATTATATTTGCGTGAGTTCGAGCTCGGGCAGACAGACGGACAGACAAATGAACACTTTTCAACTATATTTAAAATTTGTCGATTGAACTGTTTGAATTAAAAAATATTAAAAACTGATTTAAAAGCTTAAGCCATGTAAGTATGCTTACGTTTCCGCAGGCGACCAAGTTAGAATGGCGGTGAGTTTTTTCTTACCGCCATTTTAACTTGGTCGCGTCCATGTGAAAAAAAAACAATGGCACTCCGGGAGTGCCGACAGAAGTGAAAACTTGAACAATTACGTGTGTATTTTTTGAATCGTCAGGAAACGTTTTATTGCGCAGGAAATACTTTTAAATGAAGTGTTTTTTTTAATTCATTATTATAAACTACTACTACAAAAACTATATTACAATTTTCATTTAATGCGCTATTGTACATGAAAAAAAATGCATATTATTTTACATACAAAAATTGCAATCTATTGCTTAAAACGTAAATTTACAAATAAATGAAATATAAAATTTAATTAATTGGTATTCTTTGAAATGAATACCAATGAAACTTATGAATTTTCATCCACAATTTAAACAACTCTCAATACATTCATCATTTCTTCCATGAGATTTAGTTTCATATCTTATGTAATAACATTTATCTGCAAAATAGGGTTCCCGCCTCCTATCACTCAAAAAATGACTTCTTTGCTGCCTGTCTTGTTTACTGTATTCATGAGCATTATGCTTTTTTCTATCTTCATACTGCGCGTATTGTTTGCGGTATCTATAATTTCTATCAACAAATTTTCTTTTCTATAAAATGATTTCACTTCATTTCCGTATCAGTAACCACGTTTCTTAAAACTTTCGTGAAATATTTCATTATTTTCATTTTTTTTAATTACTTCCGTCTATTTTTCTCGTGCTTGTTAAATTATAATATTTTCCGTGTTTTGTTATTTCATTTTTAGCACTTTCCAACCTAGTTGAAAAGTGCTTATGACTTCGGTTTGTCTGGCCGTCTGGCCGTCTGTCCGTGCTCTAACTCCCGTAAATATGCTCGGATTGCTCTGCAATTTTTATATGTTATTGTCGTTATATATGGTACGTTCCCTATTTCAACTGAAGTGTGTAGCACTTATAGTTTTCTTACAGGGACACTCAAAAGAATTCCGTTACATTGCGGTCTATGGGGAAAAATCATTTGCGGTTTATTTTAAAAATGTTTCACTATTGTAAACGCATTGAAATTTATATAGATCACTAAGATGCATTAGAAGAAGCTTAATATGGAATAGTAGGTGTATAGCACTTAGAGTTACTTTACAGGGACAGTCAAAATAATTCCGTTACATTACGTCTATGGAGAAAAATCGTCTGCGGCTTATTTAAATAATGTTCCACTATCTTAAACGCATTGAAGTTTATATATATTACTAAGGTGCATTACAAGAGGCTTACTACAGAATAGTGTGTGTATAACAGTCATCGTTCATTTACAGGGACACACAAAAGAATTCTCTACTGTCTGTTAACAATAATTCCTGGAAGTGCGTTTTAAGTTACTAAACGCGATTTTAATCTTAACTAGCTTTTTGTCTATTACGTGGTGTGTATAAATTCTGTAGATCCTATACAGGGCAGCACAAAAGTTCGCGAACACATTTCCGTTTATTGACAGAAACTCCAGAAGGAGAATTTAAACGGTGCTACGCGTTTCCTAACTAAACTAAAATTTAGCATCCTATGTATATATACAAATCTATAGATCATATACAGGGCTGCATAAAAGTATTCGGACATTTTTCCGAATATTGTATATATTGAAAATTCCTGAAATTACGTTTTTAAATATGTTATGCGTTTTCCAAATTGTTTACTTAGATGTCATCTTTCAGCTTATTAAACGGTAATGATTTGTAAAATTATTTTAGAAGCGTTGGAAAGTGCTACATAATCTATGCTTGACGCATGATTTTTTGTTCTTGTTATCTTTTGATTTGGTCTCGCGAGTTGAATCACTTTTATATGTTTTCACCGCGCGTGCTAAATTTATCTTTAAATTATTTTCTGAATTATTTTTATTCATAATACCAATCATTTCGCTTTCTGCACGTGAACTATTTCCTTTTGATACTTTCGCTTCATTGTATGAATTGGCAACATATACAGTGGTGTCGGTAACAGGGTCGCGAATTCAATAGTTTTTTCCCATCTCAAAAAATGCACAACGCGCCTAAAGAAGTTTTCACTTCAAAACTATAAGTGCTGCACACTTTATTTTGAATTCCGAACATGCCATAGTAAACCTCAGTAATATATATCAATTGCATGTCAGTTCGAATATATATACGTGAGTTAGAGCACGGACAGACATACAGAAAGACGGCAGACAGACAGAGAGACGACAGACAGACAGTTTAAACCGAATTCATAAACTCTTTTCAATTATGTTGGAAATAACTAGTATGCGCCATTAGAAAACTTTCTTCTATAGCATTCTATCATATTAATTTATCGTAGCATCAACGATTATATGGATATACAGAATATTGCATTTCTTCAAATTTATTCATGAGTTACAATGATGAGTTAATTAAAACAAGAGCAAAACAACAAAGTCCCATGTTACGTATTAAAATACATCTATAGTATTCATGGCAAAAAATCATACGGCTAATAATCCGCAATCACTTCTATAGCCAAAGTTGGCGTAAAAATTCAACGATTCTGGCAGTAACGTGGTTATAAGTGCATGAGAGTTACAATAATCATATATATTATTTCTCCTGTCAACATCCCTTTTTCTAAGAAAATATGAAACGCAGAACAACGAATGAGATACCATATGAAAGGTTTTAGAACAGGCTTCTAACATAGCCCACTTAACAATTCGTAAAAACATGTTTTTGATTAAAATTTGCTGAAAATTAAAAATTAAATCGGCACTGTTTTCATAAAAGAAATGAAAGGTTTTCCTGAAATTATTGTTGCCAAAAAAAATAAAATACCACATTATATTATGCTCAGTAGTTATTATAAAAAACACCGCACGGGTTTATTTTATACTTATGATTAAAAAGCGAAATTGAAATTGAAATGTTTAGATTGATATTTCTAAGTCCCATGTTTTTCCCGAAGCGCATGACGTCATCCTCTAATGTAGTCAAAATACGATTGTTATTTTTTTTTCTTGCGCGTGGCTTTAGCAATCTTGGATCAGTTTTTAGTCTAACTTTGATGGAATAAATTAGATGATATTCTGGCTTGACTAACAACTAAATGTTGTTTGCAGATATTTTTATCCCTGCTTTTTCTTTAGAAGTTTAAACCTGCATCTAATAAATATTACATATTGAAAAAAAATGATACTTCTCTATTATCCCGTCGACCACTTTTCATAACAAAAAACTATCGCCAAATAAACGGCAGAACGTTGCCATTGGAATATAAAAAAATAAATAAATAAATAAAATATAAGAATTTAAGGACACAATTGTTATTTTAATTAATAAAATAACTACTAAATCAGTAAAACATAATGAAAAATACACGCAAATGTCGAATGTAAAACCACTAGATGACGTAACAAACACGCATAATGATCCTGACATCAAGTCAATGGGACTGCATTTTTGGTGTTTAATCTTACAGTTTGGCGGTAGTTTTTTGTTATGAAAAGTGATCGACGGGATAATAGAGAAGTACGTAAAAAATATTAGATTTCAGTGCGAAATCTTCGCACGGGCCCTCTGGTGGAGTTAATAATATTGCAAACCACGCTCGCTTAATTGTATCTATTAATTGTGGAACCCCATTAGGAAAAATTAATAGGAAAAATGCAACAATAATTTGATTATTAAAAAATAGATTTCGCTTGGACCATAGAATTATGAAAGGATCCTCCTCGGCTTGGACAAATATGACGTCATAAATAAAACATGTATTTTGAAATATTCGTAATAATACAAGGAACATGAATATCAATGTATAATGAAAGTAGATAGATAATGGACGTAATATTTAAGATGAAAAACTGAAATATTTTTATTGATACTGATTAATAATTAGCTTGAATACTAGTTACATACAAATGTGAATTTTCCGCTAAAATTTACGTCTTGATTGCCAGAAAAAGAAAATTAACAAGAATTATGCCATTAAAAAGAGATTTCTCTGAGGAAAAAAGTGATGTCATATTTGAAACAAAACGGGAATTTTCAAATGTATTTTACAAGAAGCGTGAATAAACATTACATTAATAATACAATACTCGGTAGGTTTAGAAAGTAGATGAGTTTCACGCCATATTTAAAACGAAAAATTTAAATATTTTTTATCTATACCGATTATTATGTATCAGTTAAATACAGATGAGAGTTTTTTTGCCAAAAACCACACCATGATTATTAGTAAAATAAAAATAAATACGAATCAATTATATCTATAAAATATGATCGTCTGTTTGTATTTCGCAACTACTCCTTTCAGATATTCGAATGCAACGCGATTTACTTAACATCGGTTATCATTGATCCGAGGATGTCATAAACTCTCAGAATTAAAAAAGAATGACTTAAATTCCGAGATATTATTATTATTATTATTATTTGTAAATTTAACGAAGTTTCTCAAAAAATGGCAACTAAAATATACCAATTTTGTGGATAAAAAAAATTAAAAAGGATTAATATATTTTTTATCATTAAAACGGAAAAAAAAAGAATTTATTTTCAATTTGAATAGATGGTGAAAGAAAAAAAAAATCTTGATTACAGTAAATTTTTAGAAAAATATAAAAAAGTATTTTCACATAAACTTCATGAATCAATTTATTCTGGAGATCAAATATCGTCTGTCAACATATTTTCATTTAGAAATAAAGATTTTTTTTCAGCTATAGATCAAATCAAGGAGGCAAATTTAAGCTCCTTGCATTTAGGTCTTCAATTATTGCTCCCTACTCACAAGAATTGAATTTAATGAAAAATAATATACTATTTCCATTATCTTTGAAGGATGGCTATTAAAACGTTTCACAAAGACGTTAAAAGTAAAATGGTTTACCAGGTAAACTTGGCATATGTTTTTACACAATTCTCCGATTTCCACGATTTTATTTGGCCCGCCTTTTTCATTGGTTGCAGTCAGGGCTCGAAAGTAGCGCGCTACAAGTAGCGAAACTATAGTAGCCGCTACTTTTTCCAGTAATTTGTAGTGTAGCGCGCTGCATTAAAAAAAGTGTAGTGTAACGAGTAGCGCGATACAAAATATCTGTAGTTTGTAACGAGCATCGACGCTACTTTTGATGCTACTTTAGGAGGAAGAAAAAAAAGGCCAATCTTCAAATCACATGATCATAACTCGTTTCTTTTGTGCGAAATATGTTATCTGAAACAATTTGCGAACGTCAGCGGCAAATCTCAGTTGCAGTATCACATATTTCTCCATAGACGACGGGCACTGTCACAAATTAACTGTCATTTTCACAGTTTGGGTGTCAGAAACTTCGTGTATTGTTATTTAAATCCATAGAAATCTTCTCAATATAATGTATTTTTATACGACTACGATTGTTTTTACCAAAATATAGTCGTCTGGCTATGTTAAGCCTTTATCTGAATAATTTCTTCTCCCTTTTGCCTCCCACCCCCAGCAATCAAAGAAATGTAAAATCTTTATTTTTAAAAAAAGAAAGAAAAAGAACGGATTTATCTAAACATAAATAATCTAAATTATCTCTAACCTCTCAAATTCACGCTTCCCCCTAGCAGCATACAAAGGAGTTTAAAATATTTTTAAATCTTTATTTTTATACAAAAAGAAAAAAAAAAATCTTTCCATTTATTGCTCTCTAATGACAATAAATAAACATTATTTCCTTGTACCCAAAATTTACGCTTCCCTTTTTGCCCCTCCTCCAGCATACAGTTTCAAACATTTAAAACTCTTTATTAAAAAAAAATGGCCACATTTGTTTCTACCTAATAATAATATATAAGTAACCATCTAAATTGTCCCCTAACCTCCCATAATTTACTCTCCCCCCCACCCCAGCATACAAATACATCTAAAATTATTTTTATATAAAAAAAATCTTCTGCCCTATATAGTGCTCTGTAGTGACGAAAAATAATCAGTATTATTAATTATCCCCCTTCCCATAAAATCTCCCCTACCTCTCCATATACAAAATTTAAAACTTTTTTTTTAAAGTTTCGTATTCTTTGCTGTCTAGTAACATTAAATAAATAATCGATTATCTAAAATATTCCCTTTCGAACAAAATTCTGCTCGCTTCCTGCCAGTTTTAAATCGTTAGAACTCTAATTAAAAAAAAATATATATATAAATTCAAAAATGCACAAAAAACGAACAAGTACACCATTTTTTATTAAAAGTGCACTAGGAAGGAATGATTTCTGCCTTCAAACAAGCTAGCAGCTGAACCGTAAAGTGGCAGCATGCCCGTGATCTATTATTTGCTGGATTTGCAGATAAAACCGCTCACTCATCAAAAAAATTAATTTTCTTGCTGGGAATCCTTTGTTTTCTTACTCATTATTAGATCTTGTGTTTTAATGTGGGGATGCTTTTTTTAGATTAATGTAATAGAATGACAGACAAAAATAATATAGAACTGCCCTGGTCGGCATATAATGAATATTTTGACGTTATAGAACAACTACAAAGTGGTAATTATTCTGTAACATGTACTTTGTCCAATTAATAAGAAGTTATCAGTATCAAAATCATCTGCTTACAACTTGAAGTTGAACATAGAGGTGAGTTAGCATTTTCTTTATTAATAATAATTACTGGATCGCATCTCGCATCGAATATCTAAATCGCTATTCACTAAAATTCAAAAATCATTAAAAAGAGTATTTTCGAATTAAGATACCTGATTCAGAAAATATTCTTACCGAACTGTTTACACTAGTTTACATGACTTTTGTTCATGAAATGAAATATATGCGGTTACATTACTTTGGAAAAAATACTTTAAAAAATCCAGCACGTCAGTTTTTTGAAATATTTATTAAGAAGTTTTTTACAAAAAACTACATCTAAATAAACAATAGACAGTTAAAAATGGGTAATTTTTGCTCTTTTTTTATAAATATTTTCATCTATATCTCTAAAAACAGGCCAACAATAGTCACCTAGCATATTCTGGTCCCAAACACCTTGATAATTTTGCTGAAATGATTTTAAACCTTGGTGAAATCACTCACCATGTTCATCACTCATACCACCGAGATTTTCTGTAGAAAATCTAAATGGGAATGCAAAAAATGAATTTTTAGTGACATATTTACATTCATACGCTCATAATTCTGCAATAATTTTTCAAAAACCTCTTTATAATTATAACTTTTTTTATTGCCTAAAAATTTAACGACCCTTTTGAAAGAGTTCCAGGCTGCTGTTTCTACCTTGGTTAAAAAGCTCTCGAATTTTGTATCGTCCAATATTCCTCTGATTTGAGGACCCACAAATATTCCTTCCTTTAGTTTAGCCACAGCAAATTTCGTAAATACAGAGCAAAGTTAAAGAAAGGCAGGCTTGGATTTATCCAAAAAGTGGCAGAAGTTTGGACCAAAGTTTGGTCACTTCTGCCAGGTGGTGTGGGAACTGGTATTTCCTCTGAATGAAGGACCGGCTTAGTCATTGATGGAACGTCTGCATATTTTATGCTATCTTTATTTTTTGAGTTAAAACCAAAAGTTTTTGTTAAACAAAAGTAACAATCGGTTACGTGGTTAGTTGGCTGTCTCCATATCATTGGTTTACCAAATTTCACTGATCTATTTTTATCTGAATACCAGGAGCCGAGAACCAATGTACAATTAGTGCTAATCACATGAGGAATCCAATTTTTATCTTGATTTGACACCGGAAATCCAAAATAATGTAAATAGGCTTCTTGCAATGGTTTTGTTATAGGAAAACCTCGATTTAACTGAACAATTGCCACAAACATAACAAAATCGGTTTGGATGTAGTTTACACACTCTAGACGACATTTTTATATAAAAATAAGACTTTCGAATCACACAGTTGTTTACAAAATAAAACGATAAACGTAATATATTTAAACAATAGTGAGTTGATAAAAAACAAAGACCTTCATATCTCAAAATTCAGACGTGCTACAAAAAATAAAATAATATTTTTTTAACTACCATCCATAGACTACATAAATAAAATATGTTTCATTTCATGAACAAAAAAAAATTTTTTTTTTGTAAACTAGTGTTATTATCGCAAAAATTATTTTATTAATACGTCTTTTGATCGTTGTGAAATATTTGTCCAATGTATGCATACAAATTAATTTACTGAATATTTCCTTTTGAAGATACCAATAGATAAAACAAAGGTGGTAATAAATAAAAATATATTATTTTAAAAAATGCCTAAAAATGCTTAGTTTTATTTTTATGGCTGTTTATTTTTACTTTAGCTGCACAGGTTTTTTATCGCTAAAATAATTGATTTATAATGTTTTATATTTGATTTGATATTGGTTAGTTTGGTGTTTTCATGAAATATCTCTATCTTTGTCTCCAGAATGAATCTAAAGTCCACTATGCTGAAATTCGGGTTTTCAAAGGGAAATAAACAAAAACAGATAGAAAGGAAAAGAAAAGCTAGAATTTAACTTATGCAAGTCTATATGATCTTGTTCAATTTTTAAATTGCTTTCAGGAACTATATTTAAATTGTAAAAAAATTGGACGATTTTAGCTCTATTTTTAAAAAGTAATGATATTCAAATTTACCAAGGGCTATCAGCTCTTAAGGTTGTTCTAAAATCCAAACTGTCTACTTTATGACATATCCTTTAATTCATTTTTGTTCGGGTTGATTATGGGTTGATTATTGACGGCCAATTATCTACACTTGGGATATAGGAACGGGGGGAGTGCCCTTCGTGGGGGTCTTTCTAAGGGTAACCCGTATTTACGCATGGATAAATCCACGGCTCGAAGAAAACTCCGAACGATTAGGCCGACGGGCCCGATTGGGATCGAACCCAGCACCTCCCGTCTACCAGCTTCGACAGCAGAACCTCTCAGCCACTGGTGGGGCCATTTTTGTTCGGAAACGCATGAAAATGCATGTGTTCTTATTCAGAAACTTTGTAACAGAAAGACGTTTCCCACTATTCTTTATTTTATTTTATTTTATTTTATTTTATTTTTTGGTAAAGACAAAAGATTTTTCAGAAAAAATTTCACTGTCAAAGTCGACGTTTTCAACCGAATTTCCGACGCCGCAGCAGGGGAAAGGGAAAAAACGTGACACGAATTGCTTATAACCCGATAAGTAATTTATTTATCAAAAAATGAAAAATTTATTTCGATTCCAAATCGCTTCAATAGTCAGACCCGCCAATTTTATGCCTTTGTGTTTAAAAATGAGTCAGATAATGTATTAGAAAGTTTCGCGTTGTTGAGCAAGGAATTTGAGAACCACCTCAAGCGCTACTGTGCTATATCACTCTCATAAATTTGTAAGATTATTACAATTTTTGTTTTCAAATGTCCTCTTTAATAATTTTTAATACTTTTCAACATAATAAAAAAGGGTCTATGAATTCGCTTTGTCTGTCTGTTCGTGCTCTAACTCTCGTAAATATACTCGGATTGCCATGAAAGTTTTATATATTATTGAAGTTTACCATAGAATGTTCAGTATTGAAAATGAAATGTGTAGCATTTATATCTCGCTTGCAAGGACATTCAAAAGAATTCTGTTACATTATGGTCTATGGGGAAAAATCGTTTGCAGTGTATTTAATTAGCGATGATATCTAAAGTAGCGCTTTTGAAAAGTAGTCTGTAGTTGCTACATTTTAAAACAAGTAGTTGTAGTTGTAGTTAACGACATTTTTCATAAAGTAGTTGTAGTTGTAGTTCGCTACAAACAAAAAGTAGTTTTTCCGACCCCTGGTTGCAGTTTCCTTTTCGTGATTATTTGGTCACAAAATTTCACTTTTTTTAAACTTAGTTATGTCAAGGCCTCTATAACATAGAAATACTGTATTGTCTCCTATGGAATGTGATAACGAGTTAGTTAATTATTTACGTTTCTAATTATCGAATGAAATTTTTTGCTTAATTAATGCATTTATTCTTCTTTTAATGATACGTGAACGAAGTCACGGGTAGCAGCTAAGTCATATTATAAATGCGATTGTGTGTAAATGTTTGGTTGAAGTAAACGTGAAAATGGATGATTTAATGGCCCTGTGTCTTTGGATATAGATGGATTATAACCCTGAAAGGAACATAGGGTAGTTGTTATTTATTATTTTCAAATATTTCTCAATAATTCAAAATTTCATTATTTTCATACAGAATCAATGAACATTTTTCGTGTTAAATTTAATTAACCATTTTACGTTGCTAAGGAATATCGTTGCCAATAAGTACAAAGCCTAGAATAATATTTTCCCCAACAATTAATTTTCAATTTAACGATTTCCACGTGAAAAATGAAAATTAAAAAAATTGAAAAGAAGATGAATTGCCGTAATATTTTAAACAAAAATATGGAGTGTTTGTTATTATACATGAAGAATGAATGTCGGTTACGTTGAAAAGAGGTTTTCTAGCAAAAATTGCGTTATAATTAGAAGAAAAAATTATATTATACGAAATAATTTCTAGATTATGGAACTATGAAAAGGATTCACCTTTGCCTGGACAAATATGACATCATATTGGAAATAAAACATGCATTTTCAAATATACGTAATTACAGCGCCTAGAATAAATGATGTGGAAACCGGCTATCCTTGTAATGCTTTAAAAAGCGCTAAAAAGTTGTAGCCTATAAATGTGCAACAGTGCTATAACGGTAATATTGCAACCAGAGACAGAACAATGCGTATCCCGTTTTTTAGCCATGCTTTCATAATTTTAAAAAAGCTTATAAACATCACTAAGTCAGAGTAGAAAAGGATATAATTTAAGTATTTAAAATACTTATCACCAGACGAAACATTCTAATACAATGTTAGGTTGAGATGAGCTAGCAGATGGTGCTGCGTTCACATCGCTATTTTTTCAGCAACGTTGTACATTCATTGGATTCAATTTTTTAGTACTATTTTGTAGCAGATTTCCACACTATGTATTCTAGGCGCCGTAACGTAATAATACAAGGAGCATGAAAATCAGTATATAATGAAAGTAGAATTTGGTGTTCATAGCACCTTATCGTTCATTTACAGGCACACACACAAAAAAATCGGTCACAGTACTGTCTATGAGCGACAATTGGTGGTAGTGTGTTTCAGTTGTTCTATGCGTTTTTAAATTTAACTAATTTTTGGCATATTACTTGGTGTGTATAAATTCGATATATCATATACATGGCTGCATAAAAAAATTCGAGTGCATTTCCGTTTATTGGCGTAAATTTCGGAAAGGGAATTTTCAACTGTTATAAGCGTTTCCTAACTGAATTAAATTTTAACATACTATGAAGTATATACATACAAATCTGTATATCATATACAGGGCTTCACAAACAAATTTCAATACTTTTCCGACTATGAACAGCAATTTTTGAAATTGGGTTTTTAATTGTGTTATGGATTTTCCAAATTGTTCTTTAGACATCATTTTCCCCCTTATTCAACGGGGACGTTTTGTTACGATATTCTAAATATGTTTGATAGAGTTTCTTAATCTATGCTTGACGCATGATTTTTTTCCTTGTTTATATTTTGTGTTTCTAAGTCGCGCAATTTTTCAGGACTTAATGACTTGCCAGAAAATCACAAAATTCAATAAGTTCAAACCCGCACGATCACATGCATTCGGTGTTAAAAGGATGTATTACTTGCTTAGCATTTTATAAATGATTTTCACTCCATATTGCCAGGTAATTAGTCTATGATTACTTTAAAATTTCCATGGATGCCGCATTGATTTCTTTTAAAGCCTTATCATCCCTAGTCTTTCAAAATGTTACTAAAACATTGAAAATACTGAAGATTATTGATCATGTCAGATACTGTACAATTACTGTGGTATACTGTATTAAAATATTTCGAAATCAAGATCCATCAATTTCGTTTCAACAATGCTATTTCACTTAAGTCTGAAATAAAGCCATGCATATTTTAAGCAATAAGTGATTAAATTAAATTGAAACACATAACATGTGCGGGTAAATGTGCGGGATTCTGCTTATGAATTATCTCAATGGCGTTTATCTCAAGAATCTAAAGTACTTGTCACTGACCGATAGAACGGAATTCAATGATTACTATTTTTATATCATTTTCTCGACGATATTTCATTGTGTGCTCAAGCAAAAATCAATAAGAAACAGTTGGATATCTAGGGGTAAGCTGCATTTCAAACATAATCAATGAATAGCAGCTTATTTAATATTTGAAGTGGCTTCAGAGACAGCATATATATTTTAATTATGAACGCAAATTAATTTATGATAAGGAGTAAGTTTTCCACTGAATTTTTAATTTGTATCAAATGAAACCTGAATATTTGGGGAAAGTTGAAAAAAGGAAATTGCATTAGGTTGTATTGTTTTATAAAACTCTCCATTTTAAAACACGAAAAATTCAAATTGAAAATCTTGCAATCTAAATGTACCTTCACTAATTAAAATTAAAATTAATTTTAATTCCGTATTGAAAAGGACGAGCAAGACTTATAATTAGTATGCAATGTACACTAGCGACAAACATGATGTAGATAGAGACTTGAAATTTGATATGTACTTAGTATGTAATAATGAGAAGAAGCCTATTGAATTTCAGTAACCTTGATTATCCGGAACTATGTTTTTCGGACTCTCGAAATATTCGTTCTGATAAAAGGTATATAAAAATTTTCGAAATTGTTCATTTTAAGGAGTAAATATTAAAAAAAAAAATTAAAAAAAAACATAAATTTTGCATAAAGAATGAAGTCAATCGGATAATTAGTTGCCGAGATATCTATAGTCATATTTTCCACACTCTTCGATTTTTCAAGACATTGTATTTCATTCAAATTTCAATTCAAAGATATATTTTAATTGGAAACGAGACGCTTAATCCGACGCAGTAAACTGTTAGTTAATAGGATTATCATTTTTGGAGTTATAAGGGTGTTTCTTTTACGCAATTCAGCAATAGAGCATTTAAAGTTTATGACGTCATTAAGCCACGATTTTATTCGAATTGCAATTCATTTTATAAATAGTTTACACATGTTTTATTTTCATATTTTATACTATGCATATCCATGATAGGTAAGTATTATGGTGGAACACAACGACTAGTTTTTAAATATAGAAGGTTTTAAGATTTAAAAGTTTTTTACAGGACCTGATTACCGCCTGAGTATGCTTCCAACCATTATTACTTAAAACAATTTTAGTGGCAGAATACTGTGATTAAATAAATCGAAAATGTGTTTTCGAAAAACGGAGTCGAATGAGTCTGCCTAGACGGTATTCAGTGTTTGGTTTATTAACACAGCATGAATATAATGAATCTTTAATATCTTTAAAATGTTGTTAAAACAATGAAAAAACCAAAGATTATAGTATTAAAATATCTCAAAATCACACGATCCTTTAATTTAATTTCCGCAATGCTATTTCGGTAAATCTGAAATCAAACCATGCATCTTTCAAGCAATACTGGATTATATTAGAATTTAAACGCATAACATGTGCGGGTAAATTCTAAAGTATATTCAAATATTGAGTTTATGAATTATCTCAGTTATGTTTATCTCAAGAATCTAAAGTATTTGTCATTGACCGATAACTTGGAAGTCAATAATTATTACATTTATATCATTTTCTCGAAGATACTTCATTAAGTTTGCTCAAGCAGAAAGCAATAAGAAACAGTTGGATATCGAGGGATAAACAACATTCCAAACACAAACAGTTAATAGCAGCTTATTTAATATTTGAATAGGTTTCACAAAAAGCATTTATTTTAAATATGAATGCAAATTAATTTATGATAATGATAAATTTTCAAATGAAATTTTAATTGATATCAGATAAAACCTAGACATTTCGGGAAAGTTGGAAATAAAATCCATTCGGTTGTATCATTTTATAAAACTTAATATTTTTGAAAATGCGAAAATTCAAATTAAAGATCATGCAATATAAATGCTCATCCATTAAAAGTATTTTTTTTTCTTTTTTTTCTTTACTGGATACGGCAAGTCAGGCTTATAAATGGCATGTGATACACTAACTACAAACAGGATGAACTTATCTATATCTTTTACACTTAGGTCCACAAAGGAAACAAGGAGATTTGAAAAGGATGTGTTTTCACCCAGTTGAAAATCACAACTCGTATAATTTATTTACCAATTAGAATATATTGAATCAATGAAGCGTGATTACGCATCCAACGTTTTCTTGGAATTCCATTACAAGCGATTTATTCTGTTGAGCTGTTTCAGATAACAGACCAGATGCCCTTCTTAAAATGTTGTCTGAGTGAATTGTGTTCGCCAGATTTGTCAAGGATGGCTCAGTTGGTAGAGCGTCGTCAGTTTAAGCAAAAGGTACATGGTTCAAATCCTGGCCTGGACACTTTATTACTCAGTTGAAAAATTACAACCCATATAGTTTATTTACGAATTAAAATAATTGTGTTGAATTAATTAAGTGTAATCACCTTATTTAATCGCGTGATTAAATATGGTAAATTTTTCTATATGCAAATACTGATATTTTCCCTGAGAAATTCCCGTTGGCAACCCTGATTTAGGTGGACTAACTCAGGATAATTTGGACTCATTTTTGCTTGCTATCAGGTTTCGAAACAAATAGGTAGCTTCCAATACAAAATGTAAAAATCTACCTTTTTCAGCCGTCCAGAGGAAGCAATCCTAAAAAATCTTTTGGTATATTATATATATCTTTTGGTATATCTTTTGGCATTTTTACCCATCATGACCTCCAGACCCTAAAACCACCCTCCGTTTAAATGTTGATTTATAGATATATATATAGTATATATACACTGCTCAAAACAGTTAAAGGATATTGAGATTGTGGATTTATCTTGCGGCTGGGGAATTGTTTCGATGATTGATACATGGTCGACAGATGAGGTTGGCTACATAAGAAAAAAATTACACATGTTTGGCTGAAAAAAAATGCATTGGGTACAAAAGGAAAGAAACACAATTTGTGCATATGAGAAAAAACGAATAAAAAAGATGTTTCCTTCAAAGAAAATCGTTTTTAGTAGGGGTATGGTTTCCCCGGATGGCCAGCAATCTTCACACCTTTGAGGCATACAGTCAATGAGGCTATTAATGAGGAGCTGGGGTATTTTGTCCTACTCTTCTAGAAAAGCTCTTTCTAGTTCTTGAAGAGTCTGTAGAGGTGGTAGGCGGCCAGTAACTCATCTGCCTAGCATGTCCCAAACATGCTGTATTGGGTTCATATCCGGAGAACACACTGGCTATTTCATTCGTATGATTCCTTCCTCGAAAAGGAAATCATCCACTAAGTGAGCACGATGTGGCCCGCAATTGTCGTCCATTAACATGAAGTCATCTCCAATTGCTGCAGCGTAAAGGACTACAATAGGGAGCTGAGGATTTCATCCCTATATCGCTGACCGGTCAGAGCTCCATTTCGAATGATATGGAGGTTGGTTCGCCTATCAATAGAGATGCCAGCATATACCATCACTCCCCCACCGACAAATCTGATGCTTCCTTGCACGAACGCAGGATTGTTTCTAGTGCCACGTTCCCTCCAGATGAAAATACGCCTATTATCAAGATGAACAAAAAAACGGGACTCGTCAGAGAAAAGAGTATTACGCCATTCATTTCTCCTCCAGTTCACATGCTCTGTTGCCCACTCCCTGCGGGAGCCGCTGTGCCTTGCAGTTAACATAACACCTACCACTAATATGCGAGCATGCAGACCTACAGCGTGGAGCCGGTTTCGGACCGTTTGAATCGAAACCGTTGTACCAGTAGCCGAGCGAAGGTGTTGTTGAAGAACAGTGTCATTCATATTTCGGTGTCGACGAGCCGTTAGTGTTAAATATCGATCTTCATTGGGCGTTGTTGCACGTCTACGCCCTTGCCTTGATATTGATAATGACGTCATATTTAAAATGAAAAACTGAAATATATTTTACTAATTAATAAGCTTGAATTTCAGATACAGATGTGAGTTACATTAATAATAACAAGGATAAGTAATTTTAGAAAGTAGATGAGTTTTATGCCGTAGTTAAAACGAAAAATTGAAATATTTATTCTAGGCGCGTAACTATGATGATTATTAAGCATGAAAATATCAGTTACCAGGAAAAGAAAAATGAACACGAATCTATTACATTGAAATCTGATCGTCTTTTTGTATTTCGCTACTATTCGTCTTAGATTATAGAACGCAACGCGATTTAGTTAACACCGATTTTCATTGATGTCAAATAAACTCTCAGAATTAAAAATTTGGAATTAGATTAAATTACTACATTTTTGTGAATAAAAAGGAGAAATAAAACGGATAAATATAGTGTTCACGCCATTTTCTCATTAAAACTGAAAACTGAATTTATTTTCAATTCGAACAGATGGTGAAAACAAAATCTTGATCACAGTAAAATTTTCGAAAAATAAAAGCATATTTCCGCATATTCAAACTTTATGAATCAAGTTATTCTGCAGAATAAAAATCGTCTGTCAACATGTCAACATATTGTCATTTAGAAATCAAGATTTGTTTCTGCTATCGATTAAACCAATGAGGCAAATTTAAGCTCCTTGCATTTAGGTGTACAAATTACTGCTCCCTATTAACAAGAATTGAATTTAAAGTAAAAGCATATGCTATTTCCAATTAATTATTTTTGAAGGATGGCTGTTAAAACGTTTCACAAAGTCGTTAAAAATAAAATGGTTTATCAGATAAAATGAACATTAAATTTTACCCAATTTGTCAATTTCCACGATTTTATTTGGCCCTCTTTTTCCATTAATTGCAGTTTCGTTTTCGAAATTTTGGCCAAAAAATTTAACTGTTTTGTAACTGAGTTATGTCAAGGCCCCTATAACAAAGAAATACCGTATTGTCTCCTATGAAATGTGATAAGAGTTAGTTAATTATTTATATTATTAATTATCAGGAGTGAAATATTTAGCTTAATTAATACATTTATTTTTCTTTCAATGTTACGTTAACGAAGTCACGGGTAACGGCTAGTAAATTATATAACTAACAGTGCAAGTCCCGACAAATTCCATTCCACAAGGTTAATAAACATTTCCTTTTTGAATCAGCAAAAAATGCAAGTTATAATTTAATAAAAAGTATTTACTATTCAAACAATAGTACATGCATGCTTACGGTTAAATAATAATTTTCAAAAAAAGAGATTCGCGTTGAATAAATAACGAGTCACAGTGCTTGACACGGTTTGAGATAAAAATTATTTGCACATTCAGGATTGAAATAAATGGCGCATTAGCATACATTTCGGCATGATGTTGGTATAACGGAAAAGTACCAAAAGGTATCCGAAAAATTTCGTTCCAAATTAGACCAATTCTCGGTAGACTCTATTATGGAATAGGTCAGCTTAAAAAAATATGAATAACTGTGTTACATTATAGTGTATATGGGGAAAAACATTTCCGTTGTATTTTAATGAAGTTACAATACTTCAAATATAATGAGATTGATATACCTCACCTTTACATAATCAGGATGATTATCCCTTTTTCATCACAGTCGGGGTTCTTTTCACTTACGTCATGTTGACACAATCAGATAAATTTTTCTCCTTAGTTTTATCAATGTTAAAATACATTTCAAGCTAAGTATAACGTCCTTTTCACCGCCGCAAGCTTTTCACCCGTACTTTATATACGTTACTTTTATGCTTAAACACCATGTATACAAATAAAAATATATTTTGTATTTAATTGTAATGACGAAATGGCATGAACAAAGTTATAATGCATAATGATAAAATAAACCCAATGGACAATATTCCCGTGCCGTTTTAAAGATAAAATTTGCATATATATATATATATATAACCACACACAAAATTTGCTCGTATTAGAATATATGATAAGAAAATTCAATGCTTAACGAAATACAATTATTTGAAGTGTTCGAAAGTTTTAATTATTAGCCGTAATTTTAAATTAAACTTTTACTTCTGCGTATGACGTCATAAAGTCGGCAATTGGATAACTTCCACTGTTGCGAGTCACAGAGTAACGAGAAACTCCGTGGTTCAAGAGAGAAATAATAATTATTAACGGCGCGTGGCTTTTAGGCCAAATTTTTTAATTTGCAAGTTAAATTTCGGCAAAAATATTTATCGCGTGCACTTTATTTTTATAAGCAAATAAAAATACATATTTATTGTGACGTCGGCTCTAACGATTTTGACGAAATTTCGTATCCTACCGTTTTGGGGCACCAGAAAACCATTGGGCTAGGTCACATGTTCGAGAAAATTCGATTAGTGGGTCATTTTAGGTCATTTTGGGTCATGGTCTAGCTAATTGTATCTAAAAAACGGTTCAAACGATTTTGACGAAATTTTGTATCCGACCAATTTCGGGCACGAGAAGACTATTGGGCTGGGTCACATGTTCGAGAACTTTCGATTAGTGGGTCATTTTTGGGTCAGAAAGGGTCAAATTAATTTTATCTAAAAAATGGCTCTAACGATTTTGATTAAATTTTGTGTCCCACGAGTTTCGAGCACGATAAAATCATTGGGCTAGGTCACATGTCCGAGAAAATTCGATTAGTGGGTCATTTTTGGGTCATTGTGGGTCAAGATCTAAATCGATGCTCAATTTACACTAAATTTTGCATCCAATGGTTTCCGAGCACGAGAAGACTGTTGGGCTATGTCACATGTTCGAGAAAATTCAATTAGTGGGTCATTTTGGTCATGGGTCATTATGGGTCAAGCTGTTTTATCTTAAAAACGGTTCAGAGGATTTGAAATAAATTTAGCACCCTACAGGTTTAGGGAACAAGAAGACTATTAGGCTAGGTCACATGTTCGAGAAATTTCGATTAGTGGGTCATTTTGGTAATGGGTCATTATGGGTGAAGCTATTTTATCTTGAAAACGGCTCAGACTATTTACACTAAATTTTGCATCCTATGGTTTTCGGGCACGAGAAGACTGTTGAGCTAAGTCACATGTTCGAGAAAATTCAATTAGTGGGTCATTTTGGTCATGGGTCATGATATTTAAACTCAAATTTAATTTTGACCGAGCATAGCTCGGTCTTCCCTGCTCGTTTTTAATCTAAGAAAGAAACAACAATCGTAAATTTAATTAATGTTGTAGCAGGCGGTGCACCCAGAAAATTTTGATTAAATCGGTACAGCTGTCGCTGTTTTCTTTTTGCCGCCAAAATGGCGATTTTTGTTTTGTATGGCAACCTGGTGTTTTATAATAAAATTGAATATTTGTGTAAATAAATAAAATAAAAATAAATAAAATAAATAAACAAATACAATTAAATGCGTGTGTGTAATAAAAATAACGTGTGAAAATTGGGTTTTCTCGCCAAAATATCGCAAATAAAAACAGCACCAATCCCGGTGCGTTTGCGACACCTGTTACATTAAATCACGTAAGGACATTTTTTATTTAATAAATAAAATTTATTAATGCTTAAAAACAAATTTTTGAGTAATTTAATTTATTTTAATCTTTTTGTGTTAGTTTTATTGTTTCAGCAAATGTTAAAAGTAAATAAATTCGTGACATTAATATTTTTAGAGCGTAGTTGATCTTTGTTTATAATTCTACCTTGCCTAGACAGCTTGAAGTTACGGTCAGAGTCCAACGGTCTGACTTCAATTTTGGGCAGAGTTGCGCATCCTCTGGCGATTGACTTTATGACGTCATATGCAGATGTAAAAGTTTAATTTAAAATTAGGGCTAATTAATAAACCCTTTGAACAAACGAATGTACGATAACAAATATGTGTCCAAATATCTTTCATTTAAAAAAGAATGGTGTAATTTGATGCAGTAGTTTGTTCTGAATGACTGTCGAAAGAAAACGCTTAGTGTTTTAAATATATAGATAGATCGACATTTGATGTTTCGTTGGTTGGTGATTTGTAACAGAAACGTACACTTTGCTCAAACGTCGATGAAATGTAACGTTAACTGACTTTTAACTCATCATTGTGTTTGCTTATTTTACAATACAGATAAATATTTCTTTCCGTGAAATTTTCATACCATGAGTGTCATTTATACCTAATTTTGCATGATATGTGTGATTCTTCTTAAAAGTTATTATATATTGCTACCGAAAGCAGCGAAATTCAAGAATCCATTTACTTTAATGCTACAGAAGCAAAAGCAAAATCCAGTAAGCTTTAAAATTATGCAAAGGATGCAGTGAATAATGTTTCTTCATTTTTAGAGGAAAAAAAAATTGGTTCAATGGCTAGCTTCTGTCAATGAGCCAATTATGACACAATCAACGACTGATGATGAAATTATAGCTGTTATTTTAAAACCACACTGAAACCGATATTGATTCTGACACTGAATCGGAGGATGAAAACATTAAGATAACTTATGTACAAGGTTTTAAACTGATATATAAATATTTAAATTTCTTATAACAAAGCTACAAATTTTATGTGATTCTTCTTACAAGTTATTATACATTGTTACCGAAAGCAGCGAAATTCAAGAATTCACTTACTTTAATGCTAGAGAAGCAAAAGCAAAATCCAGTAAGCTTTAAAATTATGCAAAGAATGCAGTGAATGATGTTTCTGCATTTTTAGAGGAACAAAATTTGGTTCAATGGCTAACTTGTGTCGATGAGCCAATTTTTTATGACTTAATCAACGACTGATGATGAAATTATAGCTGTTGTTTTAAAACCACACTGAAACCGATATTGATTCTGACACTGAATCGGAGGATGAAAACATTAAGATAACTTATGTACAGGGTTTTAAACTGATATATAAATATTTAAATTTCTTATAACAAAGCTACAAATTTTATCTCTGACACCTGAGCATGAAATTCAGCTCCAACATGCTCAGACCTGAGTCTGAGCATGAAATAATGAGTGTTCATAGACTACAGGAAATAAAATATTGACTACAAACTAAAACTTAAGCTACCATTGTGTCAATGTTTAAAATGATGAATAATCAGTAAAATTTGTATTGTAAATAATTTAATTTTTCTTTATATTAACTTAGTTATTGAATATATTACACCGACTTTGCATTATATTTTCATTTTCTATTGTTATTTTTGAGTAATAGTTTGTAATTTACAACCCAACTTTAAAAAATAAAATGTAAACAAATGGATGATCTAAAATCGGCTAAACTTTCGGTCCCTAAGTGTGCGGGTTCAGAATTGACTGTATCAAATTTCACATTACCTTTCGTGACCAATTAGTGAATTTTGCTGTTTCATCTTGCGACAGATTGACAAAATTCATGATGATTTTCTTACGACCAATTTAAAAAAATTGCGATTTTTTTCCCCACCAATCGATGAAAGAATTTCACAGTTTTTTCCCGTGATAAATCGACTAATTTCACCCCCCCCCCTCCACCTCCTTCAGCCGACCGATGAATTTCACGACTTTTCTATTCTTGGTCAATTGACAAAATTCACATTTTTTCCTGTGGTTTATTGACGTATTTAACAAGGAAAATAACAAAAAGTGCGCATAAAGTAACTTAAAAAGGACTGCCGGGTACATAAAATAGTCAAAAGCGACTGTCGTGCACTGCACCCTTCCAAATTGGTCTACAGCAGGGCTCGGAAGTAGCGCGCTACAAGTAGCGAAACTACAGTAGCCGCTACTTTTTCTAGTAGTTTGTAGTGTAGCGCGCTACATTAAAAAAAGTGTAGACGCTACTTTCAGAGGGAAGAAAAAAGTGCCAATCTTCAAATCACGTGATCAGAACTCGTTTCTTTTGTGCGAAATATGTTCTCTGAAACAATTTGCGAATGTCAGAGACAAATCTTAGTTGCAGTGTCATAGATTTTTCTATAGACAACGGGCACGGTCACAAATTAACTGTCATTTTCACAGTTTGGGTGTCAGAAACTTCGTGTATTGTTATTTAAATCCATAGAAATCTTCTCAATATAAGGTATTTTTATACGACTACGATTGTTTTTACCAAAATATAGTCGTCTGGCTATGTTAAGCCTTTATCTGAATAATTTCTTCTCCCTTTCCTACCTCCAGCAAGCAAAGAAATATAAAATTTTTATTTAAAAAAGAAAAAAGAACGGATTCATCTAAACATAAATCATCTAAATTATCCCCAACCTCTCAAATTCACGCTTCCCCCTAGTAGCATACAAAGGAATATTTTAAAATCTTTATTTTTATACAAAAAGAAAAAAAATCTTTCCATTTATTGCTCTCTAATGACAATAAATAAAAATTATTTCCTTGTCCCCAAAATTTACGCTTCCTTTTTTGCACTCTCTCCAGCATAGAGTTTCAAATATTTAAAACACTTTATTAAAAAAAATGGCCATGTTCGTTTTTATTTAATAATAATGCATAAGTAATCATCAAAATTGTCACCTAACCTCCCATACTTTACTCTCCCCTCCCCTCACTCAGCATACAAATAAATCTAAAATCTTTAAATTATTTTTATTTTTGTATAAAAAAAAATATTTTGCCCTAAATAATGTTCTGTAGTGACAACAAATAAACAGTGATATAAAGTATCCCCCTTCCCCTAAAATCTCCCCAACTCTCCATATACAAAATTTAAAATTCTTTTTCTTTTTTTTTTTAAAGTTCCGTATTCTTTGCTGTGTAGTAACATTAAATAAATTATCAAACATCTAAAATATTCCCTTTCGAACAAAATTTCTGCTCGCTTCCTGCCACTTTAAAATTGTTAGAACTCTAATTAAAAATAAATATATATATATATTGGAAAAAGCACAGAAAAAGAACAAGTACACCATTTTATTATTAGAGAAAAGTGCATTAGGAAGAAATGATTTCCGCCTTCAAACAAACTAGCAGCTGATATGTAAATTGTCAGCATGCCGGTGATCTATTTATTATTTGATGGATTTGCTGATAAAAACCGCAAATTACTCACTCATAAAAAATTAACTTTTTTGCTGGCAACACTTTGTCTTCTTACTCATTATTAGATCTTGTGTTTTAATGTGGGGATTTTTCTTTTGAGATTGATGTAATAGAGTGACAGACAAAAATAGCATAGAACTGCCCTGGTCAGCATATAATAATTATTTTGAAGTTATAGAACAACAAGAAAGTGGTAATTATTCTGTAACATGTAAACTTTGTCCAATTAATAAGAAGTTATCAGTATCAAAATCATCTGCTTACAACCTGAAGTTGCACATAGAGGTAAGTTAGCATTTTCTTTATTAATAATAATTATGGATCGCATCTCGCACCGAATAGCTAAATCCTTATTCATTAACCATACAGTGCATAGCGTAGCCAATTGGCAACACTTTCCATTTAACTTTTAATAAATAAATCACGTTCTTTGCAACCACTATAGTTATATAGAAATATTAACCCTGTAAAAATAACATAAATATGTTACTAAATAAACTTAAAAATCCATCTTAAAATTTCTGGTGTCGAATTCTTAATATACGTATAAAAAAATACAATTCTAAAAGAAAAATTCACGCACTGTAGGGTTAAAATTAATAAATAATTAAAAATAGTATTTTCGAATTAAGATCCCTGGTTCAGAAAGTATTCTTATCGAACTGTTTATTATCGCAAAAAATTATTTTATTAATATGTCTTTTGATCGTTGCGAAATATTTGTCCAACGTATGCATACAAATTAATTTACTGCATATTTCCTTTTGAAGATTCCAATAGATAAAAGAAAGATGGTTGGAAATAAAAACATATTATTTAAAAAAATGCCTAAGAATGCTTAATTTTATTTTTATGGCTATTTATTTTTACTTTAGCTGCACAGGTTTTTTATCGCTAAAATAATTGATTTGTAAAGTTTTATAATTGATTTGATATTGGTTAGCTTGGTGTTTTAATGATATATCTTTATCTTTGTCTCCAGAATGAATCTAAAGCCCAATATGTTGAAATTCTGGTTTTCAAAGAGAAACAAACAAAAAGAGACAGAAAGTAAGTAAAAGAATAGCACGTATATATGATCTTGTTTTCCTTATGATCCTAAAATTTCTTTCAGGAACTATATTTAAATTGTAAAGAAATAGGACTATTTAGCTCTATTAAAAAAATAATGTATATTCAAATTTACCAAGGGCTATCCGCTCTTAAGGTTGTTATTAAATCCAAACTGGCTACTTTATGACATATTCTTTAATTCCTTTTTGTTCGGAAAACACAAGAAAATACAGGTGTTCTTACTCAGAAACTTTGTAACCGAAAAGCTTTTTCCATTATTCTTTATTTTATTTTATTTTATTTTTTGGTAAAGACATAAGATTTTTCAGAAAACACTGTCAAAATCAGTGTTTTCAACCGAATTTCCGACGCCGCAGCAGGGGAAAGGGAAAAAACGTGACACGAATCACTTATAACCCGAAAAGTTATTTATTTATCAAAAAATAAAAAACTCATTTCGATTCCAAATAGCTTCCATAGTCAGGCCTGCCAATGTTATGCCTTTGTGTTTAAAAATGAGTCAGATAATGTGTCAGAAAGTTTAGCGTTGTTGAACAAGGAATTTGACAACCACATTAAGCGCTATTGTGCTATATGAGTCTCATAAAGTTCTAAGATTATTACAATTTTTGTTTTCAAATGTCCTCTTTTTAACACTTTGCAACATAATTAAAAAGTGTCTATGAATTCGCTTTCTCTGTCTGTCTGTGCTTTAACTCTCGTAAATAGACTCGGATTCCTATAGAAGTTTTATATGTTATTGAAGTTTACCATAGAATGTTCATTATTGAAAATGAAGTGTGTAGCATTTATATCTTCCTTACAGGGACATTCAAAAGAATTCTGTTACATTATGGTTTATGTGAAAAAATCGTTTTCGGTGCATTTAATTAGCGATGATAACTAAAGTAGCGAAAAGTAGCGAAGTAGTGACTACTTTTGAAAAGTAGTTTGTAGGCGCTACTTTAAAAAAAAGTAGTTGTAGTTGTAGTTAACTACATTTTTCATAAAATAGTTGTAGTTGTAGTTCGCTACAAATAAAAAGTAGTTTTTCCACCCCCTGGTCTACAGTCAACACTTCTTCGGTGCGAATCGTTCATACATGTGTTATTGACAGGCTGCTTTAAGGAATTTCGCACATTTTTTAGATTGCTACACAACAAAGTTGCTGTATCAAGTGGGGTTTTCCTATATACACTGGCGGGAAAAATTAAAGAAACAAACGTTATCACATAGTTCAATGGGGTTAACCTTCGCTACAAAAAATATAGACATTTTTGTGCCCATTCTTTCAGCACGTCTGAAAAGGAGTGCACGTGGGTGATTTGAAGTCTAATTTCAAGGACTGCACGTGTAGCTGGATACAATTTTCGCTTGTAGTAGGTGGAAGATGTCGTCCAGAAGTCATCTGATCGATTGTGAAAAATGGCGTGTGATAAGAAAAATGGAAGCAGGATAGACACTGACACTGGTTTGTAAAGACTTAAAAATAGCCAAAACCGTTATGTCAAGAATCTGGAATTGGTTTAAAGACACTGACAATATGCACAGACTCTCAGGACCGTTATTTAACAACGATTGCTACAAGAAACAGGCAACTGACGTCAGTTCAGATTGCAAGAGAGTTCGCTGCAGCAACAAGAACTGGACTATCCAGATTTACTGTGTCACAGTAATTTACTGTGTATAATAAGCTGCATAAAGAGAACTGTATGCAAGGAAACCCATGATTTGTATCTCACTAACTCCGGCAGCTAAATGCGCCCGGTTAAAGTGGTGAAGAGACCATCATCATTGGAGTATCACGGACTGAAGCCGAGTATACTTTACAGATGAATCCCGATTTTGTTTGGAGAGTGATTCCAGACGTGTTACCTTATGGAGGGAGAAAACCATACGTAATAAAGCTGCAAACATGTGTGAAAGACATCGATACAAAGGTCCTGGAATCATGGTATGGGCGAGCATCATTTTGAATGGCTGCACTGACCTACACATTTTTACCAGTGCAACTGTGAATGCGGACTTATATAGAGATTTGATTCTTGATCCTCATGTCAAGTTGTTTAGGGGTGCAATCGGTAATAACTTCCTCCTAATGAATGATAATACGCGTACTCATCATGCTGCACGAGTGACTGATTATCTTGAAGACGAAAGAATTCAGCGAATAGAGTGACCTGCATATTCTCCAGATTTAAATCTGATAGAGCATGTGTGGAACACACTAGGACGCCAACTTACATTTTGACAACCCCCACCTAACACTCTCCAGGAGCTTCGAAGTGCTATTCATCTTGAATACACTTTGTTATCGCAAACACTTCTGGATAATCTGATCCACAGTATGGAAAATCGTTGTAAAGCTTGCATTTTTGTCAGGACCCGTAAGGCATTGTGACCTCACGTTGTGACATTGTGACTGTCGATGTGACGTCACGTGACATGAATGGGAAGTCACAGTGACCTATATATAAAGTTTTTATGGCCATTTTCAAGCCTTTTTGCGTCACCCTGTGACTTCTTTGTGCAGTCACAGTATGACCAATTGTGAAATGTGCAACTTTTGTGAGGTGTCTGCACAGAGGACTACATTTTACCCAAACTTAATCCTACATTATAATATCCACTTTTTTATACAAAATTTGATCCAGCATTGGGTCGGGTGGCTAGACATTACCAGAATCCGGCCCGATTCTATTTCGGATGAAAGTTTTACTTTGTGTGGAGTACCTAGATTTTATACGAACTAGACCCCAGTGCAGTTTTAAAAAAATCTATTTATTAGACTCAATGCAATATTCTAATCCGAATCTAACATGCAACAAGAAACAAATTTAATAAGTTCATGTCCGGTCCCGATAACATATATTCACATGACTATATTCATAATATTCACAAACGTTTGTATATTAAAAAATCTTTAAAAAAAGCTTTTTTGCATTGTCTAATAATATATCAATAAAACATAAACGTAAATATGCCAGTAATGGATACAACCCAAAGTTTTTAATTTGTAAAAATATAACTAATTGAAAATCATCCCTTATTACTTTTTCATTTCTCTTCTTTGAATGTTTTATAATCTGGTTTATTGTTGAGAATCTTAAACCAGTTCGGAAACAGAAAATAAAGTTTCACGGCTCCATTAATTTTTAGTGAAAATTTTACTGAGCAAGCTCGTTTTACTTTATCAATTTATTTATTTTTTATTTTACTGCAAAAATTTCACGTTTTTCTTTTGACAGCAAAATAAAACTTTCAATTTTATATATCAATTGTCAGTTACTGGGATGCTTGATTAGTAATGAACACGCTGTCACACTTATTAAAAGTGTAATTCGTAGCGCATAAAATCTTTTGATTTAACTATAAAGCTATGTAATCAAATTTAATTTTTTAACTGCATTATCAAAATATAATAATAACAAAACTTTTATAAATAGCACCTTTTAATTAATTTAATGTGGTTAATAAGTTTTTTAATATTAAACTAATCCATTTTATAGATTTTTATTATTAAGTCTTTGCATATTTTATAATCTGGCAAGTTAATCAGGAAGCAGGGAAGAATGTTCAACAGCATAAGTAAAGAAAGAGCTCATGGGGCTCAAAGCCATCCCAATTCATGTAAAAACTTATTTTTAAGTTCACAAGTTTTTAAAAGTATATAACTTTCTATAGTCAATGTTTGATTTTTCATTTCTGAAAAAATCCCTCTATATTAAAAAAAGGTAACGATTTGAAAATGTGCCAAACGAGTTGGAAATTGAACACTGAAAATCTGCGTAGATCTTCGAGGCTTTTTTTTGCCGGGAATTGCTGTGCGACACTGAACGGAATCGCGAACCGATTTCGCGAGAGGGTCGAGAGTCTAGCGAGCTGGGGGAGCGGAGCCCCCTGTAGTAAATGCATATAAAAATGCTATAAGTAGTAATTACATTTATAGTAGTTAGGAAGCTCTTAAATCCGCAGATCAGAGAATGTCAATTCTGCAGTTTTATTTCGAAATCATTTTATTTAGTAAATTAAAACATTCAACCCACAATTTCATTTCGATTATTTTTGTATTACCAATTGCTGCAAGTTATATATCAAATAGTTTCAGGAAACTTAACTCTTAGGATTTGTAACGGGAAATACAATTCCATATTCAATTCCATGTCTGATACTCCAAAATATATTTTTTTTTCATTTTTAGGGTTTCGTTGTCTGTCCGCCACAGAGCCAGTTCTCAGAAAGTATGTAACTTACAGACAGGAAATTTTGTATATTTATACCAGAATACCTACTATGAAGCTCAAAATTATAAAATTTTGACATAGAGAGATAAAAAACCAAAAATCTAACAGCCTTTTTCTATTAAATAAAAAAAAAATTCGTTATAGCAGTTGCCACACAATTACAAATCCACAATAAAAATCTTTCTATAATAATTAATGTTCTCTTGAAATATTTCCACGTGAAAAATGAAAATGAAATAAAAAGTTTCACCAATGGAAAAAAAAAAGATTGGTAATAAAACGGAAATTTTCAAACGTTTCTTAATAATATAAGGAGTATGAGTAGGGGAGATAGGAGATAAATGGGACATTTTCACAAAAATCATTATTTTAAATATTTTATTTAAGTTATTATCAATATTATATATCACATGCCATACATTAAGTGTTTGACTACATCTTATGCACCATATTTATTCAAGATTATTTATTACACAGAAATATAAATGAAATTTAAAAAGAAGTTCTTCTATGTCCCAATCATCCCCACAGCAGGGATGAATGGGGCACAAACATTTTCCTCCCCGTATTCAATGTTAAGGACTAAAAGCTGATAAAAATGCCTCCTTGGCAAAAGCTGAGAGATTATACATTGTAATATGATCTCCAGCCAATCATCTTGTACTCATCTCAGCTTTGCCTAAAAAGGACCATAAACGGAAGCATTCAATGGCTGAAGTCAAAAGCTACAATGAGGATGGAATGTTAAAAGAATAATTACCTTAAATTATTAATTTATCAACATATATAATATTACTTAGTTAATAAATATATTTTTGAGCATCCGCTAGAAATGGATGAGACAGTTCCATTCATCCCATTTCAAATGTCCCAATCATCCCCATGATGCATATATTCAATTGTCAGCCATTTTGTCTGAAAAATTATTTTGTCACAATGGTTAATATGCATTCATTTTAATTACCAATATTGAGCCCTGAAATAAAAAACTACAACATATCTTAATTGTTTATATTGCATAAGATATTTAAGTAAGTTCAAATGTAAAAAAAATTACTTTTAAGTAGAGTTGTCAGGAAATGCAAATTTGAAGAAAATTGAAAACAGCCATGTGCTCTTGCTTTTGGTTCTGAAGCACACTATGGTAGTGAAATCTGTTAGGATAGGAAGCAACTAAAAAGAAATGTTTATTGCCTGAAATATCGAGAATGTCCCATCCATCCCTTATCCCATTCATCCTCCATCTCCCCTATGTGTAAATACAGAAAGCAGCTTAATATGATGTCATTAGAGAATTAAAAAGAAAATTATTCTGACGTCATTATGGGAGTTTAACGAACTTTGTCAAATGTTTGAGAATCATACAAAGAGGGTATCCACAGAGTAAGGTGATCTAACAGAGAATCATCTTTCATACACTGCAATAGCAACTTCTTTAACAAGGGATTACGCATAGACAATCGCGATTGCTGCGGATGACGCGGAAACTACGCCCATAACAGAAGCGAGGTTGCTAATACCCCGAAATATCGCTTTCTTGGCGACAAATGAGGGAAGAAGAGAAAACGGCGACTGCTTGTTGCTTCTTGTTTTGAAATGTATGAAAACATATTTATTTTTAACATGTTCTGAAACAATCAAAATTCAGCTTTATTTTAAAATAAGTGTTGTGGTAAAACAAAGTAGTTTTTTTCCACGTTTGAAAGGATAATGTGAGTTTTTTTAAACAAATTTATTTTTTAGAAATTTTTGGTTCGGAACCGATTTGTTTGAGCCGCGGTTTATATACCAGTAATTACGGTATATTCTATATTGTTTGCTTTAACCCATTAAAGCCTAGTGTGGCATTAATGCAACACCATAAATAATAATAATTTTGTTGTTTGCACACCAGCAATTCTGAAAACACAATTTCGCTTTCTTTAATAACCAAAAACTTCTTGCTAAAATAAGTTAAAAATTCTATTCTATAGAACTGGTATGAAACTTGTATGTATATTTCCAATTTCCATTTTTGAAGAGTAAAATAATTGTGGCGCTAATGGGTTAATATTTTTATATTTATCAAATAAAAGTCTGATTACATACAATTCTGCGCTGTTTGTGTGAATTATTTGTTTTGAACTTTAAAATAAATTATGATCTAAAAATAAGCCAAATAAAATATTCTTATTTATAAAACATAAAAAAATATATATAAATCAAATATTAAAATAAATTGTAATGTTTTCAAAGATATTCTAAGGCTTTAATAAATTATTTTAAAAGGTAGTTTAAATTTAGTAAAGGTTCTATTGAGCATTGATATATATATATATATATATATATATATAATTGTGATAATTAGGTCTATTTTAATTGACGTATATATCTTAATTTCTTTTGAGTAATCCATTAATGCTATCATCTAATTTTTCTAGATAAAAGGAATACCTACAGTTTCTGTAATTATATACAGG
Organism: Maratus michaelseni; assembly: GCA_963931845.1. Lineage (NCBI taxonomy): Eukaryota > Metazoa > Arthropoda > Arachnida > Araneae > Salticidae > Maratus > Maratus michaelseni. The sequence continues at coordinate 215,973,835 of OZ007595.1, read as the reverse complement.
GTGTCTCTTATTGCTGTTGAATAGGACACCCCCTAAAAGTCAATTTTAGAGAGATACTTTCAATAGCAATTTTTTTCAAATATTTTTGTTAATCATCTTAGAAGCCATTCAAAGGTCAACATATTTATTTTTGTAAAAGTTTATACTTGATTCCTTGGTTCTATGAATTTTTATTTCAAAAGACATGTTTTGTGGTTATCTCACAGAAAATAAAATAAAATTCATTATTCTTCTGCAGGAATAAAAAAGGGGCATAATATGAAATTTAAACTTTTTCGGGACTAAAAACATATTTCTGTGCTAGAAAACAATAAAAAATTCTTAATAATTCAATAATATTCAAAACATTTTTGCAATTGGATATGTTCTTATAAAAAGGACAACTTATTATTTGGTAGAGATTAATGAAGAATGAAAGAGATATAGCATACCTTCAATTTTTATCAATTTTCTTTCTATATTTATATGAACTGAGAATCAATTATCTTTAACGACTTACCAAGCACAGTGGAGCACTATATATGTTTTTCAGAAACTGACTTAACCCTTTAACGGACATTGGTTTCCCTACGAAAACACAAAATTTTAATTACGAAATTCAACAATGACAGCAGAATTTTAATAGAAATGTTTTCCGTTTAATATATATGTGAAATATCGTTTTTTTTTTAAATGTATATACTATATATCTACAAATAAATTTGTTCATAATTTCCGGTGTCAATAATTTATTTCAATCAAAGATGCAATAAAAATTTCAAAGCAAAGATGCAATAACTCCAAAAACTAAATTTTTCAGAAAATGCTGTCGTTTTTAAGCAGTATTAATTTCCAGTTCTTTGGCTGTATTCATATCTTCAGATAATATTTTGAGTTTTTAAGTGCATTACAGTTTTCTATCTGATTACAACAGCGTTTTCTTTTAATTTGAATGATAATTTCATATAATTATACATTTTCATATAATTATATATTTATTTCATATTATTATTGTAATAATCATCAATTATTATTGTAATAATAATTACAAGATACCTATAAATTTCCTCTATATTATGTGTAACTATAAAAGTTAGAGAAAAAAAATCTATAAACAAGCAGGATTTGATCCATGCAAAATTTAGGACCCTTCACAAAATTCCATTTGATATGAACATTCATTAATTATTTTTATTTTGTTTGATTTTAAAATGTGCAATTAATAAAGAAAACAAATTCATTAGATAGAAAAACTTTAGCAGAAGGGCTTAAAGCAGTTATTATCAATTAATAATTGTCCAAATTTGAGTATTATCTGGATTTCATCTTTTGTTACAAAATGTATTTTTCACAAAAATATAATACATTTCTCAGAAAAATAACTTTTACTTTTCACAAAATAGTGCCATGAAAAAATCCTGCATCCCTGACAAGAGTGGGAAATTTTCAAAAAATTTTATCAGCTGAGGATTTATTTTGTCAGCGAGCAAGATGCAACGTGCAGTTGAAAATTAGTATGAAAAAATTTGTGCCGGAGCAGAAACAATTGAATATTATTACTACAATACAATGTCACATTTTTATCTATTTAACTAAGAAATATATACAACAAGGAACGCCTAGTATGGGATAAAACTTATTACATTGCGATCGAAATGTCATATTAATAAAATATTATATATAGGAATTTTTTTAACATGAATGAGATTTATGGTGTGACAGTTATTTTAACGATAATATAAAGTCAAAATTTGTTGAAAATCTGCCAACACTGAATATATATAAAATATTTCATACATTATGGAGCTTGAAAAATAAGAACAAATATAACACACGAAAATAAATCACAATTTACCGATTCTTGGGAATAAAAAATAACTTTTTCGTCTTGCTCTTGCAAACAACACAACTATCTCTTCGTAACATTTTGAAGACCTATTTGATCAAAGAATAATTTTAATAATAAGTATCAATCAAGATTCAAAAATCAAATAGAGAACGCCGAAAATTTGCACAGATGCAAATGACAACAAGAAAAGATGCCAAGCAGAATAAGGTTTCAGCTAAACGGAAATCACGAAGATAAAAATCGCCAACGCGATGATTTCGTTTTTAATTCATCCGCTGCAGCCGATTATGGAAATATTCGCATATTTTAACATTTTGAAGCTGTACAATGTGTTTAATTTTGAAATTATTTTTTTTAAACATCGCATTTAGTGCACATGACAGATATTATTACGACAAAGTATAATAGCGGGCTTCGCCTGTTATCGGGCCGGTTCAGATATTCGAAAAAACGAGAAAAATAGATCAGTAATTTTTTACTATAAAAAACATGATTTTTAAAATTATTTTTATTTTTTTGAAAATGACATTTATTTTGATTTATCAAAGAAAGGATAAAGTGTTTTGAAAGGAATATTAAACGAAACCCTTTGTGAGATCTTCGATCACACTTACCCACTTGTTTTTATTAATCCCCATACAAAATCATTGTCTCAGTAATTTTACAGCTGTAATTCTCTGACGTTCAGTATTTTAAATCTTCTATAAAAATAATTAAAGTATAGATCTTGTGATAATGACAATAATTAGTTTGAACAACGAATGTTTATAAAAAATATTTTGAATTATTTCTAAATAATTCACAAGGAAAAATATGGCATTGAGATTGGTTACATATTGTTGATAGATTGATATAACATAAACAATACTTCAATATAATAGTTATAACTAATAATTAAACACATATAATTAAAAAAAAAATTCCTTAAAAGTATCCATTGGCACGTTTACTCTATTACTATAATATAAATAATAATATTTTGCATTCATCCGTCAGAAATGAATTTCTCTATTAAATATTTTTTAAATATCCATGTAATTCATTATGTAACATAACCATGTTGCTATTTTCGTAATATCACAAAGTTGTAAGTTAGAAAATAATTTCAAATGGTTCATAATAAAACTCGTACTTTAGCAAGACCTCTGATATATTATTATAAATAGTTTTGATTAAATATTTTTAAAATGAAACACATTATGAAAACAAAATACCTATAAACAAAGTTTACGGAATTTCCCAAAATCTTAAATAGGTTTAAAAATCTATTGAGTTCTAAAAACAAATTGAAATATGATTTTTTAAATTTTATATTATGAATTTAGTATATTAAAATTATTTATTTAACGCAATGTAATTCGAAACGCTTAAATACAGCCAAATTCAAGTAGTTATTATAGTAATTTGTACTTACTTATTGTTTATCTTCCAAATTATTAATATATAGTTTTATAAAAAATCTCTGGTGTATTCCTTTATCTTTTTCCAGCAAATGGTTAGATGATTATCTATTTATTTGTATTAATGAGCAAAGAATATTGCTGTTTACTTTTTTTAAAACAAAAAGTTTTAAAGATTTGAATTTCTGTTTACTAGAGTGGGATAAAGGGGGAAGCGGAAATTTTGGTAGCGCAGAGAAATAATTATTTTATTGTTTCTAAAGAGCTTTAAATAGGGCAGAATATTTTTATATTAAAATTAGGGCTGGATTATTTATCAATATATCGATCAAATACGGATATTTCTCAATTATAGCAATAACAATATCTAAGTAATATATATTTGTAAATAATATATTTGTAAATAATATATATTTGTAAATAATATATTTGTAAATAATATATTGCAATAATATATTTGTATTGAAAGCTACCTAAAAGTATAAAGCTACCTATTGCAGCCGTTCGGAGGAAAGCAGTTCCAGAAAAATTCGATATATTTTCACCGATCATGACCTCCAGACCCCAAAACCACCCTCCGTTCAAATGTTGATTTATATATATATATATATATATATATATATATATATATAATTATAATATCTATGAATTTCAAAAAACATATCAAGTTCTATTATCATTCTACTTAAATCTCCAAAGAGATAATTAATGATATTGTGTATACAGAATACCACATAGCTAATAATTAACATGTGCAAACATAATATTACCATAGCTTGTGCTTCAATGGTAATTGGCCAAATTTTACTCATACCTAAAGAATATTGAAAAAAGAAATAGAGAGAAAGGGAAAAAAATTATAAATTGGAGTTGCAATTAAGTAAATACAAATGGATTAATAAATTAAATATGAACCATATACAATGGAAAATTGGACCACATGAGAATTAATTATGAATTGGATATGAAAAAACACATGCACATGTACTAATCAGCCTGGATGCACCCACATGTGTTTTAAATAATAATTCAGTGTTTCATAATTCTACTGGCATAATGCTAAGATCAGTAGAATCATCCAGGTACACTGAATTATTACCAGACAACAATTGGAAATATTAAAATTTGGAATATATCTGACCTATGTCATACGATAACGCTCGTATTTATAAATCGATTTTGATGAAACTAATTGTGTGTATTAAGGTCACTAATGTCTCGACCGAGTTCGTTGGCCAGCTTGGTCCGCCATTTTGTTTCAAGATGGCGGCCATTTAAAAATTTAAAACTAAAATAAATATACAAAAAAATTAAAAATTCAAATTTATTTTTAATTACGTGTTAGGCCATGAAACAAGGATTCCAAAGAATTTTTTGGCAAAGAATTTTTTCTTAAAAAATGGCTGAGATAGAGAAGTTTGAAATTCTAGGGTGGCTGACATTTTGAAACAAAACAGCACATTAACGCGATTACTCACAAATTATTTTCTTTCATTTTTGTAATAATTTTCCCAATCATACGAATAAAACTATATATTCATATCCGTTAGCGCCAAAATTGGCAAAATTGGCGACAAAATGGACAAAATTTGTGACATTTGGCGAAATATCGCCAAATTTGGCGACCAAAATAAGTCTTTATAAATGAAGCCAATTTGGCTATTGCTCAATAATTTGGCGAAATTCTTATTCAAATTCAGTACTATCGAATCTTTTGTAAACGTTTCTTTGCATTTTAACTTGCTGTTTTCGAGTAAAATTAGCTAAAATTTTAAAACGAAGATATAGGAAAGCTACCTTTTCCTCCCGGTACAGGCCGGAAGGATTTCATTTTATGTCACTTGGGAACTCGTCACAGAACAGCTATCATGATGACTTTACAATGGAGTGTCAAAATGACAGTCACATAAGAGTCACAAGGTGACTTCATTGTAAAGTCACCTGGTGGCTCGTCAAAAAAGCAGCAGTCATGGTGACTGCTCAGCGAATTGACTAAATGAGAGTAAAAATGAGACGAATGAAAGATATCACATTTCTGTTCATTGTAGTGATTGTGACAACTGTGACCATTTGTGATGTCAAGAAGACTTCACATCGACTGGCTTTGATGTTAGGGTAGTACTTATTTTCTACACTTGCTGTTTATAGAATTTCCTTTTGAGTACTCACGTGTTCAGAAATTAGCATTTTATGTTTGTTGCTTACGTTTTGCACACTAGTTTAATATGACTAAAATTTTATCAAATATACAACATAAAACAGAAGCAAGAAGAATAATCCTAAAATTATTGCTTGAAATAAAAATATAATGTACTATTTAAAAACGTGCTTAGTAGTAAAAAGGTAAAAAATTCTATGATTTAACAAATTTCATTAAGAAAGCCATATAATAATACATACATTTTCCTTTCGTGTCATTCTGGGAATAGTTTTACATTTAACTTGGCAAATGCCCAAATAAGAAGGTCCTACTACAAATACGAAATAATATTTTATACACCCATTGGAAATAACATAACTCTCTGAATACCAGGCTTACGCGCTATCAAAAAATTGGCTGCAGTCGTTGGTAGATTTTTTTTCAGCCTTTGTTATGATTCGTACGCTTTTACTACAATTTTTAATAGAGTTTTTCTATTTAATATTTAAATAGTAGAAATTATAGACGCCTCACTTAATTGCAGGATTTGTAATAGTTTTCTGCATTTAAATAAGGGGGAACATTCTATTGAAAAATTGTGATAAAAGCGTACGAACCCTGTAACTATAACAATTTGTAAAAAAATATAATAAAAAAAATTATAAATCTTTAAATTCTCATATTCAAGAACTCGCGGTTTATATCTGAAATTTAAAATTATGTTAGATCTGTCTATATACATTACAGTATACTTTCTCATGTTTATTATCAATAACCACGGTTCGTGCAAGCGTGCTTTTGCAAAATGTATTTTCAGCATGCGAACAATTGAATCAAACATAGGGAAAATGGTAAAGTCTTGGTGGGTCACAGTAAGATTGTTGGCCGAACAAATGTGGTTCGGGGGATACATGTTTGACATGCCTTCTTTGGACTTTCTAGGAATAAATTTTTGCTATATATTGAAAAAGAATGATTAGAATGAACAGTAAACTTACACATCCACGTTTTTGACGATGCCCATTCTGTTTATGCAAAAATTAATGCAGATCATAATTCATAATTTTTTGTAATATGAACTTATTAATTATATTTTTGAGTAAAACAAATACCTAGAATATGTTTTAGTCCTATCAATGTATGTCATTGAACATAAAACTATTTTAATCGGATGATGTTTTTGGAAGATATATCTTAAAGTTTTTAACATATATTAATCAATGACATTTAACAAAAATAAACATTAGCATCTTCAAGAGTTGACCTCTTTTAATTCCATGAAAATTTAATTAAATGCATAAACTATATAGTTTTTCGGCTGATTTGTCTAAAAGAACACAAATAAAATGTCAAAAATGGATGCTACAATTTGAAAAAATGAAGTTGGAGCAATTTTTTATATATAGAAGAACTCGATTTTAAAAATTTTATTTCTATTCTAAAAGAAGGCAATATTGCAGTTCTAATGACTCCTTTAGTGGGTTTGTATTGTAAAAGGTCTACAAGTAACTTTAGGTGTATTGATTTTTTTTTATACTGACTATACGTAATATTTAGAAATTTAATCTGACGACAGTGATTAATATTAAAAGTTTAGAAAATGATTTACAATATAGTCATTAATTTAAATTAAAGTTTTAACATTTACAGGCTGCGAGCACATCTACCAGAATTTTTCAATATAGTTTTTTAATTTATTTAATTACATAAAAATATTGAAAATCATGCGATTAATTAGAATTTTTCAAATTAGTAATGAGATTTCAAACTTCTTGGAAATTCCAAGGAATGTGCGCTCCTTGCACATAAAAGGCAGGTTTTTTTTTTATAATTGTATAAACTTAATATTTACTAATCTTTCGAATTCTTTTTTTTTTTTTGTAGTAGATGGTACTTTTTTTATATTCTCTTACGGTTTACTTATTTTACCAAAACTGACACCGGAAATATTTACATGTATTAATGAATATTATAATTTGTTTGTTTAATTATTTAGGTGTCTTCTAATTTCGAATTTTAATTGAAAATATAACGAGCTGGCTTAATTGCTCGATAATAAATAATAGAGTAAAACTAGGGTCTGCCCAAGACCATTTTGGCGGCCGTGCGAGCCTTCACTTGAGCGCCTCCTACAAGTCAGAAATGTTTTCGTATTTTTCGTTTTTTTTTTATATTCGTATTTAAGCTTTTATACATGCTATTACTAATTTCTTAAGATATTATTTAAAGAGGAATACAGGAACAGATACAGATACCCATATTCAATCTTATCTTTGAGTTAGTTTTTTTCAAGTCTTAAAATATAAATATGAATTTTATAGTAAATATCAATCTCAATATGTAACATTGTGATCCAAAAATGAAAAACAATACATTATGCCATGGAATAGGACAAAATAATAATAACTTATTTATTGAAAACAGAGGCTTAATTAGAAAGTTACGTTTATTGTTTGGAAATCTTCTACAGTTAATTGTGTAGTACTAAGTAACAAAATTTTATAATGAAAAGTGTAATCACATCTTGTTATTTAGTTTACAGGAAATATCAATTAATTATATATTAGTAAGTCATCAGTTTTAAAATCTTAAAAAAATCGATTTTTTTGTTTTCATATTTTTTGAAATATTATTTAATTTTGAATCAAACAAAACAAACCGCATGAAAATATTCAGTTAGAAACGTAACAATTTGACATTAAAAATGTGTATCTTAACAGACTCCGATTGATAACTTTGGGTGCGTTTTCACAAAAATATGTTTAATCCGCCGCATTTACTTATTGTTAAAAGTTTTGCTTCATACTAATATCTTATGAGAAATAGTATATACTATTGACATATTTTTAAAAAAAAACTTTATTAAAAGAATTTTAAAACCATCAACAGAAATTATATATGTTAGACGTTTGTACGGGCTCGGACCAATTTTTATTCTGGAGACTCAGCCCCGGTCTTACCTTTTTCTGAATTCACGGGCCAAGCAAGGCCTACTCCTACAAGGCATCACTCTTTCCAAGTCGGGCCGTGTCATCATTCTCTCCAGGCAGGCCCAGTCCCGTTCTTTACTTTTTTCTGCAGACTCAGGCCGGAACGAGCCAGATTTCTTTTTTCCAGGCTGAGCTCGACCTGAACTTCATTTTTCCTAGAGGTCTGCATGACCAAAATTTTCAAGCATGGGCCCGAACCGTTCAAAAATAAGTAAAATTTGGTTCGGGCCAACAATTTTTGCAAAAAATGAATATATTTTCATATCGCCATTATTCTACAATAAAAATTTATTCTTTTTAAAGAATAGTACATATATATTTATAGAAAGTACAGTAAAACCTGCGAAAAGAAAGCTGTCTATGCCAGAATCCTGTCTTAAACGGAAAAATGCGTTAATCCATGCAAAATGAATATAATAATAAGGTAAAGCCAGGAGATATGACGCAGTCGGAGAGATTGCGCACATAGAGGTTTGGGGGGAAGGAGTAGAGTGAGCGCGCAGCGACTCCAGGTAGTTGCACAACAGCAGTAGTGGAGTGTCTACTTGAAAGTGCACGTTTATTGCTTTGAGCGTTAAGATAAAGCATTGCTATTTTGATTTTTTTTTCCCAAAGTAAGTGCTTGAATTTTCATACCTCTTCATCAGATTTTCTATAGAATGTCAATAGTACAAAATATTTTTAACTTAAACGATTTCTCATAAGCTACTAATCTAGACTAACAATGTGAACATCAACGGTTCGTTTTAGAAGAGGTCATGTTTAAATAATAGGCCGTGCAATCTCTCCTACCGAAATTGGAGAGTTTGCGCATTGGCTACTTAGGAGAGATGGCGCAGTGTTCCCATTCGTTTCCATGGTAGGAGAGATTACGCAGCTTATTGGTAAATTTGCATAAAAAAATGAAAAATGAAAATGGACTAATTTTAAGTTAAACGTGTTATCAAGTAACATTAATTTATTTTTTAATCTTATCTGAACTTGGTTTTTCTGATTCTTTAATTTTTTTCCCTTTAATTAAAATTTTTTAATCGTTTTTAAATTTATTTCCTTTTTCTGATTCTTTAATCATTAGGTTGAAATATTCACTCCTAATACAATAATATTTGTTCACAAAAACCTTAAAGCAATGTCATTTAAGTGTAATTATTACTGTTAACAATTTAATTGTAGTTATTATAAGTAACAATCTCTCCTACCCATGTGCGCAATCACACCTACCCTATAAGGAGTGATTGCGCAAAATAACTTTCTAGGTTTTATTACAATTGTTCTATTAAATTGCAACATAACAACAAAATAGCAATGGAAATGCATAAAAAACAATTGAAGTAAAAGTTATTCATGAATAGTTTAGCAAAAAATTAATATTTAAGATTTTTTATTGCTATTCTTTTGAATTGTGAGCAGACTATCCTAGCTTTACCTTATATGTGAAAAGAATATAATACATTTACAACAGACGATGTGCCTGCTAAAGAGGGAACCTGTCTATAACGAAGTTTTCAATCTTTCCTATGCGATTCCGTCTTAGAAGACTTTACGATGTAGCATTTTTTAGATCTTTAAGTCTCCAAGCATGAGATAATGAATTAACGATGGGACTGGAAATTTGAGCCCTTGCAGATCTTTAATATACGTGTATATATAAAAAATAGATGTAATCGGATATAAATAGAAAAACAAAAGTACTACATACACAAATTATTTCTAAAATGTGGAAAAAAATCATGGAAAAAATATATTAATTACTATTTATTTTACAGGGTAATACAACTACAATATGCAGTCACTTTCTATTCTTTCCAAAAATTTACATTTTATAATTTCATTTTTTTTTAAATATGAAAAAGTGCGATTGGCAACCAAAAAAATTTAATTACTGTAAAAGCACTTATTTTCGCGAGCCGTAATTTTCGCGAAAAGGAAGACATCGGTGATTTCGCGAGCTGAAAATTTCGCGAATTTTATATGAAAAGAAGCGAAAGTTGAAAAATCCCGAAACCACCTAAATAGAACCCCTTTTGCATAAGGCATTTTAAGAAACTTCCTTTTGTCCGAAAAGTTCGTCCCCCTCCCCTCTCCCCATCGCTCTAAAAACAACACATTGGACACACAACACTAACAAAATGTTGTTCCCTCTGAGATGTTCGTTAACTTCGATCAGACAAACGCCAAGTTTGTGCCTACATCTGAATACACATTGCAAGAACGTGGTTCAAAACAAGTGTCCATAATCGGCATGGAAGATAAAAGAGAGATGACTCCTTTGTTAGCATGTTCTCTTTCTGAAAACCTACTTCCACCACAATTGTTGTACTCTGGAAAATCAACAAATTTTCATCCAAAATTTACATTTCTCGCGGACTGGGAAGTGTGGCACACCGATTCGCACTGGAGCGATACTGACACAATGATTCGATACATCGAGAATATTTTTGTACCTTATTGCGACAAGCAGAGGGAGCTTCTTGGGTTAGTTCCAGAACAACCTGGTGTAGCATTGTTCGACGTTTTTAAGGCACCAAGATCCTCTTTTTCTGACTGAACTAGAAAAGAGGAATATTATTCCAGTTTTTATGCCCGCTTCCTGCACAGGAGAGCTCCAGCCTTTGGACTTAACTGTAAACGGCGAGTTCAAGCATTTGCTCAAGAATGAGTTTATTGAGTGGTATTCTATTGAGCTTAAATTTCTAGAGGAAAAAGAATCTGTGGACCTACGAATATAATGACGAAAACCGATTCACACTTCTTGGCTTATACGCACATTTAACGGTGTTGAAGCCAAATATGAAATAATTTTGAATGGTTTCAAAGAAGCTGGTATAAATATTGTAAGTGAATGAGCTGCATTCTATTAGTTGTATTGTTATTCAAGAAATAGTTGTATAGTACTCAATAAATAGTTGTATATATTCAAGAAATTTTTGTACTTATTTCTTATTTAAGTAACTGTGATCATTAAATTTTGGATAAGTGAAAAAATTCTGATTTTTTATTATTATTTGAGGCGAAAAAAAAATATTTCGCGAGGCTTAAATTTTCGCGATTACGACGGGCTCGCGAAAATCGCGAAAATTAAAGCCTCGCGAAAATAAGTGCTTTTACAGTATTTAAAATAAATATTCTACTTTTCAAGAAAAATATTATTATTGATCCAAACATTTATTTTCTAAAAATAAAAACATTAATTACCTAAGAGAATGGTGTGGTTTCGCACCACCTGCAGAGTATTGGGTTAATAATATTTGATTAAATTTTCAGTTATATTTTAGTATATAATTATATACTTATAAACATAATTATATAATTATATTTCCAGTAATGCAAAATGCTTATTTAGTAATGTGTCAAAGCCTGAAATTTATTAAAGAATTAATCCCTAATGATGAATGGAAAATCACTGAAAAATTACGTTGTTTTGACCCAATTTTAATTTTGCTTTTTTTTTAGTTTTATAAATGAAATATATATTTTATTATGTTGAACATTTGTATGTCACCATAGGTACACAGCTAAAAAAAATAAAAGATAAATGAATGAAATAATACGAAAAATACTTGGTTTGATTTGATTATATTAAGGGCATCATTTACATTAATTAAATATAGTAATTATTGAACTTTGAACATCCGAATTGCCTTTTTGGAATTTTATTTTTACCCTAAACTAACAACTCCCAAATTTTATTGATTCACAGTGGACATTTAAAAAATATTAATTTACAAGCATGTTTTTGATTAGAGATATTTACCTGGTATTTCATTAGGATTGTTGAAAAAAGTATCACCACAAACACGTGTATTTAGTAGTTTACCGTAAAATAAGCTATTTGCCTAATTAAAAAGAAGCCATTGACATGACTAAAGATAATAGATTACTCTATAGTCTTGGTCATAGGTGTACCTGAATAGTTTAAAAAAAATAGTTGATTGGATGTATACTGTAAAAAAATTTCGTAAAATTGCAGTAGATGTGCCATAAATTAACGGCACTTGTACCGTTTTCACTCTTTACGGTATGAGTATATCATACTTCTAAGGTTAAGCGTAAAAAAAACCGTATATGTGCCATTTCGATTATAAATGGTATTTATACGGTAAAATGATTGTTTTTCAGAAAAAAAATCGTTATTTATACCGTAGAATATTTAATTTTCAGTACGCCTCGGTGTACGGCAACCCCTGAAGTAATGCTCTTGCTCTTGTTACGTAATGCCTGCAGGCCTGAGGAGAGGGGGGGGGGGGGAGTGCAGCCGGTACATGTACTTTAAATATTCTACGGTACATGTACTTTAAATATTTTACGGTACATATACCGTCCAGTTAAATTGGAGGTATATATACTGGTAAAAAAAAATGTTGCCAGTATATGTACTGTAATTATTTAAAACATTTTTTTACAGTGTAGCTTTTCGCTTTCATGTTCTCCTGTTTCCTATTAAGTCCCCACTGCCCGCCTCAGATCTAACCACTTCTGCCTTGTGTCTGTAGGCTTTTTTACGTTATTTCAGGAAAGAAAGAAGGAGGACAAGAAAGGTTCTTAAAGGTTTTATTAGTTTTTTCTTATCAGTATTCGTGGAAGCATCAAAACCCCCTAATGACATTTTAGAGAAAGTAATCTTAAACGAAAATTCATTACCTGATTTTTTCTTCACAGTCGTAAATAAAAGTAGATCCCTCACTCACGCACATAGCCTGCCCCCTGTCTCCCCCGCCAAAAGAGACGGTACAGACACAGGCAAATAATAATTAAAGAGGAAAACACTTAAATTTCAGTTAAAACACTCCATTCTTAGTTTAGAGCCACTTTACATAGAATGCTCCTTAGTTAATTTGTATCTCTCAAATTTTCTATTTTGGGTAAATGTGGATAACCGACTCGTTGCAGGACTCTATTGTTGATTAATATTTTATGTAATTTTTCAAAACTCTTAAAAACTGATAAAGATGTATATGAAAATCATTGTGTACTGTTAAGTGTTAAGATGATTTTCGCCTGCGCCCCCCCTTTTTTTTTGGGGGGGGGGAATCTGCTCGCGTCTTTCTATCACACATGTAGGAAAACTTTGTTTATTAAGTCAGCTAATGCATATATACAAACTTTTGTTGCATTGCAAGTGATTCATTATTTAGTACGCTTGCGGTGTGCAAGGAAAGCGAAAAAGAAAAGTTGGATAAGCGAATTTAGAAAGGCGTCAGAGCACACGTTATCTTGATAAATAAAAAATAAATACAAAAGCAGAAAGGGGACAAACTTGAAAAATACAACTAAATAAACTAACTAACTGGATTTGTCGGCTGGCGGGCCCTTACACCGGGGCATCGAATCTTGTAAAACCTCGAATATGGTAAACCTCGAACCGAACGAAACTCCGGATCGGGTACCCGCTGTCTTCGGCACCGGATAATCCGATAATTTGCACATCGAATAGTGTAAACCTCTAACCGGACGAACCTCCGAGCCGGTTCCCCGCTGCCTTCGGTACAGGATAACCCCTTAATTTGTCCATGAAATATTATAAACCTCTAACTGAACGAACCTCCGGCTCGGATCCCCGATGCTTCCGGCAACGTATAGCACTCGTCTTCAATATACATTAGTTCCACGTTTCACCATCAGGTGGCACAATCTGTTCTACACGAACTTCGGGCACTGAAATCGTTAAGGCTATAGATGTCGAGTCGGCACCTTATACCGGTAATAATATGAATTAGTCGAGTAAGCGTTATTAAACTTTCACAGACCTTTCCAACGATATATCACATGAGGGCTGCGTGCAAAATTTCCAAAAGTACCCCCCTTGTGGGGGGAAAGTGAGGTATGGACACCGGAGATGCATAATATGATTAAGCGTCACAGACCTTTCCAACGATATAGCACATGAGGGGTGTGTGCAAAATTTAGACAACTACCTCCCTTGGGGGGCAAAATGGGGGATTGACACGGGAGATGCATAATATGATTGAGAGGTTACAGACCTTTTCAGCGATATATCACATGAGGGGTGTGTGAAAATTTAGACAACTACCTCCCTTGGGGGGCAAAATGAGGGATTGACACGGGAGATGCATAATATGATTGAGAGGTTACAGACCTTTTCAGCGATATATCACATGAGGGGTGTGTGCAAAATTTAGAAAAGTACACCCTTTGGGAGTGGTAAACTGGAGGGGATGGATACCGAAGATGCATAATATGAGTAAGCGGTCACAGAACTTTCGAACGATATATCACATGAAGGGTATCGGCAAAATTTAGAAAAGTACCTCCTTGGCGGGGGCAATATGGGGGGAATAGACACCTCAGATGCATAATATGACTAAGCGGTCACAGACCTTTCCAACGATATAGCACATGAGGGTTGTGTGCAAAATTTAGAAAAGTACCGACCGTGGGGGATGGACACGTGACATGCATAATACGATTAAGCGGTCACAGACCTTTCGACGATATATCACATGAGTGGTATCGGCAAAATTTAGAAAAGTGTTCCCCGTGTGTCGGCAAAACGCGCTCCCAACAATTGGTCTTAAATAGTGGTGACAAACAGTTGCAGATATAATACAAATGTTTCGTTATTAACCAAATGACTTGGGAAGAATGTCAGAAAAAATCCCGTTCAAATCTCACCATAATTAAAAAAGTTATGATTTCGCGGGCAGGGAGACTGCCCCCTCCCTTAATTTTTATCTCCCATTCAGGATCTTTTATTTTCGGCGGCTTGGGCATCAGCCTTACTTCTTTCTAAATTTTTATTAAATTCGGACAAGAAATTCTAGCTAAAATATAGTTAGACCTCTTCAGTGTTAAATTCAGACACTTTTTTCCGGGAGGGATTTTTGTCGCTCCGGTGAGGGGGGGGGGGGAGGGCATTGTAGAGTTCCGGGGCGAAATTGCACCTTTTTAAGCATTAAAAGCTTAAAATCTCAAATCTTTCGGGTGGAGGACATTTCAATGATCCGGGGATGAATGTCCCCTCCCCAAGCCACCCCCAGAATTCAACACTGCTTTCTTCCTCCTCCACCCCTTGTTTCCCTTCCCTATGCGTATCGTTCATATTTTGAATAATATTTATTTTCTGGATTCACTCTTAGTACCCCCTACCTCTAAACTGAAAAGATAACAGTTTTACCTGGAAAGAAACAAAAAAACTGTGAAACAAAATTTGACAGTAGCTAATATATTATATACTGCTATGCTAAAGAAATGTCCGCCAGAAATATCGATTATTATCTGCTAATTCCCATTATCACGATGTATGATCAAATTTTCTGCCATTTGATCGATAAATTTAGGAGTTACTCTTTTTAAGCTATCAAGCTTTTAAGCAAGTTTTTTAGTAAACCTGCTCATTTTTCATCAAATTTTTATTATTTTTTACTTCCGATTGCAGAGTATTATGTACAATGTTTTTTAAAATATTTTCTCAAAATAACTTATTTTTATATTAAGAACTCTGCAAATTATAAGCAAAAAAATTGGTGAAATTTGGGACTGTTTTTATAAAAACCTTAACTTTTCTTCGAGTATACATGCTATCCTCATAAAAATGAACACAGTATATTACAATAAGCCACTTATAATTAATCTCGAGTTTTAACGCTTTTGCTACATTAGTTTTTACAGGGTAATCCAAAAGTTATTCGTTCTTTTTCAATTTGTTGACAGTCCCCTATGGGGTTTCGGGAAAAAATCTTCACGGATATATATAACCTATACTATACTATTTACACACCTGAAGTTTCAGGTTAATTCCTCATGTATTTTTCTAGATAGTTAACAAAACGTCTAAAATCGCAAGTGACCGCTCACCTTTGGCAATATAGTGTATATGCCAAATATTATATGCAACAATATTTAGAAAAAAGTATATTTTATTCTAAATAAAATGAAAAATAATTTTCACATTTCAAATTAACTTAAATCGTTGGAACATCGAAAAATAAAATGAATTAAACTATTCTTCTGTGTCGTACACAAAATGCTAAGATAAGTCACCATCCTGGACAAACACGACAGAACTAGACGTTTTAAATTTTGAATATAGCTAACAATGCATACTGATATGTCACTGATCGAACTATTGTGTCATTCCACACTTTCCTTGATATCATACCATTTCATATAAAGCAAAGTTATTCTGTTGAAAATACATCTTTCATGAAAAAAAAAAATGTTTTCATTTATAAACAAAAAAACAAATTTTGGTTTAGTATGACACACCTAGGAATTAAGTATATCTACGTAAAATTTCACCACTTTTATTCAAAAGGACATTTTTGCCTTATTTAATCGTAAAATTATATTATTAATTTAAAAAATAGCACTAGAATTTTGCATTGATCAGGTGTTCCCAAACTTTTTTAACACATTGAAGGGCGGTGGTATATTATATACAGGGTGTTTATAAAGTCCCGGACCCATTTTGATGTTTAATAACTCATAAAATAATAAAGATAGATTAAAATTAATAACATAAATGGTTAGATAGACTCAAAAAGTTTCATGACCCTTGTCAATGAACTTCCACGTGTGCCCCCTTCGACGCACGGAGAATATCAAGTCGATAGTCAATTTCACGCCACCATAAAATCTGTGCTTTCTCTCGTGGTGTATGCATTCTCCTTAATATCCGCTCGAATAAAACATCACATACAAAAGTAACATAGAACAAACACATCAAAAGTAAACATAACATTGCAATAGTTGCCAAAAACAAAAGAGAGAAAAATGCAATTAATAAGCAGACGATATTTAGAAAAGTACAGATATTTAGACTGGAAAATGAAATTATCTGAAACTAACCACACGCGCAGACGATATTTACAAAAGTAAAGATATTCAAACCTGAAAAGGAAAATATATGAGTTATTCCATCAATAAATACCATAAGTTTGTTTATAACTTCATTATTTTATGAGTTATTAAACGTCAAAATGAGTCCGGGACTTTATAAACACACTGTATAACACTTAAATTTTATCCCCAAAAGCCACACCGGCATCAGAATTTCAGAAGAAAATTTTGCTTTTGTTATGTACGTGAAGAAAAGCTTTTAAGTATTTCCAAATAAATTTGCCGTAAATTCTCTTGTTACAGCGCCTTGCGTACATAGTGTAGAAAACGGCTGCAAAATAGTACTAAAAAATTGAATCCGATAAATGTAGAACGATGCTGAAACTATAACGGGTTGATCGCAGCGATATCTTCTAGTAGTGGCGTAAACAAGGTGGAGGTCCAGATGTTTGATACCACTAATTTTATAAAAATATTTTTGGCTTATCTAATAGGAGAATTTTCTGGCGATGTTCAAGGCAAAGAAAACTTTATAATATTGCTGGTTTCCAGCATTTGGACACCTCCTCCCTCTCTGGCTACGCCACTGTCTGCTAGCTCGTTTCAACGCTAACATTGTATAAGAATCGAACTGAGAATACGTTTCTGCTGGTGGTGTGATATCGCTATCACATTTTGTGTTTTTATCGCATGCTTCGCTCTTCTGTAGCGCGCGCGATGTTGTTAAGCCTAACATCGGCAATCGTTTCAGGCCGACGGCCGCTGTTTTCGGCGTCTCGTAGGAGCGTTTGTAGTCAGTGTTGTTTCTCCCATGAGATCATTTTTCATTCTGCTTGCACTCGGAGGCGTGGCTTATTAGTTCATTTTCCCTCCACGTTAGCGCTGATGCTAGGGGTGTGTTTACTTTAACGTATTATAGCTTATGTTATGGTTTTGGTTTCATCTATTTGCTCATTGACGTTAATCGTCATTTTTAATTATCTAATGAATTTAATTTTCTCGTGTTTTCACTTTTAGAACCCCCTTGTCGTTCATATAAATAAAGATGTAACGGCCTTTATTTTCAGAAGAAGAAGAGAGAAAAGAAACGTTCTTGATGATGTAGTTAATAATTACTGTTGTCTTTTCGGCGCGAGTTTCCGTTTATCGGAACTCCCAAACATGCCGATTTCTAATTCATTTTAACGTCTTAAAAATCCTCCAGTTTGAATTTAATTTAATTTATTATGAAGTGAATTTATTGTATTTTAAAGAGCTTGCCGATTCAACAGAAATTCGACAGTATTATTTGAGACTTTAATTTTCAACGTATGCCATCTGTCAAGAATTCAAGAAATTTAGAATATGATTTTTATTCTTAAAAAAAATAGCAGTGCAGTGACCAAAAGAGAAAGACTTTTATACTTCCTATGATTTTGTTGATGGATTAATAAAAATTGGATTGTACCACATCAATAGAGTCTTCATTCTACAGTCTTCTTGTGTCATTCTTCAAATCAAGTAAGATCTACCCTTTATTATTCCTCTTCTATTTTACAGAACACGACCAAAAGAACTAAAGGGTTATTTGTTTGCTCAAAATCACAATGCAATGTCTGAATCGTTATTATACGATCTATAAAAATATACCTTCCACAATGCAATATCATCATTATATTTTAGAACAACACCAAACACAATTTATTAACACCACAGGTGGTAAATATTTTAAATAATTAAATTATACCCTATTTACTTAGACTTGGATAGTGATTTTAATAAGCTTTGAAAATATGAATGGTATTGATCATAGCAAAAACACGTGATACGCATTCTTTTGTGCCTGGTTGCAGTACTCCATACAAGACAGCAAACTAGAAACTATCCCTATTTAGCATACCAAAGGATAAATCTATGCTAGAAGAGTGGAAAAGATTAATTCCCTGATATGATAAAAAACTAACTTCAAAATCAGTTACCTCTGAAATATACACTTACAAGAAGATTTTATTAACAGAAATTATGTTCATGTTGTCATTAGTGAAACGCTTACTTTTCCTAGAAGTAAATCTATTTTTAGAGCAGATGTCACTGCAATCGCCCTATTATTGTATCGCATCGCTGCACGTTTATAGGCTACAATTTTTTAGCCCTTTTTAAAGCATTACCAGTTTGGCTTTTTTTAAATTCCGAAATTTCGCATTCATACCAGAAATTTCCTATAATGTTCCTTTCGGTACTTAATGGCAGATATTTCGCGACTTCTTAAATTAAAAATTCTTGTTTCTGAATGTCTGGTTGGAATTCGAAAATTTTGAATTAAAAAAACGTTAAAACCTTTTCCCGCACTATGTATTCTAGGCGCTGTTGTTTGACCGTCAGCAGTCTCCAGGCCAAGACGCAGCCAAAATTGTTGGATGCAGGAGAGAGAAGAGTGGGGGTAGGAACGGCTTCAAGTGACATCATTTACGTCGACTCCTCCTATTCTATCTTCCTATGTTCGTACTCAGCACCTCCCGTCTACCAGCTTTGCCCCCCTCCCCAAGGGGTATTTTTCTAAATTTTGCACAAACCCCTCATGTTATATATCGATGGAAACACTTTTATAACTTTTCTAAATTTTGTTGACAACTTTCATGTCATATATCGATGGAAAGGTCTGTGACCGCTTAATCGTATTATGCATCTCCCATGTCCATTCCTCCACTTTGCCCCTCCCCCAGGGGATACTTTTCTAAATGTAGCACACACGCCTCATGTGATATATCGTTGGAAAGGTCTTCGCCTGCTTATTCATTATATGCATATACGGGGTCCATCCTGCCACTCCCCCCCCCAAGAGGGCACTTTTCTAAATTTTGTTGACGCCCTCATGTCATATATTGTTGGAAAAGTTTGTGACCGCTTAATCATATTATGCATCTCTGATGTCCATCCCTTCACATTGCCCCTCAAGGGGGGGGGGGGTACTTTTCTAAATTTTGCACACATCCCTCATGTGGTATATCATTAGAAAGGTCTGTGACCGCGTAATCATATTAGGCATCTCCCGTGTCCATCCCCCACCCACTTTGATATTCGTCAAGCGACAGCAGAAAAAAAATCTCATTTTCCATTCAATCGTCACAATTGTAGAGTATGACTATTGAATTTGGCAATGAAGTCAATCGCCAAATTTTCAGTATTACTCGCGGAGTGGCTAATGCAAATTTTTTACTATATCCAAACTGTATTTAGATGCACTCTAATGACAAAATGGTTATCGGATCAGTAGATGGAAAAGTGTGTAGTATATATAAATGCATTTTGTATTTACTGACTACGTATAATGACAATTGCGTATGATTTATTGCTGTTGTGCTATGGTTTTCCATTTACTAGCAGAACAGCGCTAAATGTGTCAGTTGAAAGAAATTCTTTGAGTGCATGTGCTAGTGAAACTTAGCCAATTGCCTGTCCCCAACCTAGCTTTAATTCGAGGTGGGTTTTTTATTTATTTGAACTATTCTGCAAAATTTTCGATCATTTTAAAGCAGCTATGAATTTTATTTCTATGGTACTATCAAGTTGTTTGCCGTCACGTTTTGACGGGTTCCATCTAGTCTCTAAATTATTAAAACATAATTTAAGTATAAATTATTGCGTTTAATTTGAAAGGAAACAACAAGTTACGAAAATTTAACATTGCAAAAGAATTATTAATGTTATCTATTCTAATGATTTAAATTTAAGTAACAAGAAAAAAAACTCTCTTTC
This sequence comes from Maratus michaelseni, assembly GCA_963931845.1. NCBI lineage: Eukaryota > Metazoa > Arthropoda > Arachnida > Araneae > Salticidae > Maratus > Maratus michaelseni. The sequence continues at coordinate 215,952,943 of OZ007595.1, read as the reverse complement.
TTTGATATGAACATTAAAGTTAGATTTTCTTATACTCAGACGTATGATGAACAGTATATTTATAATTGAAACATATAATATACACATTACATTAAATTTTATTCAAATTTTGGTTAAAACATCTTTGTTCTTTAAACGATTTTTTTTACCATATCTCGTCTCCCACTGGTCTGTTTATTGAATTTCGATAATTGTGAAGAAAGTATCTCGTGGTATATTTTTGCATCGTTTTGTAACAAAAATTACTTTCCAAATAGATTTTAAAAATTTTGAAGGAAAATCTAAAAATAAGATTTTTTTTAAACAAAAAATTAGCATTCAAAAAGCGAATCAAACGAACTGTAGGATGTCTGTCGATCTACGATAAAATCAAACTTAGGAAATACTAACACCAAAACAGGGCAAAGTTACTTGACTACTGGAGGTGCTAACAACAAAGGGTAATAAAAATGGGATCGGAAATAAAATAAATGTGGGGTTGAAATTTCTTTAGAGACTGTCATTCAAAGGGGTGCTGAAAATTTCGCCCAGGCCATATTAACATGAACAAAACAAAGTGAGAATCAGTTGTGTCGTATCCGTATGCATTTAAATCGACGGATGCTTCATCTGCTCCTCCTAAAGATTGAGGTGAGATAAAAAGTCATAAACGCATTAACCATAATACTTTTTCTTTCTTTTCTTCATCGTCTGAGAGAGAAATCAAGCCATATAAAACCCTTATATCCATATGAGCTCTACCACTTTCAGGATAAGCTAATTTTGTCAATAATATAGTTTGGCAGAACATCAGAACCCCCTATCTTTACTGAATATTTATCTAATCAGATTCGGGCTGATGTAAGGGAAAAGGTGTAATCTATAACTAGAGAGAGATTACGAATGCGTAGTTTTTCGATACAGAGTATATTGTGGTTACATTATAACAGGATTAGATTATGATTGTAATCGTAATAAAACTACTCGATTCTGATTAATTTGATATTATTCAAAAATAAAATTCTATGATTATTATTACAATGGGATTACATTATTATTGCAATAAATTATAATCGATTACGACTACTTGAAGTTTGGATACCTTATTTTTGTATTGCATAAGTCGACAAAATAACACATTTAAGTTATTTTTTTGCATCTTTTAAGGTGTTTCTGAGGCCTTACGCAGGGGTGATTGTGTTCCAGTATTTTGTACACTACTAAACTTATATAGCAATATTCTTAGTAAGTCATCGCAGAATTTATCGATTAAAGAAGCAGAAGATTGCTATATAAAAATGGTGTACAAAATACCGGAACACAATCACCCCTGCTTTCCGGTACACTGATTTCAGAAAAGTCGAGCCTTTTCATCTGTCACGTAATATTTTATCACCAAGTCACGCTGAATATTTTAAAATTCAGATAAACTGTTCAAAAAAAAAAAAAAAAAACTTTACCTAGCACATAAAAATAAGACATTTCTTACATTTGATTTATTTATTTTTCATATAATATTTACAGTCACAAATTCTATACCGTGTGTACATTTTTGTCCTTTGAAGTTTGTTTCTGAACCTCTTTCACTCCATATAGCCTACTCCATACGTAGCATCCAGCTGTTGTCTGCTACACTATATGGCCAATGATGACCGGTCACTTGCGATATTAGACGTTTTGTTAAATATCTGGAACGATACATGAGTAATTATTCTGAAACTGCAGGAGTGTAAACAACATGATAGTTGTCATATATTTCTGCGAAGATTTTTTTCCCGAAACGCCATTAGGGGCCGTCAACAAATTGAAGAAAAACGAATATTTTTTGGATAACCTTGTAAAAACTAATATCACAAAAGCGTTGAAACGGTAGTAGCTTAGGAAGCTTGTTTTAATAAACTATGTTAATTTTTATGAGGATAGCACGTATACTTGGGGAGAAATTAAGATTTTTATAAAAACAATCCCAAATTTCACCAAGTGTTTTGCTTATAATTTCCAGGGTTCTTAATATAAAAGAATGTTCTTTTCAGAAACTATGACACACAACATTATATACAATACCCTGTAATCAGAATTAAAAAATAATAAATATTGGATGAAAATGAGCAGGTTCACTAAATATTGTTTCACTGCGCATGCGCGAATTTAATCAAAATATACTGTGCATAATATATTAGGTAAATGTATAGATCAACTTTTGTGAAAGTCTCAAAAACATAGCTTGAAAATTCTGATAGTAATCGTCGATAGAATAATCTCGAAATTCGCTATTCCCAAAAGGAAGCAAAAAGATAAGGGGTTGTATCCAAATATACTAGCTTATGAAAGTTGACATAATAAGAATGAAGTGTGTTTCATTGTACCATTTTATGTGGAGTCCGTCTACGTAATTTGAATACACTCCGCGCGACCTATGATTTGTCTTTTTCCATCCATTCAGTAAACTATGCAGAATACACTTTTTTACTAAATCCTTAATTTTCTGTTATCGCTCCTTCACTACAAGTTCGCCACAAAGATCTCAAAATCAATTAGCACTACATAAATAAACAATCCCAATCAAGTGAACCAGGACACTATATTTCTGTAATTTTGGAAGCATTTTCTCTTATAAATGATGTTTTATTATATACTAGTAAATCTACAGATCAGGAGCCTCAACGTCAGCTCTGAAAGTCAATGTTTTTTAAACTCACTTTTCATAATATTTAATATCTTACAATCCGCAAATTAAATTATTTAAATTACTACATATATATTTATATGCATATAAAATAATTCGAAGGTTTCAGAACTTAAACGTAAAATTAAACACGGTTTATGCAATAATATTCTGACATTCTTATGAATTTCTTATTCTATTTTTTAGCTTAAAAAAATACATTTCTTCTGGGGGTGGGGGGGGGGGGGGCTCAACCCCACTGAACCCTCCGTAATCTCATTAAATTTTTATTCGTGATTTCCTATTATTTGTGTGAATGATTCTAGTATATCTTCCATTTCGTTCTGCACAGTGGTTTTATTACGATAAGCAAAAATTTTGAAAATAATTTCATGTTATCCTAATACCTAAATAGCAATATTTACCAATCACGAAACACTCGTATCTGATTGATACGTTGAATAATATCTCGTGTACAAAAGTAACTTATGGAAATGTAAACTGAATCTACTATATATTTCACTTATCTATTTCAGAAATCTAGTATTATTACAATTTTTGTTTCGGAAAAACAGTTTTGATGGTCATTGTAGAATATTTATTTGACCTAAGTACATCCTGATATAATTCGATGGCAATAGCATACTAAAATCTCCCCAAAATAGGCTTATTTGGAAACTTTTAAACCTATTGTGTAATCATTCATAATCGTGCCCACTGCCAATTCACTAAATAGCAACCTTGATTTGGCGCTATAATGTATTTTTTGTGATAGCATTTTATGATCTCAGTTTCCAGTAATTGTGCTATTTCAGGCTGTATGGATGCGTTTTACTACGCTAATTTATTTAGATTAACTATCTCGTTGTACGAGATATTACATTCTATTTTTAAAATAATACTAATTTTCAACCACGAAAAATCTACATCTCTTCCAGAAAATTAATAATATCTCATATAAAAATGTTTCGGCTATCATTCTATAGTAGTTAAAAGGTAACTTGTACAAAATAAATTCTCATTTATTTCAATAAAATATTAAAATCCTCCAATAATATTTTATTTTGCGAATAAAATATTGTAGCAAAATCGTCTGAGTTACTTGAATTTTATCATTTTGATATTCTTTGAAATATGGTTGCTAGGTTACTGTTAAATTGAAAAGGAAAATAAAAATGAATGCATTTTAATAATTGCAAAAAGTGATAAAATAAATGTATTATATTATTAGAACAGATGTATAAAATTGCACCAAAAATTATACACCTAATTTAAAAAATCTGACGAATGTATAAACAAAATTTCAAATTAATTTAAATAATTTAACACCTGACTTGATAAATTTTAGCCTTCATAACTTACCGTTTAAATTCATTAATCAAATGCGACATTTTATTTTCAACGACTGAAAAATTTCAAAATCGTCTGAATTCCCATACGAAAGCATTATGATAAAAAAAGAAATGTTCTATATTTTCCGAACGAATGAACCAAATGTAACTAAAAACTATACAGCTAATTCCGGGTATCTCACCAACATACCTACCAAAAATCAAACTAATCGTATCATTTTTACGGCAGTTATCGCGGAACAGACAGACAGACAGACAGACAGACAGACGGACGGACAGACAGACAGACAGACAAACAGACAGAAACCAAAAACTTTTCGGGTCTCCACAGTAAGCCTTCACTGACGTTTCGGCAATAATGTCATTATATACAATTTATGATGCATATAAAATATGTATTTTCAGTTTACCCATGAAATGGAAATTACCAATTCCAGACGCATCCTTTTGCGAATTTTCGTTTAGGAATCTTTCAATGCAAAAAGTATAAAGCTACCTATTTCAGCCGTTTGGAGGAAAGAAATTTTGGAAAATTTCCCTTCCGTTATATATATATTTCATTTCATTCATTTCATTCCATTTATTCAATTTTTAATTTAATTTCTTATTCTTTTAATATGTTTTTGTTTCCATATTCAGTGTGTTGGGGAATCTTTCATTGACAACTCATTATTACATACTTGACCATTATTTCATTATTTAAGTTAGTGTTATGATAATGTTTCATTTATGGTTATATATATATATATATATATATATATATCAACATTCTATATGTATATCTCATCTACGTAATACGATAGCACTTGTATTTATGAACCGATTTGGATGTAACTAACCGTATATATTATAAGCTCACGAATGTCTCGAACGCGTTCATTGGTTCGCTTGGTCCGCCATCTTGTTCCAAAATGGTAGACACTAAAAGGTTTAAAACTAAAAAAAAATTACAAAACATTTAGAAAATCAATTTTATCTTTTGTTTAAGCGTTAGGCCTTGATACAAATATTCCGGAGTATATTTTGTTTTGTCTCTATCTTAAAAAATGACTGAGGTATAACAATTTTAAATTCTAGGGTGGCTGACAATTTGGAACAATACAGCATATTAAAACAAATCTCGGATTAATTTATGAGTTTCAGTGAAGGTGAGTTCTCGCAAATTATCTTTCATTGTTGTAATCATTTCCCAAACAAACACATAATATTATATCCATATCCGTTAATGTCAAATTCTCGCCGAGCTTGGCAAAATATCGCCAAATTTAACGACCAAAAAAAAAAGTATCCTTAAATGAAGCGAATTTGGCTATAACTGACTAATTTCGAGATTTTCTTATTCAAAGTTAACATTGACGAATCTTCAGTAATTTGGTTCTTTGCATTTTAGCTTGCTGTTTTCATGTTACAATAGCTAAAATCTTAAAACGAAGATATAGGAAAGCTACCTTTTCCTCCCAGTACAGGCCGGAAAGGCTTTTAAAATCATCATTCGAAAGTACATGAGACACCATTCACAGAAAAAAAAATTGTTTCAGACATAAATGTCTTATCTGTAATAAATGTGATATTATTTAAAGTTAGGCCTAATATATTTATATTAACCCTTTATGCACCAACGATACTTTAAAGTACCATTAAATGAAACTTGTTTAATATATCTTACATACATAATATATTTAATACTTCTATTGCCAGTAATGAAAATTAGTATAAGTTCCAGATACTTTACTTTATCATGTCCCAAAAGCATTGGTCGCTGTACAAAGCAAAAATGTATTTAATTGGATATTTTCTTTTTCCAATTGAAACTGCTCAACTATTTTTGCGTTGAAAGGCATTCAGTTGAAAATTTTAGTTCTGAAAAATGACTTTGTTTATATGTAGGGCCATTGCATTTGTACATTTTCTAATTATATTAAGTACTAAAAAGAATATCCTGAAGAATTGATTTATGTAGAGTTGCAAACAGTCTAGAATGCCTGTAAATACTGATTTAGTTAATTAAATATTAATAAATGAAAACCTTTAAAATTTTATATAATTGCAGAAATATACAAACATGTTTTCAAATATTTAAAAAAAATGCTCATTGATTATTTGGTTCTTAATGGTTTAAAAGAAAGGAGATTTTAAAGAAATTTTTATTTTGCTGCTTAGAGTTGCAAAAAACCGGTTTATTCCCAGGTTTATTTCCAATAGACCCGGTTTGTTCCCAGGTTTATTCCCAAAAGACCTGGTTTATTCCCAGGTTTATTTTCAATAGACCCGGTTTGTTCCCAGGTTTATTGCCAAAAAACCAAGTTTATTCTCAAAACACCTGGTTTGTTCCCAGGTTTATTCCCAAAAGACCTGGTTTATTCCCAAAAAACCAAGTTTATTCCCAAAAAACCTGGTTTATTCCCATGTTTAAACCGGGTTTTTTCTAGCCTTTGAAACTCTATTTTCCACACGCACATTTTTAACGGAATACCTTAATTTTTAGGATTTTTGCATATGCTGAACCAAAAAAGGTGAATCTGGATAACCGGAGTTTCACTGTTTAATGTAGTTTTACCGAAATAACATTCTTCAATAAATAATTTGAAAGATATGGCTTTTCGACAAATTTTCAAAAGTTATACCCTCTTGCAGTTTATTCTGCCATCATTTCTTAATCTATATTGTATTTTTATGAGTAATCTCTCTATATTAAAAAAAAAGTAACCACCGTGCCAGGGATGAGATTTCTCCGCTTTTTTCCGTACCAGTATAATCTTAGAGAAAACGTTGCACTCATAAATCGCAGAATGTTCCGATTAAATAAAAAAGCATTTTCTGTAAGATTATACTGGCATGCAAAAAAGCGGAGAAATCTCATCCCTGCCACCGCCGCCGCAGCAACCGCTGTCAATGAAGATTTTGTGCCTTGAGGTCTTTTTGGACAAATATCCAGAAAACTATTGCATATAAAAATATAAAAATTGATAGTTTTATAGAGAAATGTTCGATAAAAACGCTGAAATAGACAGTTTTTAAATCGAAGAATTATTTTAAGAGATATTTAATATTAAAATAGGTCATATTAGCTCTCTTTAAAAAGTTTTACAGGAAACTATGCACAGGAATTTAAACATAATTTGAAAGGATATAGCGGATGAGCTTGCGGTGTGCAGAGTGCAATTATTTTTTTAATTTGAGTAATTTTTTTCAGGTTATATTTCAAATTTTTTTAATTCAAATTTTCATTTTTTGATGGAGATTTATTTCATATTTCAAAAAGTACTTTACATGAATTATTGCCTATTTGTAAAATATCACACATAATTCCTTAACATGTCGTATATTCCTTTTCAATTAAAAAATGTATTTACGCGTGACTATTAAAAACAGAAATAAAACCTTAAAATAAAAATAAAATGATCACGTGTGAAAAGCAGTAAATATTTAAAATTACGTAATAAAAAATATACTTGCGTGTGAATATTAAACAGAGAAATAATGAAAATATTACGCATTTAACACCCAGACCGCCGAGCAAAAGGGCAAATTTGTAATGTTGTTTTCTCTGTATTTTTTTTTTTTAATGCTTTAAAAATCTGAATTTTCAAACTTGAGATAAAAACTTAATTACGTATATAAATATAATCCTTGAGTGTTTTAAGAATGCATTATATTTGTAGAATTATATTAATTTAAACAAACTTTGTATTGCTGTGAAACCTACAGCAACGGATATATAAGATTGCGGCGGTGAGAAGGTTAAAGCATTAAATGGGGAAACTTACGTCATATGCTCAAACAACAATATTTTCAAACAGTTTCAATTAAAAAATATATTTACACGAGAGAGTAATTTATTTCAACAAAATCTTTTACCTATTATTTCAAATTTTAAAACAGCGTAATTAATAATATTTTGCTTCAATTAAAAACTATATCTTTACGTTTAATAATTACGTTTAAATTAGCGAAATAACTAATAAATTGGTAAAATATGATTAAAAATACAGATAAACGTTGAATGACTTGATGACATAACTAACACGTGTGACGCATCTAATATCAATTAAAAGCGACACCACATATATGCACTTTTGGCGTAAAATTCTACATTTTGGCGACAGTTCTTTTCTTTTATAGAAAGTAGTAGACGGGATAATGGAGACGTACCCAATTTTCTATAGCATCGTTATAAAATTTCCCGATGTAGCAACAATGTTTACTGAACCATTTTGCACAAGTTGATTTTCAAATGTTTAATTGATCTTATTTTATCAATCACAAACACAGTTCTTAGCTAATGCGACAGCAGTTGATTTGGCCTTAAAATCCCCCAGTCAAAGAAAAATGAATAGAAACCCGATTGCAGCACATAGTCACTGATCGTTTAATTATAATTTAATCTTCCGTAAAGATTACTATCCGTAAAGATTACAATCCGTAAAGATTGACTTTAAAAACACTCTGATTTGATCAACTCTAAAACGGTTGTTTTAGAGTTGATCAAATCAGAGTGTTTTTAAAGTTTGCGGTGTCAGAACGGGGGTTGGCAAGCTACGCCCGTAGGTGTTAGAGCCCCCGAGTTATCTAAGAATTACCTAAAAATTATTTTAAAGTATCCATCTATTTAAAGCTAACCTGCTTTTTAGTTTTCCATGCAAAAATCGCTTTTATACGCGTGCGCGAGCATTCATCCAATCAGCTAGAGGCTTTTACTGTCCAGAGACAATTTGGATTCCGGTATGTTTTAGCCAATGAGGTGAAGGTTTTTTACTCTCTCTAAAAGCGTATTTGGATTACAATTCCATGTGGGTGTTGAAACTTTATGAATTTTATTTATTAAGGTATTTTTTCATTTTACCGTATTTATTTTCTTTTTATGTCGTATGTATTTTACTACTTTGAATTTTTTATAACTAACCCCTTTTTTTGAGAGAGAGAGAGAGAAAGATTTAGTGGAATCGTTTCCGATGTAAACAAACTATTAAGATGCAAGTGTAAAATTTCAGTTTTTTAAACTTTTCATGTCCTTCTGTACACATTTTAATATGTAATTCTGTGTGATATGATTAAATTCAGGTTTTCTCAGCGACGATCACAGTATTTTTACCAAATAATTTTTGTATTAATCAAGCTTTTTTGGTTATTAAGCATAGCTAAACACGAAAGAAAACTTTGTTATTTTAAGATTTTTATGTGAATTATTTTCGTACATTTATAAGGCGAGTTTCACTGAATAATTCAAGAAAAAAAATCTCATCATTATAAATACTTAGTTATGCATTATTAATTATTTACTTGGCCTTTACTTCTAATATTTCAAACTTACAGCTGAATGTAACTATTAAAACATTTGAAATACTGTATTCGAAAAATGAAATTTCAGCTTAAACACTAGACAATTACTTTTAGGTTAAATTCAGGTTTTCTCAGTGACGATCACAGTATTTTTACCAAATAATTAAAAGTACTACATGCATGCATCTATCTATCTATTTATATATATATATATACCCTTAAATCTGCACAGCTTAAAACCGGAGTTTATGCAGATTTTAGAAATTTGCAGGTTTCTGGTTTGTTTACATACTGGTATGTTTTGTTGGCACTGTTTTGTTTACATATTTTTAACAAAAATTTGAATTTAATAATGCACTGAAAATTATAATGAATGCTTACAATTAAACACAAATAAATTGTCTTACAAAAGCTCTCTAACCAAATTGTTAACAAAACAAAAAATTTCATGAAAAACACATTATTTCCCCGCTATTTTCCCACAACCAATCAATATATTTCAAGATATTTTATTGTAATTTTAAACCATGAACTTTAGTACTTCTCTGTTATACGGACACTATGCCCAAAATGTATGTATGTATGTTTGGCGACAATAGTGTCCGTATAACGGAAAAGTGCCTGAATTTTTTTATATATATATATATGTTATATAAAAATTTATTTCCTTCGTATCCTTCCATTTTATTCGCATTAATATTTTAAAATTAATCTAACTTCTGTCATAGTCAGTATTTCCTTAATTCTTAATAATATCTATTCCTATTTAAAGTCCTTTTATATCCAGTAGTAAATATCCGTATATTAATAATTATTTTATTCCAAATCTTAATCTAAAATTTAAGATCATTCGTAGCTTTTATCAGTTCCCCAATCTATAAAATTCTGAGACGCGTTCTCATTTCGAATGTTTTTTAAAGCCATTTTCTTTTTATTATTATTATTATTATTGCTCTGAATTTTTCGCGCGCTTGGGATTTTAACTTCAAAATTGGTCCGCACCCAAGTAAGGGATTCTTTATTGTTTTAGCCTCGCCCTCTAGCCTCATTCGTTGGGCTGGAGCTAGCTTCTCACTCATTGGGTTGTGCGCTCGTGACGTAATTCTGTGTATGTTTCCGCGGAGAGAACAAAACTCGCCCGCACCGGTCGGAGCGGCAGATTTTTGACGTTTTCGGAAGCTAAACAAATATGTGTCTGGCATTTTTATGACCGTAGAATATTCATCTGGCCCAGTAACATCTTAATTCAATGAAGTGAAGCAACGTTAGCCCGAGGGCTATAAGTTTTAGACCTTTGGGAATCGTTTCTGTGTTGTTCGTCTTCTAATAAAATTATTTGTCTGGAGATTGGCTGGATTTATTGGAAAACTTTGGTGGAATCATTTCATTGCCTTCTACTTCGCCATACTTGCTAATATCGACAGCAACTTGCTATATCGTTGAAAGACTGCCATCTTTTCATCGAATATTATTCATCGTAATATCTCAACCTCGTCAAAATGCTACATATATATATATATAAATTATAAACATGATTGGCGACACAGCAAGTTTTCTGGATTTCTCCCTGTAGGTGAAAGTTGAAGATGAATTTCATTCATTTAATGACCTTTTTAAAAGTTTCAAGTTTGGATTGAGTGCACATGAACCTAGAAACCGATATCTATTTCTATGTTTATGATTGAGTTATTTGGATATCTTTTCGTATAGCACAGAAAATCATTTCTCCCGCTTTTGTAATAGAGATACATTCTGGTGTATTTTTTTTTCTTCTTTTTATATCAAGTACTTTTCTACTTAAAATTTTTTTAACCTAATAGTAATTGCCGCGTTTCTAAACTGAAATTTCATTTTTCGAATGCAGTATTTCAAATGTTTTAATAGTTACATTCAGCTGTAAGTTTGAAATATTTAAAATATTAAAACTAAAGGTCAAGTAAATAATTAATGATGCATTACTAAATATGTAGTATAATGATCAGAATGACATATTAAAATGTGTACAGAATGACATGAAAATTTTAAAAAACTGAAATTTTGCACTTGCAACTTAATTGTAAATTTCATTGTTTACATCAGAAACGATTTGGGGATTTTAAGAATTTGCGAAACTTCGTGCCACCAAATTACTATATCTCTCTCTCTCACACTCTCTAAAAAAAGGGTTAGTTTAAAAAATTTCAAAATAGCAAAATACATACAACACAAAAAGAAAATAAATACGGTAAAATGAAAAAATTACTTTAATAATAGAAATCCATAAATTTTCAACAACGACATCAAACGAACGTATCTCATCTTTCGTTTGTGATAAGGAACGCTCCTTTGGCCCCCTCCACTCATTGGCTGAATTGTAAAGGGCAAAATTGGGGGACAAAATGACTACAGCATTTCTGAGAAAAGAAAAAAATCAGAAAATTTTCTGAAAGGTTTCAGCACAGGGCGAGAGGGTAAATGCTCTCTCGGCAATAATTATTTTTGTTGGGTTAACTGTCTTTATGGTTCGAGTCGATTTCAGACTGAGTGTAGATTTCTGCAAGTTGGATTTGGGTTAACCCGATTTTTCAAAATTTAGTTCAGTATATTATTTCAGATTAAAACTATACCTATCAGGGCTTGAATTTCAGGGCGGGATTTGCGCCGAAATATTTGAAATCCCGCCCAAAAAAGATCATGAGCGGGAGCCTCCCGCCCAAAAAATTTCAGCATTTTTGGAGAAATTTGCATTATTTAATTTACCTGCAACCGAACGATAAATTTCGTGATTTTTTTCCCCCGCAACCGATTGACGAACTTTGTGTTTTTTCCGCGACTGATCGACGAACTTTGTGGTTTTTTCCGTGACAGATCAACGAACTTTGAGTTTTTTCTGCGACCCGATCGACGAACATTGCGTTTTTTAAGCGACTGATCGACGAACCTTGCGTTTTTTGGGGACATATCGACGAACTTTGCGTTTATTCCGCAATCGATCGACGAAATTTTTCTTTTTTCCCTGACTGATCGACGAACTTTGCATTTATTCCGCAATCGATCAACGAAATTTGCTTGTTTCCGCAACTGATCGACGAACTTTTCGTTTTTTCCGCGACAGATCAACGAACTTTGTGTTTTTTCTGCGACAGATAGACGAACATTGCGTTTTTAAGCGACTGATCGCCGAACCTTGCGTTTTTGAGGACAGATCGACGAACTTTGTGTTTATTCTGCAATCGATCGACGAAATTTGCTTTTTTCCCCCGACTGATCGACGAACTTCGCGTTTTTTGGTGACAGATCGACGAACTTAGCGTTTTTTCCGCGACAGATCGATGAACTTTGCGTCTTTTCCACGATCGATCGGTGAATCTCAATCAAGTAAAATCTAGTCAGAAATTTATTTAACAACCTAATAGTTAAGGGTCCCTAACACATTTAATGGAACTTGAAAAAGACACTGCATATATAAAACTTAACTTTCTTCCCTTTTTTATAATAAAAATAAACATTTTACATAATCATTCTCAGTTGACTTAATTTTTTCAATGGTATTTTGTCATGTCTGCATTAATGTAATTCTTTAAATAGCCCGTAAAATAATAGTGGGGTTTAAAGATTTTTTTTCTCCCTCCCAAACATTACAACTCCCCTCCATTTAAAGATGTTGGTAGGGAGACTCCCGTCCTCGGAAAAATTGAATTTCAAGCCCTGCGTATAATATGTTTGTGTGTATTGAGGTTTGTATAGAAGTTTGTGTGTGTGCTGTTTTTAATAAAGACAGTTTCATTTTTCACACGAACCTTTCAAAAAATTCACATTCTTTGCGCAGTCCTTTAACAAAATTCGCATTTTTTTCGTGATTCTTTAATGAAATTCGCATTTTTTTCTATATCTTTTTTTTTGTCGAGATTCACATTTTTTTCAGCTATCCTATGACGTAATTTGTGTTTTTTTTCAGCGATAATTTGACGAAATTTGTTTTTTTTCTGCAATTTTTTTACACGAAATTTGCGTTATTTTCCACGATTCTTTTATGAAATTTGCGTTTTTCTGTGATCCTTAGACGAAATTTTCTTTTTTCGCAATGCTTTGATAATAATCACATTTTCTCTGCTGCCTTTTGATAAGATTCATGAATTTTCAGCAATCCTTTGATGAAATTCGCGTTTTTTCAGCGATCTTTGAAGAAATTCGCATTTTTCTCGCGATACTTTAACGAAATTTGCGTTTTCCAGCGATTTTTGATAAAATACATTTTATTCCGTAATTTTTAGACGAAATTTGACAAGAAAGCGCTATCTTTTGGTGAAATTTCCTGTTTTGCGATTCTTTGACAAAATTTGCTCATCTTTTGCGTAAATCGCGTTTTTCTGTGGCCTTTTAACAAAATTCACGTTTTACATGATCCTTTGATGAAATTAGTGTTTTTCCCGTGATCATTTGACGAAATCTAGGATTTTTTTCCCGCGAAGATTGATTATATGTTTTTAGTCTGCAGGTGCCCTAAAAAGTTTGTGACGCCTGTCGCTGCAAAACACGCATTCTGCCACGGTGTATCAAACAAACAAAATTCATCCTAAAGAATTATTGTTTCGTTTGTGGAAATGAACAACCGTCAACTCATTGGCTGAATTATAAAGGGTGAAATGTGTAGGCACTGAGTATCATCTATACTATTAATGTCGGTAAACGTATGTCTGTGTGTGTGTTGTTGTGTCTGGCGTCTGTAAGCACAAAACTCTGCGTGCAGACGACGGACATAAGCGCTTTTGGTATAAAAAAATTCGGAAGGGGAGTTTTGAAAATTCACAACATTTTGCGGGAGAAAAGGGGTGCGAACGAATTAAAAAAATGAGTCCTCATCAATAATTATGGCGGCGGGGGTGGGGGGTGGGGGAGTATGTTTTGCCCACACGGGGCGGAGACTTTTCTTTGCTGACACCACTCATATGATATATCGTTCGAAAGGCCTGCGACTGCCTTTTCATGTTATGTATCTGTGTGGTCCATCCCGCCCCCCCCCCCCAGTTGGGACACTTTTCTAAATTTTGCACATACCACTCATGTTATATATCGTTAAAAAGGTCTGTGACCGCTTAATCATATTATGCATCTCCGGTGTCCATCCCCCCCTTTGCTCCCCCCAAGGGGGTACTTTTGTAAATTTTATACAAACCCGTACGTACTGTTGGAAAGGTCTTTGACTGCTTATTACTGTTATGCATCTCCGGGGTCCATCCCGCCACTTCTCCCCCCCTTAAGGGGGACACTTTTCTAAATTTTGTTGACACCCCTCATGTCATATATTGTTGGAAAGATCTGTGACCGCTTAATCATATTATGCATCTCCAATGTCCATCTCCCCAATTTGCCCCCCCCAAGGGGGCAATTTTCTAAATTTTGTTGACAACCCTCATGTCATATATTGTTGGAAAGGTCTGTGACCGCTTAATCATATTATGCATCTCCAATGTCCATCGCCCCACTTTGCCCCCCACCCCTCCCCCAAGGGGGTACTTTTCTAAATTTTGCAGACAACCCTCATGTCATATATCGTTGGAAAGGTCTGTGAACGCTTAATCATATTATGCATCTTTAATGTCCATCTCCCCAATTGCCCCCCCCCAGGGGGTCAATTTTCTAAATTTTGTTGACACCCCTCATGTCATATATTGTTGGAAAGGTCTGTGACCGCTTAATCATATTATTCATCTCCACACTTTGCCCCCCCCCTCCCCCAAGGGGGTGCTTTTCTAAATTTTGCAGACAACCCTCATGTCATATATCGTTGGAAAGGTCTGTGACTGCTTAATCATATGCATATCTCCAATGTCCATTTCCCCACTTTGCCCCCCCCAAAAGAGGTACTTTTCTAAATTTTGCACACAACCCTCATGTTATATATCGTTGGAAAGGACTGTGACCACTTAATTATATTATGCATGTTCCGTGTCCATCCCCTACTTTACCCCCTCCAAGGGGGTACTTTTTTTAATTTTGCACACACCCCTCATGTTACATATCGTTTGAAAGGTCTTTGACTGCTTATTCATGTTATGCATCTCCTTGGTCCATCCCGCCATTTCCCCCTCCCCAAGGTGGCACTTACCATTTACTTGCACAACAGCGCTAAATGTGTCAGATGAAAGAAATTCTGCGAGTGCATGTGCCAGTGAAACTTAGCCAATTGCTGTTCTTCAACCTAGCTTTAATTCAAAGTGGGGTTTTTATTTATTTGAATTATTCTGCAAAAGTTTCAAACATTTTAAAGCAGCTATGAATTTTATTTTTATGGTACTATCAAGTTTTTTGCCGTCAAATTTTGACGTGTTCCATCTAGTAGGTTGTTTAAGAGACAAGCGATTCTTCAACACATGAAGGTTTAATATGGTTATCTGAAAGCGCATGCATTTCGTTTCCAAGCCGCTGGTAAGGATCCAGTTAAGAAAAAAAAAGATCGAAAAATCAAGCATAGATTATGAAATACTTTCCAACACAGCCTGAAAACTGTAACGATACTTCACCGTTAAATAAGGTGAAAGAAGGTATGTGAGTAAACAGTTTAGAAAACAACACATTGAAAAAGACAGTTTTCATAATTACCTTCCAGCGTCAAAAATGTAGTCGAATTATTTTGTGCAGCCCTGTATATGATCAATAGATGTGTATATATTGTATTATAAAATTTAGTTCAGTTAGAATATTCACATTTAGCAATTTTCGCCAATCGATGGAAATCCACTCGAAATCTTTTGTACAGCCCTGTATATTATCTGAAGACTTTTGTACACACCACCTATTAAGCTAAAAGGCAAATTAAAACTCACTTGCAGCAATTACCAAACGTAAACGACAACGTATATTTTTTGCGTAACCCTGTATATGAATTTATTTATATTCCACAAACTTATATTAGTCTACTAAATATAGTTCAGCAGGAAAATGGGTAAACACAATTAAAAACTACCCTTAAGCAATTCACTCACATAGTCTGTAATAGTTACGAATTGCCTTGTGTAGCCCTGTATATAATCAAACAAGTTTATAAACACACACGTACTATGAAAAAAAAAATTGTTTAAAACGCAAACCAAAGTTGAAAACGCAAATATCGCACATGTACTGTAACCAATATATTTTGTGTGTCCCTGTAAATAAACGCAATGCACACAAGAGAGCAATTTATAGAGCACTTTAGTAATGCATATAATTTTCATTATGTTTGAAATAGTGAAATATCACTAAATTACACTGCAGACGACTTTTCTCCTTAGAACGTTGTGTAACAGAATTTTTTTGTTTGACCTTGTTTAAATGAATAATAAATGTTTAGCACCCCACATTCTACAAAAAGCATGTTTTAATACGCTTCATAATTATATATCAATTTCATTATGTTTTAATTTACGTAGCGTCATCAAAATGTACTTGAAAGGACTATTCCCTATTGACTGTAATGCAACGGAATACTTTTGACTGTCCCTGATTAAAAAAAAAAAAAAAAAAAAAAAAACGAGCAGGGAAGACCGAGCTATGCTTGGTCAAAAATAAATTTGAGTTCAAATATCATGACCCATAACCAAAATGACCCACTAATTGAAATTTTTCGAACATGTGACCTAGCCAAATAGTCTTCTCGTTCCCTAAACCTATAGGATGCTAAATTTATTTCAAATCCTCTGAACTGTTTTTAAGATAAAATAGCTTGACCCATACTGACTCATGATCAAAATGACCCACTAATTGAATTTTCTCGAACATGTGACCTAGCCCAACAGTCTTCTCATGCCCGAAAACCATAGGATGCAAAATTTAGTGTAAATAGTCTGAGCCGCTTTTTAGATAAATTAGCTTGACCCGCAATGACCCAGAAATGACCCACTAATGGAATTTTCTCGGACATGTGACCTAGTCCAATGATTTTCTCGTGCCCGAAATTCGTAGGATACAAAATTTAATCAAAATCGTTAGAGCCATTTTTTAGATAAAATTAATTTGACCCGCGTTGACTCAAAAATGACCCTCTAATCGAAAGTTCTCGAACATGTGACCCAGCCCAATATTCTTTTGTGCCCGAAAATGGTCAGATACAAAATTTCGTCAAAATCGTTTGAACCGTTTTTTAGATACAATTAGCTTGACCATGACCCAAAATGACCCACTAATCAAATTTTCTCGAACATGTGACCTAGCCCAATGGTTTTCGGGTGCCCTAAAACGGTAGGATACAAAATTTCATCAAAATCGTTAGAGGCGTTTTTAAGATAAAATTTGCATATATATATATATATATATATATATATATATATATATATATATATATATATATATATATATAGCCACACACAAGATTTGTTCGTATTAGAATATATGATAAGTGCTACACACTTCAGTTGAAATAGGGAACATGTTATAGATAACGAAAATAACATATAAAAATTTCAGGGCAATCCGAGCATATTTACGGGAGTTAGACCACGGACAGACGGCCAGACGGCAGACAAACCGAAGTCATAAACACTTTTCAACTAGGTTGGAAAGTGTTAAAAAGAATCTCTGGCGACTCGGCCTACCGCTACAGGTATATTTCGAAGACGCAAGCCGAGGGGTAACTGTTTATTTGGAATTGAAGAAGGACCTTTTTGCCATGTTGTGGCAGTCGGGAACTGCCCACTTAGAAATGTACCTGTGCCTGTAGACGGAGCCGACAGAATTTTTATTTTATTTTATTTTATTTATTTATTTTTGTACAAGTTGGTCTTATCAAAAACTTGTCAATATAAAATTTGTAAATAATATTAAGAAGATTTAAGCGGTTTTCATATCTTGTGATTTGACGAAGTTATAATTTTTTTTAAACCTCTATTATTTCTTCTTAAACCCCTATTTCCTCCTCCCTCTTGAGGCAATTTTTAATGATATAAAAAATCTGTCATACATAAATATTTGGCCCGTTTCCTAGAAGAATACTAACTATAAACTGAATCGATATATGTCATAAAAAAAACCTATTACACCCCTCCCCCCCCCGTTCCCAATTTGCCTATTAACGAACTTGCCCGAGATTTTATGAACTTTGATTTTATGTATCAGTTTGGAAGGGATATGTGCAGAATTATGGACGTTATCGTGTCCATAAAAAGTGATATATATAAGGTTTCGAACTGGGGGTGGTTTTGGTTCTAAGAGTCATGATCGGCGTAGATCTGCAAAAAATTTTCAGAAATTCTAACTTAGACGAAAATGTAGTTAATTGGTAGTATTTCTTACGAAATCTACCTAAAAGTTGACAAATTAAACACGTAGCTACCAATGAAGAGGCACTATACCCCTTTGCCCAATAAAGTGAAACACATGCTTTTTTTCTCATTCATTACATCCGTTAATTCTAACGGACATTAACTAGATCTCTATCTTACACTGTAAAAATATGTCCTGAAATTAACAGGTGTTATTCTGTGAATTTTCCTTTTTTTACCTGAAAAATTCCGTTTTGGGTAAAAAGTGTAACTTTTCCTGGAATTAACGGAAATTTTCAATTTACTGCTAGCGATATAACTGAAAGTTTCCGTAGGTGACAGTGATTGTCTCGGAGAACGGGGCTTTTCCGGCGAAACACGTTCTGTTCCGACGCTGATTGGAGGATATATTAGTTTGTCAGTCTGTGTCGAACTCCGGAAGAACGAAGAAGCAATATGGCCCATACGGCAGTCCGAAGTAACTTGCGATAGCACGTGCTTTTTAGAATTTACAATTGTAATAATACGTATAACTTTGGATGTAGACATATTTTACAGAATAAAAGTAAGTTTTATCTTTGTTTTTTATATCATTGTTTTAATAACATTATATGTATATTCTTTATATGTTTGTAAGATATAAATTTAGTTTTTAAACCACGTGTATATTACGATACGACAATAGCTTTCAATCATATGCCTAGAATAAGTATTTTATCTTAAGTCATAAAAAAAGGATGATTTTGCATTTTATCTGATTATTATTTTACTTCAACTCACTATTTCCTAACCGGACTTTGTTATTAATTTATGTGTAATATGTGTCTAAAGATAATCTTTATTCATGCAGATTTAAAAAGGAAAAAAAGATCCCCGTTCTTTAGCTATGCTTTATTTCGTTATTATATATTTTTCAAAATTCCAGTTTATGCGTTTGTATTCGAATATACTTTTTAAATCATATAATTATTTTACTTTCTAATAGTTTCTAATCATTTACTATGAGTAATCTGGATGCACTGTTTTTTTTTTTTTTTTTACTCTTAATATTAAAGTTGATTTTATGGGGGCAAATTATTATTATTATTACTATTTATTCTCTTTATGATTAGAGAATGTTCATAGTTGATTGATCTTGTAAGTGTTATTATTTTTTTCTTTTTCTCCCATTTACTTTTCAATAGCACCTAGCGATATCTATAGTAGGTTGACTTGTAAAATTATTGTAGCATATATATATATATATATATATATATATATATATATTAATAAAAATAGTTTTAATATGAACAATTTATATCATATATATATATATATATATATATGATTTAAATTAGCAAGTATTTTCGAATACAAACTAACGGATAAACGAATTAAAAGCTAAAAAACAAGTAAAATTTTTCTTTTATGATTTACTGAAATGCATTTTCATTCTCTCTAGGCAAATGAGTCCAATTTCCGTCTTCAAAAAACGAGATTTCTATCTTACATATGTATAGCAGAATTGATTATACATACTAATGATATTAAAACAACGATGTAAATAAATAAGAGATAACACTTAGTGCCCCAAGTGCCAAAATATGTCTCAGTATGAAATAAGAAAAAAAAATATATAAACAGTGAGGGGGGGGGGTAAAAATTGAAAAATATATATTAATAACAAGCGCATAAAATTTTACAGTTATACTGTTAGGAAATGAAAGCTATGGATATCTTTGAAAAACAATTATATATATTTTTTTAAATGCTGCGATTACATATTTTTTCTTTCTTCTTTCAAAATTTCTCACACAATGTATTTTTTTAGTACATTCTTTTTCTGTATTTTCAGATATCAGTTTAGGAAAATTTTGGCTACTTAAAAGGACTTCACAAATTTTTTCCACCTCCAAACAGAACCTTTTACAAGTTTAATCATTTAAAAATAAAATCTGATCTGCCACAAAAAAACTGAACTGATCACAGAACATATTACTTAGCTTTTTCATGTGTAAAGGATATACAGGAACCTGTATATAACGATAATTTCAAAATTTACAAAATTATAACTAGAATTTTCACAAATATAAAAAAAAACTCTACAATTTCATAAAAAAAAGGACACTGCGAGAAAAATGGGCAGACCCCTGATTTTTATTTCTAGATCATCAAATTTTAGTCATGTTAAAGAATTTAGCTCCAGGGTTTGAATGCTATTTTAAATAATAATTAAAATTGCAAATTTTAGCATACTTTATGGAAAATTTGCAATATTGTTATAATTAAGCTTCAGATTTTTCCTAAAAATATTTTTTCATATAAATATATTTAATTCTTTAATAAAGATTTTTTTTTCATTTCTAAATTAAATCACATTTATTGGCTTTTATAAAATTTTGTATATTAAGTATAAGTCTCCTAATAATATGTCCTAAGAAATTAACATTTTAAACTTATTTTTTCTGTGTACAATTCTTACAGAATGTCTCTTTTCCTTTTGTTGTCAAAATATTTCTAAAATATACATTTAATTTTATCTGAAGTTTTAAAATATTACTTGGTTTTGCTAGGATTTTAACACATAAAATTATCAATAAAATGTATATTTCAGAAATATTTTGACCACTACAAAAGAGACATCCTTTAAGTAGAGTACAAAGAAAAAAAAAAGTTAAACATATTTAATTCCTAAGAATTAAAAAAAAAAAAAAAATTATAACTGCCACAGATAGGTTTAACATAAGTGTGGGGAATTTGAGATGTCACTTTCCCCTTTATGGGAGAAATATCGAACAGATAATAAAAACTGAAAATATCAGTTTTGTAAAACCGAAAATAACAGTCCTGAAAACTGAAAATGTCAGTTTCTAAAACAGAACATTTCAATTCTAAAACTGAAAATTTCAGTTTCTAAAACAAAACATTTCAGTTCCTAAAACGGAACTTTTCAGTTTCAAAAAAGGAACTTTTCAGTTTCGAAAACGGAACTTCTCGGTTTTGAAAACGGAAAAAAAACCACGAAAGTGAAAGTCTGTGAAAAAACGGAAAAGTTACTGCAACTCTGCTGCCAGTACCTTTTCCGTTTTTTTCAGGAGTTTGTTTTTACAGTGTACTTCACAAAAAACATAATTTACATATTGGTGCATGAAATTACTAACATTTTTTCTACAGTTACTTTTCCGGGGGGAAAATATTTATATGTTCCTTTAAATAGAAATTAATTTTTCCGTATAAATAATACATCAATTATCTGAAGCACTGTGCGAACAAATCATATGCACTATATGATTGATGTGTCTAGTATTTAGCGGCTGAGCAAATTAACTGAATATTCAATAAATCTTGTGAATGAAAATAAATAGACTACATCTATACTGTTAATTTTTTCTGTGTAAAATAACGGAGAATCTAGTAATAGTCGTTAAAACATTAGAATCATTAAATAATTATCTATATATAATAAGACAATGTAAATTTACAGGGAATTGTAAGCCGAGATTATGTTGAAAAACAGAGAAAGTATTATCTAAACTTCTCTCCTAGACCCTGTATATTTACATGTACCAAAACAAAGTAAATATACAATAATAAATTATAAATATAATCAAAACGTTGTATTTTTTCATGAATAAAAAGAAAAAAAAAGTAGAAAGCTAAAATTAAAGATGTCTGTTGTTTTGTTGTTCATTCTGTGAGTCAATTATAACATATCGTATACAGGTGTTTCATATCGGCGATAGTGGTAGATGTAAGGACCCTTCCTTACAGTAGAGGTGCTTTGGGTGTAAAGGGGATTTTTGGATAATACCTCTTCTTGAGGGAATTTTTAGGGAATAAAAATTTAACTATAATAAATGTAAAAAAACATGAAAAAGAAAAAAATTGTTACAAGGAAATTTCGATTGCACTGGTTTCTAGGACAATGCATGCCTAGCAAGATGTCTTCTATCTTGAATGATTGGTAATTCCCTGTCTCAAATCAAAGTTCATTTTTGAATACATTTTTCACGATTTACTTCATATGTTCTGCTGAGAGGGCATGTTTCTACGCTGCTATCAACAGCCACTAGGCATGGTCTAATCTTATTTCTTCAATGTATATTTTTATCTGTTAAGAGTTTATCTACAAGATCATGAATGCAATGAGAGCCGGGCTTGATTGCACCCTAGCCAAACTTCCAACACTTTACTACTTATACATTTTACCAATTTTTTCAGACATTATTTATAAAGAAGCATGGTTAAAAATTTCCATTAAAAACGTCCTTCATTTAAAAAAATTAAAAACAGTCTCCAATAAAAATTTCCACCATCTAACAAAAGCGCTTTCACCCCCCGCCAGGGCATCATCAGTTGCGATCTCTAACCAATTTTCTCTCCATTATATACATGACTGTTGGCTGAAGAGCTCCTCCTATCGGCTTTCAATATTTTCTCTCTCTCTCTATCCCCCTCTTCCAACCTTTTTCTCCAGCGGCAATCAAGTAATGAGTGTACCATGTCATTGCAGGCGGCTTTGGATGCATTTATTTCTATTGATTCTCGTATTAACGCGTTATGTAAGTTTTCGTAGTTAGCTATTTTCTGTATTTGTAGGGTATCAAGTTTTATTGGGGTTTTAGCGTTTAATCTTGCAAGAGCTGTTGACATTTTATTTAGTTTTATATCTCGGATATGTTCTTTTTCTTTCTTCTATTTTCCTCTTCGTCATTCCTATGTAAGTAACTTTTTCATTTCTGCTGTTTAGACAATTTATTTTGTATATTCCTGCTGTTTGTATTTCTTCATATTTTTCTATTTCATTTCTTATTGATTTGAAGAGGGATTAATCCCTCTTCAGCCAACAGTCATGTATATAATGGAGAGGAAGTTGGTTAGAGATCACAACTGATAATGCCCTGGCGGGGGATGAAAGCGCTTTTGTTAGATGGTGGAAATTTTTATTGGAGACTGTTTTTAATTTTTTTAAATGAAGGACGTTTTTAATGGAAATTTTTAACCATGCTTCTTTATAAATAATGTCTGAAAAAATTGGTAAAATGTATAAGTAGTATATGTACAGACATTTACAAGTGAACACCTATTTTTAATAATTCCAACACTTTTTTGGAAAATAAATTATTATCTTATTTAATCGCAGAATTCTGAAATATAAAAAGGCAAATATTCTTTTTCAAAAAAGTGGTGGGAGTTTGTGTAGGTGAATATAAAGCCGTTAAACAGAAGAACTAGTGGACGATCTCAAAACTGAAATTAAATGTGGCCACTTAACCAATGTTGCTGTTTGTGAACGAAAAAATTTATCGAAATTAAAAATTTACGAAAGTGTGGCTTCAACTAAAGGAATTTAAAGTCGGGTTTTCATTAAGTAAAATGATAGCATGTGATAAAATCCCAAAAGCAGAAAAAGATGTAACTCAGAAATAGTCATTAACATCGGCCACTCAAAATAAAGCTTTGTAATCAATGGTGTCGATCAAAACTTTATAAAAATCTGCAGTGCCTAAATTTGGTTCGTTACCTGAAATACGAAATACGCGCTTGATGCTGATAGTTTAATATTTAACTATTTAATATTAATATTAATATTAATATTAATATTTAACTGTTAATATAATAATAATATATTATAATATATATATATAGATATTATATATCATATATCTGATATCATATGATAGATATGATATATCATATAGATATGATGGTATATCAGATGATATATGATCATATATGATATGTGATCATACATCAGATAGATAATATATATCATATCATATGATATATATGATATATCATATCTATATATATGATTTATATATATAGATATATAAATAATAATAATATATTATTTAGTTAATATAATATTAATATTTAACTATTTAATATTTAATATATAAATTTTATCTTGAGTTTCCAGTTTTGTCACTTGACCATTATTATTTTTACTCTGATCCATTTTCTTTTGCGCTCATACGTAAGTTTCCAAGTCTTCCGATTTGTTGGCTATCACTATTTCTCAAAAGAGTATCATTTTATGTAACGGGAGGAGTCTGCGGTTATTTAAAGCTTATATTTCTGTATGAAAATAGTGGTAGACAAAATTCGAAAGACATGGTAACTATGCTCATACAAAAACAAAACAACTCTATAGTTTACTAATAAAAAAAGAAGAATTTGACATTTATACTTTTATATTATGTTAGCGTAAGGATTTTTGAAGGGGCATAACTCGTCGACAAAGAGACGATGTATTTTTCTGTATTTTGTAAGCAGAAATTATTTTTTCATTTGCAAGAGTGATCAACAAATTATTTAATAGCATAAGACAGCAATGTTTTGCGCAAATTAGGCGAGAAATTAATTATTGCAAAAATCTCGAATTAATCGAAAAATACTGCATTTCAGTTGTGAATACACATAAATTTCATTGCACCTCGTGTTTTCGTCTATTCAGAATTACCTACGGAAGCAATAATTTCTTCCACCAATATTCAAAGAACGGGTGCGGTGTGGTCAGTCCGCTACTTTTTAAAATCTCAAATTGCTTGATTTATGTTGAGAAATTGTTTGATCACATGTCTGAGGGCGGAGTTAAGCTCACGGCGTTACGTAATGTGACGTAATACTTTCCCGAACTGATTAGAAAACTTGTTTTTTTTTTTTTACTTGGAATAATTTTGTATCTTGAATATGGAGCTTCTTGGCAGCTCTCCTGAAATTTATTATTTTTTCAGTCTAATTATCTTTATTAATTTACTGTTTTGTTAAGTTTGTTGTTAAAATAAAAGAAGAAAAGACGACAAGACTTTTATTATGCAATTATGATCATCACAGAGCCAGATTTTATTTTGTTTCTTCTTTCGACCAGACGTTAGCTGATATTATTAACATTTTTCAATTTATTCCACTCTTTTCAAATAGTATAACTTGCCAAATTTTCTCCATATTTAATATTACATTACACAAGGCGAATATTACTATTTAAAAAAAGGGATCACAATACAGCAATTTGAATAAAAGAAAAGTAGCGGGCTGAGACGTGCACTTCTTAACAATAAAATTAAAAATTGTATAGCTAAAAAAAAGCAAAAATGTTGAAGTAATTTTCTTAGCTCTCTTTCTCATGAAGATAATTCTCTGTGGAATATTAAGAAAAATAACTACAATAATAACTACATCCTTATTTTCCCCTCACTGCTTTTAATACTACGCTAGACACTGATAAATATAAATAAGAAATTCTTGCTAAAACGTATGCCGACCAGTTCTCAATAACTCCGATCTTGTTAGCACTGAACATTAGCTTAATGTTCCCGAAACTGTTGTAATTTCTTAACTGTCCCTCCCACAGAAAATCACCTTATCACCTCTAATAATATTAAATTTCTCAAAATTCGTAAAGCCCCTGGATATAATTATATAACTATCTTATTGAAATACGCAAAAAGGATAAGAATAACAACATAAACGAGTAAATTAAGCATATATATAAGTCTTTATATTGGGATATGCAAGGAACTATTAACTCATGCGAATGCGTAGGACAATTTATATTACCAGACTAATCGATTACCTCTGTATCGGAGTCTTTTTTAAATGGCATTTTAAATACATATCTGAGTTTGTCTTTACATACCAGATCCTATGATTCACTATTAAGATAATGTAAATAACATTTTATTTTATGATGATTAAAAACACAATCTGTACACAAGCCACAATCACCGCTCCCAGTTATTGTTGAAGCAGTGATGCACTAGGTGTACCAGTGTTGAATTCAGGGGGTGGTCCGGCGTGACATCCCCTACCAGTGCATTGAAATTACCCTCCTGAAAGATTTGAGATTTTATGCTTATTAATGCTCTAATTTAGATGTGCATTAATATGTTTTAGTGCTATATATATTTTTGTGCTATGTACTATGTTATAATATATACTATATCTATTTTTGTGCTATGTACTATGTTATTATATATATAATAAAATCCAAAGGCAAGAAAGTGTCTGTAACGGTTCCGTTCTCGACCACTCTGATCTGCGAATCGACCATAGTTAAACGCCATGTTAGGCTTAATGAAAAAGCTATGCTACATCCAATTTTGCTGTTTAAATATTTGTAAAAGCATATTAGAGCTTTTAAATATTTTAATTTTGTTTAAAACTTTCAAAAACTATTTCATATAAAACACGTATATCAACATTTCTGTATAAATTTTGTTCTGTAAGAACTTTTCTTTTCAGAAATAGCGGTAAATTCTTTCGTACGGAGGGTTTGAGTGATCAATCTAGTACATTGGCGCCACCTACTCGCGGATTTTGAAATTTAGCTTCCATCATAAATACAGTACTGGACCTATTATGCGAAATCCTCGGGACCAAAGGCTTTCCGAGTTTTGGAATTTTTGGGTCCTCTCGAAGTTCACGATTATTTGACAAAATTCATAGGTTTTTTTTTTTTCGTGATTCTTTGACAAAATTTGCATTTTTTTCTGCTATTCTTTGGCAAAATTTGCGTTTTTCTTCTATGATTCTTTGACGAAATATCATTTTTTCGTGGTCCTTTGAAGAAATTTGCGTTTTGTTTTTGCGATCCTTTGAAGAAATTTGCATTTTTCTGCGATTCTTTGAAGAAATTTGCATTTTTCTGCGATTCTTTGAAGAAATTTGCGTTTTTTGCTATTCTTTGACGAAATTTGCCTTTTATTCACGATCCTTTGACAAAATTCGAGTTTTTTTCTTTGACGAAATTAGCGGTTTTTTAATTCGCGATCCTTTGACGGAATTCGCATTTTTTCTGTAATTTTTTGATAAAATTTGTGTATTTTTTTCTTTCGATCCTTTGACGAAATTCCACGTTTTTCGCGATCCCTTAACGAAATAAGAAATTTTTTTGCAGTGCTTTGAAGAAATTTGTTTTTTTTTCGCGAGCCTTTGGAGAAATTCATGTTTTTCCGCGATTATTTGAAGAAATTTGCATTTTTTTCCGATCCTTTAACCAAATTTTTTTTTTTTTTTTTGTGATCTCTTGATGAAATTTTACATTTTTTTGGAGTCCTTGGAAGAAATTCGCGTTTTCTTCGCAAGCCTTTGACGGAAATCGCGTATTTTCTGCGATTTGTTAACAAAATTAGCGTTTTTTTCGCAATCCTGCGACGAAATTTTCTTTTTTTCAATCCTTTGACGAAATTCAAGTTGTTTCCGCAATCCTTTGAAGAAATTGTCTACTTTTTCTTCGAACGATAGGCATAATTGTTTTTTTTCGGCGACGATCGTCCAAAATTCGAGATATTTTTTATGTTCGAATTTCTGGACTGAAGACTAAAATTTTCAAAACCGAATGCCTTAAATTTTTAGGAATTTTCGGATAAGAATCACCCTTGATGAAATAAATATATAACTATTTTAATACAAATTAATTTTAAACTAAAATTTGAGAGAAAAATGATTTGTTTCTAATTTCGGGAAGAGGAGGGGGAGGGGACGTGTTCCCGCCACTGAAGTAACAATATTTTAGTGATTACACACTGAAACACAATGGACTAAAAAAAAAAAAAATTAGAAATCGGTAAAAATTTCGAAATATTTCAGAAATTCTAAAATTTTAGTAAAAATTTACAAATTTAGAAAAGTTTCGAAATTTTTTTGCTGACTTCGGGTTTTTTCGGATTTTGGAATTCCGGATAAGGGGTCATACACTGTAAAATGATTCTTTCTTATCAAACGTAATTAAAATATAAGGAATACATAGTACAGCGTAATTTGCATTCAGTTTTACTTATGTAATCAAACAATGACTTATGTGGTGAGTCAAGCTGCTTAGAAACTCATTGATAACAATTTTTTACAAAAACTTTCCCACGTGGATTATTTGTTAATATTTAATTTGAATATTTTGTACAATCGTTGAACTACTTCCGAAATTTAATACTGAGTAATATATATATGTATATATATATATATATATATATATATCCTCATCATTTTTATTTGTAGAAATCATTTGTCATTTTTAAAATGTACTTTTCTACAGTACAAACCTTTCAATAATAAAATATTCATGCTGTTTGTTTGTATGAAGTCTTATGAAAAAGAAACGCAGATCAACAATCTGTCATTTTTGACGGGGTTATACACTAGTATACTACATACTATACTACTACTATATAATACAGGGTGTTTCAAAAATGACCAGTACATTTGAAAAATCAATAAAAACTAAACGGGCAGCGATAGAAATACACCGTTTGTTGCAATATGCTTGGGACAACAGTAAATTTTAAGGCAGACAAACTTTCGAAATTAGTTACAATTTTCAACAATAGATGGCGCTGCAGTCTGGAAAAATCTAAACCATGATATTTTCCACATATCCACCATGCGCAGCAATAATATGGCGTAGTCTCTGAACTAAATTACCAGAAACCTTTGTAAACCTGTGACTTTTTCTGTGGGAACACTTGAATGACCATGTGTACCGCCACAATCCAGAAACAATTGAACAACTGAAGCAGTACATCTCTTCTGGATGTGAAGCCATCCCGCTTGACACGTTTACAAAGGTTTCTAGTAATTTCGTTCAGAGACTGCGCCATATTATTGCTGCGCATGGTGGATATGTGGAAGATATCGTGGTTTAGATTTTTCCAGACTGCAGCGCCATCTGTTGTTGAAATTGTAACTAATTTCGAAAGTTTGTCTGCCTGAAAATTTACTGTTGTCCCAAGCATATTGCAACAAACGGTGTATTTCTATCGCTGCCCGTTTAGTTTTTATTGATTTTTCAAATATACCAGTCATTTCTGAAACACCCTGTATATACTACTATATACTATATTATTATATATAAATTAGTGATAGATACTATAGTGCATTGTATACTTTATGCTTATTAATGCTCTAATGTTAGAAGTGCAGCGTCCCTCCTGAGCTACAGAAATTCCTTCCGCAGAAAAATGTCTGAATTCAACCCTAGGGTGTCCCATAAACATTTTAAAAAATCATGAATGTGGAAGGAATCGGTATAATCGAATGCAATTTGCGGGAAAATTATTGTAATAAAGGGAAATGTTTTAAGTATAATATAGTATTTTAGTTGGAACATTAGCCAATAAAGCGCACTGCAGATTTTAAAATGAGACAATTATGTACTAAGCAATGATTATTTGCATTCAGGTAAAACTTTACAAGCGTTTATCGAACAAAAAATGGTTGATGCTTCTGCTAGCCCAAGGAGTTGCAGTTAGCAGTTGAGGGACAATTGCAACAGAAAACATGTTTTAATGAATGACTCCAACGCCTGAATTGCACAAATAATGACATAACACCTTATACTGGAGAAGGTGGATGTATTCAGAATTTGTATAGTAAAAAAAAAATTACTTAAAGTTTTTCCTGAATACAGGGTACGTACAATTGCGCCACAATTTTTAATAAAAACTTCCAGCATTTTTAATTGCAGAAAATTAATACAGATTCCCCAATTAAACAAGCAACTAAAATACAGCGATTTTAATATAAAATAGAAATTTTCTGAACAGGTATATTGGTGTGAGACTCCTAATAAAAATCCTCAGTGTTTCCCACAAAATTATTTAATTTCAATTTGTTCAACGCTGTATTTGACACATATTTTTTAATTCTTTTATTTTTTAAATCGTCCTTCATTAGAATGAATTTCACGCAAACCGCGTTCAATTATACCAATTCTTTCCACTTTTATAAATGTTTGATGTGATAACGATTATATCATGTCATCCACCCTATTATATAGGGTGTCCCAAAAGTCTCCGTACAACTTCAAAAAATTATTACAAAAAAATAGACCTACAGCAAAAATAATTACAACAGTACATAGAGTAACTAAAAAAGTTTTTTCTACTGCCTTAGTAAACTTCAACATAAGATCATTTCGTAGCACGAAGAATATCAAGACGATATTCCAATTCAATCTACGAACGTTTTAGCATGCTAACATCAACAGTAGCTACTGCTGTTTGGTTCTTTGTTTCAATTCAATGAGACTATTACATTTTGTTCGGATTTCATCAAACAGTTGTAACTACTGTTGATGTTAGCAGGCCTAAACGCACGTGGATGGAATTGGAATATCGACTTGATATTATTCGTGCAACGAAAGGATCTCATGTACAAGCATACTAAGGTAGTAAGAAAAAACTTTCTAAGTTACTCTATGTACTGTTGTAATTATTTTTGCTGTAGGCCTATTATTTTTTTTGTAATAAATTTTTGAACTTGTACGGAGACTTTTGGGACACCCTGTATTAGATACAGTAAGCATTTTTTGAACGGATTTGGCTAAAAAAGTCTTATTCATGGTTTGCGGTTCCTATAGAGTGCATTTCAAAGAGCAGAGCTTATCAAAGAAACTAGAAAACATACTAAAGGAAGAATATCGTACACGGGTCTTTTCGTTAGACAAAATTCCAGTACTGAAGCCTCTAAAGAATTAGCATTGCTAAAGCACATGAAAGATGTAGTATAGTAATGCAACTGATCCCAACTGATCTTCCTTTTTTCTCTGAAAATCTCAGCTAACACTGTAATAATCACTAAAATCTTCGAGCTATTAATTTCGCATTTCCCTTTTCATTTTAACACTTCAAAAAGAAACGTGAAAAGGCTGTTTAATATGGCCCAAACTGCAGAATAAAAGAAATAAACACATAAAGATTTTCGTATAGGGTCTTTCTTTTTCATGACTCAGTTGTAAATATTACAAAGGGGGTGGTATTTAAAACACCCTTATCTCTCCCCTTTTTCTTTTTTTTCTTTCAATCTTTCATTTTTTGCATTTTCTTATGTGTGTGTGTGAAGGGATTTTTTGAAGATTAAATTTCTGCGTGGTAAAACTAGTAAATTACTACATTTGACAGATACAGGGTAGTCATAAAGTCTTTTCCTTATTACAATAATGTATTGCAGTAAAACTAATATTATTAGGCATATGCTTGTTTCAATATATTGTAAAGACATGTATGAAGTTTTTAATACAATCACTTACGTCAGTAAATTTATATGTGAGCACTCTTGGTAGCTCGAAGAATGTCAAGGCTGTATTCGATTTCTCGCAACGTATTACCCAACCTTTGGGCTGTCATACTATACACAGCATCTGTGACCCTAAACTTGAGTGTTTCAGTTGTGAGAAAGCATGTTTCTGGCGCGCAACAGTCTAGCTCATCTGCTGTCTGATAACCAGGTGCTGTGCGGCACACCATTCTCAAGTCAATTTCAAGAACCTCGGCACCTCGCTGCCTCGTGTCGTGAGGGAGATCTGTTCTCTTGCAGCGAGGGATTTGTTCTGTGAATTTCGGGCAATTGTAGCCCAAGGCAATTCACCCAGCTCCCTGTCGCATTCTCCAGCGGGCTCAGTTCCAGTTGAAACTGTATTTTTTAAAACCTTAATAAATGTACCGGGAGGGACATCTATGCTCTACAAATTTGGTCTCCTCTTCTGAGCAGCCCCTCTTAGGCTGTGAATATCTTTTATAGGTGTTGCAAACACTCTTTCCTTTATATTCCCAAAAGAAAAAATCTAGAGGAGTGGGTCCATCCCGTACGATCCATCATCCAGGAAATTTGTCATCAAGGAACTCACGAACGATAGTAGAGATTGGACAACAAAAAAACTTAAAAACATTACTTTGCCATAAAAAAAAATTACAGTATTACATTCAATGGTTATTTCGTCATAATTTTTGTCATCGGTTAAAGACTTTATGACCACCCTGTATTATATTATTCCTTATACAGAAAGGGATTTACGTCCTAAATCATTCCTACTTTTCGACGAAAATCACATTGAAATGAATTGAAATGTTGCTCGTATTAACAATGAACCTATTTCTGTAGCACGTAAAAAGCGTGGTAATCAAAATTTATTAGGCTGCATCAAAATTATTTTCGTTCTCTGAATGCTTTTATACCAAAGTTTGTAGCTGGCACTTTCTCACCGCTATTGTTGAACACAAAATGTTATTTAAGAGGATATATACCCCTCTCTATTCTATAATCATACAGACTTCTTTCTTTCATTTTTAGGTCATACTAGCTTACCCGCCCGGCGTTGCCTGTGCCAACAACCTCAAATGTACCTGATATCAGTGTTGAACATTTAAAAAAAAAAAACAAATCTAATGTTGGGGCCCCACTACCTTAGACAGCAAACACTGAGCGTGCCATACACACTCCCATATATTACCGTAAGTCGAGTCGAAAGAGCTATACCCCTTCATGCTGCAGCCCATAGAACCAGAGATAGAAAAGCGTCCCTGGTGGTGAAAATCGATAAGCTCTATCTATGTAGAGTCGAATGATTCATATCCCGTCGTGATCCAGCCCATAGACCAGATATAGGAAATCACCCCTGGTGGTGAAAATCCGAACTAAAATCAGTCAGCTCTATCGATGTCAAGTGGAAAGAGCCATACCCCATTGTGATCCAGCCCATAGAAACAGAGATAGGAAAGCACCCCTTGGTGGTAAAATTCAGAACTAAAATAGGTAAGCTCTATTGATGTTGTGTCGAATGAGCCAAACCGTGTCGTGATGTGACCCATAGAACCCGAGTTAGCTGCAAAATCCTTTAGTTACACCTTTCACCACCAGGGGGCACAATATGCTCTATACGAACATAACTGAAATCATTAAGGTTATCGATGTCGAGTCGAATAAGGCATACCCCGTCATGATCCAGCCCATAGTACCAGAGATACGAAAGCGCCCCTTGGTGGTGAAACTCGGAACTAAAATCGGTAAGCTCTATTGATGTTGAGTCGAATGAGCCAAAGCGTGTCGTAATGTGACCCATAGAACCCGAGTTAGCTGCAAAATCCTTTAGTTACACCTTCCACCGCCAGGAAGCACAATATGTTCTATACGAACATAACTGAATTCATTAAGGTTATCGATGTCGAGTCGAATGAGGAATACCCCGTCATGATCCAGCCCATAGTACCAGAGATACGAAAGCGCCCCTTGGTGGTGAAAGTCGGAACTAAAATCGGTAAGCTCTATTGATGTTGAGTCGAATGAGCCAAAGCGTGTCGTAATGTGACCCATAGAACCCGAGTTAGCTGCAAAATCCTTTAGTTACACCTTCCACCGCCAGGGGGCACAATATGTTCTATACGAACATAACTGAATTCATTAAGGTTATCGATGTCGAGTCGAATGAGGAATACCCCGTCATGATCCAGCCCATAGAATCAAAGATATGAAAGCGCACTCTGTGGTGAAAATCCGAACTAAAATCAGTAAGCTCTATTGGTGTCGGGTGGAAAGAGCCATACCCCGTCGTGATCCAGCCCATAGAAACAGAGATAGCAAGGCACCCCCTGGTGGTGAGAGGAAGTTGATGTAGAATAAATGCGATATTTAATAAAAAGTCGTTCCCACCCCACCCCCCTTTATCTCGCCATTTTCGCTAATTATTACAAATATACAAATGTTTCTTAATTACATCTAATGTCCCGATCTGATAATGGGGTCTCCCTATCTACCTATCCTAATCCGCTATGATAGGGAAATATCATAATGGAAAAAAGCAAATTTTATCAAAGAATCGCTGGCAAACGCAAATTTTGTCAAAGGTTCACAAGAAAAACACGAATTTTATCAAATAATCGCTGAAAAAACATGAATTTTGTAAAAGGATCGCTAAAAAAACATGAATCTCGTCAAAAGGCAGCAGAGAACACACGAATATTGTCAAACGATCATTAAAAAAGCAATTTCATCAAAGGATCACGCAAAAATGCGAATTTCATCAAAGGATCGCGGGGAAAACGCAAATTTCGCCAAAGGATCACAGGAAAAATGTGAATTTCGTCAAAGGATCGCTGAAAAAAACACGAATTACGTCGTAGGATCACTGAAAAAACATGAATCTCGACAAAAGTATGTGGAAAAACACTAATTTCGTTAAAGGATCACAAAAAAGCAAATTTCGTCAAATGACTGCAGGAAGGACTTGAATTTCATCGAAGGATCGCAGAAAAAATACGAAATTTGTCAAAGGATTGTGGAAAAAATGCAGATTTTGTGAAAGGTTCACAGAAAAAACTTTCGTGAAAGGGTCGCGGAAAAAATGCAACTGTCTTTATTTAAAACAGCACACACACAAACCTCTACACAAACAAACCTATTCTGTCTTTCTGCCTGAGGAAAGCACCGTAATTATAACACCTAGGCCTGATTTTTTTTATTTCAATTTAGATTTTTTTATTATTATTAAAACGTGCATACGGAATTCTGGATTCGAGGCTATTCCATGCTCTCCGCCAATCCACAGCAATAAAGCAGACAGCCAACGAGAGCAGGTGTGAATATGGGATGATCCAGGATCCAGCGACGGCAGTTCATGTTCACAGCTGATAGCGGCTACCCACAGATTTCATTGTTTTGTTTATGTTTGAGTTTTATTTTAAAGAAAAGGTATATATTTTTGGCTATTTGAGGTTCACATAAGTTAGTTTCAATTGTATTCATTCTTTGTATGCGTAGTTGCCCCCATATATTATGTGTTTGGTAAGAATATATTTTGCACTTTACTGAATGTTTTCGTAGCGTTAGACATATCAGCTCATGTTCTTAAATGAAACAAACTGTTTTCAATAACAAATCTTAATGAATCAAATTAATCTTACACTTTACTATAAAATGTACAGTTCTACAATTTATCGCATATTACAATGTTCTTGGGAACTAAAAATGTAGTCCAATAACAGTAACAGAAAAAAAATTGTAAATAACAATAAATAAATAATCATAAATTTCACATCATTGAATTAACAAACTCATATCTACTATATATATAAAACACAAACGGAAATTTTGTTCCGTTCCTTTATAACTCGAGTTCCACTAAATGGATGTTGATGGAACTTGCACTGTTCGATGGATAAATTTTCAAGGAAGGTTTTAGTATATAACACAACGTTCTACGTACATTAGTTATAGATTTATGATAGAAAGTTCTGTTATTTTACCCGAAAAGTTTACCATTGCTAATTTCTTGGCGACCATTATTGTTGCAGAAATAATTGAAAAGTCTATACATCTCGAAAAATAAAAGAAAAAACTGTTGCTAATTTTATTAAAAAAAGAAAGAAAAAGAAAGAGAAAGAAAAGAAAAACAGTTTTGATGATAGATAATATTATAAAACGAAAATATTTCATTTAAAAATGATTGGGAATGTTATTAATGCTTAAAAAATTATTCAATGGGCCCCATTTACTAATTTTTAGCTATTGAAACAATATTTGGCGATTTATCTTTTGTTTTTGGCGATTTTCATTTTACTTTTGATCCCAAACAATTTGATTTTAAGCCAAAAGGTGTTTTTTGTTGCAGAAATAATTGAAATGGCTATACATCTCGAAAAATAAAAGAAAAAACTGTTACTAATTTTATTTTTTAAAAAAAGAAAGAAAGAGGAAGAAAAAAAAAGAAAAACAGTGTTGATGAGAGATAATATTTTAAAACGACAATATTTAATTTAAACATGATTTAGAAAGTTCGTAATGCTTAAAAAATTATTCAAGGTGCAAGATTGCTATTGAAAAAATATTTGCCGATTTATCTTTTGTTTTTGGCGATTTTGATTTTACTTTTGTCCCCAAACAATTTGATTTTAAGCCAAAGGGTGTTTTTTCAAATGTACGACAGGATTTTTGGAGTAATTTTTTTTGGTACTTTTCGGTTAGCCGGGTGCCACACGGTGGACGATTTGCTGATTCTAGCTGGCCAAAAGTCGATTTTTCAAAGTTTATCCAACTGGATTTTTTTTTTACCACATGTACCTTATATGTGCAGGTGGTGGACACTGCAGATGTTTTTGATATAAATGCAACCGTACTGCCAGTAGGTGAGTATGAAGTTGGCGTTTATTAGAGGAGAATAAATCGATGATTTCTAGTATATTGTTTTAATATGTGAATGTTGATGAAATTGAAAGAAATTGTACATTATGAGTGCTTTAGAACAAGGCATGTACTTTATTTTTTTTTATTTATAAGCATAATTTTTTCTTTTGTCAATAGTTATTTCACATTTAATGTTTTAATGACTTTATGTATTTTTTATAAATTTCATTTTGAAAATTCAAAAAGTTATGTGATAAAGCTAGATAAATCTCAACTTTTAATTTTAGTAAATATTTTAGAGTCTTAGATATTGGATAAACGTTTACTTGTCTGCTTCTATCTGCTTCCGTACATTTTAAAGTTGTTTTTATCATACGAAGTCTAAAGTTATTATTATATTTTTTATTCTAAGAACACTTTTCTTTTTACCAGGGTCATCAGAATGTAAACCAATCACACGAATAAGCTTTTATAATATTATACAGCAGCAACAAACTTCCACATTTAACGAAAAAATCGAATTGGCTTAATATGTTTTGTTGACAAATGAAAATTATAACGAAGTACAAATGAAAGTTTTCAAGCAGGAAATGATTATACCGAAGACCCAGTTTAGACAAAAGTGGACTGCTGTACATAGAGCACATGAAAAATTTCTGAAAAAAATATGAAACTTGGCTGCAAAGCAGTTTTGAAATACCTCGTTCAATGAGTACTCGTAACTTACTGAGGAAAGCCAGAATGAAGAACTATTAGATGGCGAATTGTCAGAAAATTTCTACGCAATTTTCTTATTCCTTTGTATATGTAATAATATGTATTACTCTTTAATATTTATTTTGTATCCCAATTTCTAGTAGATTATTATAAAAAATTACTTTTATAATTTGGTATCATATAATAAATATAATTCTATCGCTTAAATCTTAATAATGTTATAAAAGTTCATAAATATTGTCCTTTTTAGTTATCAAGTAAAAGATTAACTCATTCATTACATGTTTTAAAGCTTTAAATAATTTAAATATTTAACTGAATGGTACATCATAGTAATATAATAAAAAAAATCACATCAGGGTGGCTAGTGGTCAGGGTAAAATACAGTCAAAAAAAGTGATAAACACCAGTATATTCTCATAGAAAAATTCATGTTGATTATTCGATCAAATAATTAACATGAATTTTTCTATAAAAATATATTGGTGTTTATAACTTTTTTTGACCGTATTTTTCACTGACCACTAGCCACCTGCACATCTAATGTACTACATTAATAATTTTTAATTAAATATAATGATTTCTTATTAAACTACTGTTTAAAATTTCATATATTTTCTTTAAATCAGCTTAATATATCGTTTATATAAACGAAAAATAGATTTCATCAAATAGAAGTTGAAAAATAATTTTGGCCAGCTAGAATCAGCAAATCGTCCACCGTGCACCAGTGATATATATACACATACATATCTATACACATATATATCTACACACACACACACACACATATATATATATATACTCTTATATGTATAAATAAATATATATATATATATATATATGTATACACATATATATTTATATATGTAAATATATCTCTGGCGCGCGGCTAACAGAAAAGTACCTTTTTTTTATTCAAATGTAAATTATATTAATAGTAATATACCTCTATTTACTTCTACCTTATATAGTATGAAATTTTGTTCTGGCTGTTTATAACTCGAGTTCTGCTGAATGGATTTTCATAGAACTTAAACTGTAGGATAGATAATTTTTTCAGGGAAGGTTTTATTGTATAACATATCGTATAGCTACGTAGCTTAGTTATAGAATTATGGGGGAAAGTTCTATAATCAGGTGAGCCCGATTATGAAAGATTAGCCTTTTGAAAAAGTTCTACTGGACGGATTTTGATGAGAATTGTATTGTTAGTTAGATGCTATTTCAGGAATGGTTTTAGTGTACTATATATTGTTCTACGTTGCTTGGTCAAACAGTTATGTGTGAAGGTTATATAGTCAGGTGAACCCGATTTCCCATTTGAAAGTTTTTACTGGGCGTATTTTTTGCGACTTGCATTGTTAAGTAGATAATTTTTAAGGATGCATTAGTATATTTCATATCGTTCTATGTTAATTTTAGAATTATGTGGAAAAGTTCTATAATCAGATGAACCCGATTACCAAAGATTAGTCTTTATAAAAACTACTCGATGGATTTTGCTACTTAATTTGTTTGCATTGTTAGTTCGATAATTTTTAGTGATGTCTTTAGTATATTGCATGTAGTTTTATCGTTCTTTACCAAACCCTAACTGTAAATGGCCAAATAAAAGAGTTGATCCTTAACAGCTAAAATTTTGACTGCACATTAGAAAATATAATAGCGCAATGGCGTCATTTTTCAGTAATATGGAAGGATATTCCAGGTAAATATACAGATTGCTTTCAAATACAGGGTCAAATTAAACGATATATTTCGTTTGATTCAAGGTTCATTTGTAGAAACCGACCAGCGCAGCGAGCGTAGCTTGCTAGTATAAAATACAACTTTAAACTGATATGCCTCATCAACTGTTGTCGAAATCAATATAATGTAAATAATTCTTAAACATTATGAGTTTGCTAAGAAATTAAAACATTCAGTGCAGTGTAGGATGTATTTTTTCTTCAAAACAATTTAATTTGTAAATATGAAGTAAAAAAAAAAAAAAAATCCACGTTTTCTCACATATTATGAGTTCTCTCAGCAAGTTAAAACATTACGTAAATATGAATGATTTGCGGAGCTGTTTCAATCAAAAATTCAATAACATCGCCCAAAAACCCTCAACAAAAATAATTATAAAGAGTGTAATGACAACATAAATTTTATACCACATTGCATGTCCGTTCTTGGACGATTCTTATAAAGCTCAAAATTTGTCACAAAATGCTGATTTTTTTACAACATGCTTACTACAAATGGTACATACAAATGTTTTATAATTATTTAAAAAAAACTCGGCCAGAAATAACATTGACTATACATTTTTAAAGACTTATTCTTTATAATTATTTTGAAACAGCTCTGCAAATCATTCATATTTATTTATTGTTTTACTTTCTGATGAAACTCATTATGTGAGAAAACGGCGATTTTTTTTTTACCTCATACTTACAATCCTCAAAACAAATTATTAAATATGAAGTAAAAAAAAAAAAAAAATCACCGTTTTCTCACATATTATGAGTTTTATCAGCAAGTTAAACATTAAGTAAATATGAATGATTTGCGGAGCTGTTTCTATCAAAAATTCAATCACATCGCCCAAAAACCCTCAACAAAAATAATTATAAAGAGTGCGATGACAACATAAATTTGCATGTCCGCATTGCATGTCCGTTCTTGGGCGATTCTTATAAAACACAAAATTTGTCACAAAATGGTGATTTTTTTACAACATGCTGACAAATTAAAATAGTTTATAATTATTTTTTTTTAAAACTCGGCCAGAAATAACATTAATTTTACAAGATCAGTAGTCGTTTGTGTTGTTCCTCTTCCCCGATGATGGCTTTAAGTTTGAAGCCGAAACATGTAGGATTTTAGCTCTTTTATGAGTTTAAAACAATTTTTACACTGATTTTAGCAACTAATAAGCACAATTTGTGCAATTTGTGTTTTTAAAATATTAATTTTACATTTTTAAAGACTTATTCTTTATAATTATTTTGAAACAGCTCTGCAAATCATTCATATTTATTTATTGTTTTACTTTCTGATGAAACTCATAATGTGAGAAAACAGTGATTTTTTTTTTTTTTACCTCATATTACAATCCTTAAAACAATTTAATTTGTAAATATGAAGTAAAAAAAAAAAAAAAAGAAAAAAAAATCACCGTTTTCTCACATATTATGAGTTTTATCAGCAAGTTAAATAATAAGTAAATATGAATGATTTGCGGAGCTGTTTCTATCACTAATTCAATAACATCACCCAAAACCCCCCAACAAAAATAATTATAAAGAGTGCGATGACAACATAAATTTGCATTTCCGCATTGCATGTCCGTTCTTGGGCGATTCTTATAAAACACAAAATTTGTCACAAAATGTTGATTTTTTTACAACATGCTTAAAAATTAAAATGGTTTATAATTATTTAAAAAAAAACTCGGCCAGAAATAACATTGATTTTACATTTTTAAAGACTTATTCTTTATAATTATTTTGAAACAGCTCTGCAAATCATTCATATTTATTTATTGTTTTACTTTCTGATGAAACTCATTATGTGAGAAAACAGTGATTTTTTTTTACCTCATACTTACAATCCTCAAAACAATTTAATTTGTAAATATGAAGTAAAAAAAAAAAAGAAAAAAAATCACCGTTTTCTCACATATTATGAGTTTTATCAGCAAGTTAAACAATAGGTAAATATGAATGATTTGCGGAGCTGTTTCTATCACTAATTCAATAACATCACCCAAAAATCCCCAACAAAAGTAATTATAAAGAGTGCGATGACAACATAAATTTGCATGTCCGCATTGCATGTCCGTTCTTGGGCGATTCTTATAAAACACAAAATTTGTCACAAAATGGTGATTTTTTTTACAACATGCTTACAAATTAAAATGGTTTATAATTATTTTAAGAAAAATCGGCCAGAAATAACATTGATTTTACATTTTTAAAGACTTATTCTTTATAATTATTTTGAAACAGCCCCGCAAATCATTCATATTTATTTATTGTTTTACTTTCTGATGAAACTCATAATGTGAGAAAACGGTGATTTTTTTTTTTTTTACCTCATACTTACAAATCAAATTGTTTTGATGAAAAAATAGACCCTACACTTCACTGAATGTTTCAAATTCTTAAACAAAATCATAATATTTAAGAAATATTTACATTACATTGGTTTCGACAACAGTTGATGAGGCATATCAATTTAAAGTTATATCTTATATATATGAGTTTGTTAATTTACAATCGTTCTGTTACAGCTTTTGACTACATTTTTAGTTCCCGAAAACGTTGTAACATGCGATAAATTGTAGAACTGTACATTTTATAGTAAAGTGTAAGTTTAATTTGATTCATTAAGATTTGTTATTGAAAACAGTTTGTTTCATTTCAGAACATCAGCAGATATGTGAACGCTTTGAAACCATTCAGTAAAATGCAAGTTATATTCTTACCTAAAACATAATATATGGGGGCAACTAAACATACAAAGAAAGAATATAATCAAAACTAACCTACTTTAATCT
Source organism: Maratus michaelseni (assembly GCA_963931845.1). Lineage (NCBI taxonomy): Eukaryota > Metazoa > Arthropoda > Arachnida > Araneae > Salticidae > Maratus > Maratus michaelseni. The sequence goes on along the minus strand of OZ007595.1, from coordinate 215,911,312 downwards.
CAATCAGTCAAAAATATAGTCCTATTCCTTTTCTTTAAAATAAATCTAAAAAATAAAGGTGTTATAATTACGGTGAAATCCTCGGGCAGGCAGACAGACACTTACTCTTTTATAGAGATAGAGATAAAGAGTGATACAACTGTTGAGATTTTACGCATTTTAAGGCATGATTTTAAAACTGGTCTTAAAACCAGTAAAAATCTGTTCTCATGCCTGGATAGTTTAAAACAAATCCAAACGTTTTAAGGAAGGGGACTTCAGCCTTGAAATCAAACCCAGAAGTGACAGGCGAATTTTGACCATTTGAAGAGAAAAACAACTCCATTCCCCACACATTTTGTTGCTAAAAATTAACAAAATTACGCATTCACAAATTAATAATTTTTTAATTTTATAGTTTGCCTCAGTGATGTATATATCAATTTCAATATCAATCAAAACATGAAAGCATTTAAAATTATTCATAATTTATTCAGTACTAAAATAGTTGCAAAGCAACATAAAAGTGTTTTCATATTTTAATTAATATACTAAAGCGAATCTGACGTTCCAACTCTACATATAGAATTGTTTATATGTATTTAATAACAATTTAAAAACATTTAAAATAGTGCAAAATCATTAAAATATACAGCAAACGACAATTCTCCTAGACCGTAATGTAGCGGGCTTCTTTTGAGTCTCGCTGCAAACGACCTATAAATTTTACACACTCCCTTTTCAATACCGAACATGCTACAGTAAATATTATAGCAATCCGTGTATATTTACGCGAGTTATAGGGTTTACAGATGGACAGACATACGGCTAGACAAACCCAATTTACAAACATTTTTCAATTATGTTGGAAATGTGTAGATTGCTATTAAAATTACTCTACAAATTTTATGAGTCGGCTGATAAGCATGTTACTTACTACATATTTAAATTTATTATAATTAATGAATTACTGAATTTTAAAATTAAGGAATCATTTACTTAATACCTTCCAATATTCAAATTTAAAATTTGCATTACATATTGGGACATACACTCTCCCCTCCACCTACCCCCACCCACTAAAAATAGTCATTAAAAAACGTAAAAGTATAGGCAGCAAGTTGTTGTTAAACCCTTGTAATTAAAGATAGTTTTTGGAAAAAAAATCTGTCCTTTAACTGGAGAATTTTAGGAAATTTTGAGCTCAGGATCGCTAATTTTTCGTATATTGAGGGGAAAAGGACATATGTAAAAAGTTCGCTTCTAAATATGGAACAGTAACAAGCATCACATATGCCCGAACACTCCTGTGATTTGACAAAAATGCAGCTTTAGCCAAAAGGATTTGGGCCTTTTATGGCCGAGTGTTTAAGGCAATACTCTGCTAATCGCTTCAGAGCGTAGGAGAAGGCGGCGCACAGTGGGGCGTTTTGAGGATCTAGGTGGACAAAATTATTGCGTTGAAGTTTTATTAGGTTTTTGCTGGGTTTTCGAATCTATCAGTAATAAAATAATCAAACAATGATAAATATTTGGCTTATTTAATAATTTATATTATTATTATTATTATTATTATTACTTATATAATTATCATTTATTTATATTGTAATATTGTATTGTCCTTGAAGCTACACATGTATTCAAAGTTTCAGCTCAATCGGATAATTAAAAAAGGTTTAAAATTGACCTGCAAGATTTAAATTAAACACTCAAACACACACTTCAAGTTAATATAACTTAATAATTCGCAAATTTTCGCAGGAGCTTTCTTAAGTTTCCAATACTTTAGGAATGGTACTTTGATTTTAAAAAATGCTTATTTCTTAATAATGCTTAATACTGTATTAAAATTCAAGATGAAGTTTGAAAACAAGATGGCGCTTATTTCCAAACAACAATAGGTTAAATCTTGTGACAAACATGTGACATACGTCCAGTAAACTCCTGCTTTCAAATAAAACAGAAAAGTCACGACTTGCTTTCGAACTTACAGAAAACTAATGCAACGGTTGAAACTCCCTCAAACCAACTGCCTTCTTTACGGTCGTAGTTTATCCACACATCGGATTTTTTTGACAAAACTCATACGGATCTCGACAGAAGAGACGTTCGGCTACCAGTATACGCGGTCTTGTTAAATTCCGAGATAATCGGAAAAATGAATTTTGTTCACCTAGATCATCAAAACGCCCCACTGTGCGGCGGTTCGATTTCCGTCAAACCCTTTGCATACTCATTGTGAAGTTTGTAATTCTTCAGTATTGTTATTTCCTTGTGTCTATCCTGTCCTCATATTGACGAAGATTTATAAGCGGATATTTGTTTCAAGCACACAAATCTGATGTATATGTTCAACAAACAAACAAACAGAAGGATTTCGTGTAATTTTTACGTTTGATTGGTGAATTGCCTATATTTTTCGGGGCGAATGGGCAAATTAAAGCGGGAATTTTTGAACAACGGAAAAAAATTCAATTTATGGATTTTTTTGAGAGTGTATAGTCATTAGTAAGAGTCTGGATTGTATGCACGATAAAAGTTGCAAAATATGCATTCATATCTGTGCAAATAATGTGTTACATTTTTAAAGTGGCTCCGATATTGCGAAGTCAGTAAAAACGCAGCACATATCTATTTGAAATCTTTTATATGTAAGAAATGGAAAACCACTCTTTTAAATTACCCAGTCTTTTATTTTAATGAGTTTTCTTTCACTGACATATTTCACAAAAATGTAGTCATTTACATAGAACGGTGAGAAATATGAGCCAGACAAAAGTAATTCAAATTATAATTTTATTTAACTTTGTTGATTGACATCTTAAATCCGAAGGTCTAACTTAATTTTAAAACACAGAGCAAAATTTCTCAATAAATTATGTATTTTTTGTATGATGATTTTTATGAAGTGTGATGAAACGCCGTAAGCTTATTATTTTCGTGACCATATTTATTTTGTAATATTTTAAAATATTTTCCTTGAATCTGATGTAATTTTTATGTCAAGACCAAGAAATATGTCAAAATGGAAAATTATTTTATTACGTATTTCCCGAGGCTTTTTCTTAGGTTTGTTATTATCTTATTTCGTCTTTGACGGGAAATTTTCATTCAAGACAAAATTTTTAAAACATTTATATGTCTCTTTTTATATGCAGATGTACGATATACAAAATACTTAACGGAAAACCTTGTGTAAAAAAAGACAAATGTTTCCTAACCTAAGAAAATATACTATAATCACAAACGAAAGTATACCACTACCTCTTCCGAGTTACACAAAATTTCAAAAAGCGTTCTTTATCTTCAGAAATCCCAGAAACTTATATATTTACGATATTTGAGGAAGCATTTATAAAAACAAAATATATTTTGCTGCCACTAATTTTCGGAAACGACTCCGAGTAGTTTTATAGTGTATTAATCAGTTTTCTCAGCCTGTAATATACGTTTAGCGGATGCTTATCTATTCTCAAGTTAACATTTTCATATTCAACAAACATGTTTTACAGACATGCATGATAAATTTAAAATATTAACATTGACTTTAAAATTATTATTATTTTGTTACTTCTGCATGTATAAATTCAGTTACGCTTATTTCATTGATAATGTATAACATCAAATTAAAGTCTAATAATGCTTAAAGTAATAAAAAACATAACACGGAATATTTAAAATACCTTTTAATGTAGATTACATATGTTTCGTTCACACTATTAGTGACATCTTCAGATATAAATGATAAATACAATATGATCTGCAGATGTCACCGGAATCTACAGACATATAGACATTTTTTGTGTATCGTACATCTGCATATAAAAAGAGACATATAAATAAGTTTTAAAAATTTTGTCTTGAATGAAAATTTCTCGTCAAACACGAAATAAGAAAATCACAAACCTAAGAAAAAGCCTCGGGAAATACAAATAAAATAATTTTCCATTTTGACATATTTCTTGGTCTTTACATAAAAGAATAGATCATTCTGAATTCCAGAAATCATAGAATTCCAGAAAGAATTTAGATCTGAAGATGTCACCGATAGTGTGAACGAAACATATGTAATCTACATTAAAAAGGTATTTTAAATATTCCGTGTTATGTTTTTTATCACTTTAAGCATTATTAGACTTTAATTTAAAGTTAACATGTATAACATTTTCAAAAACGACATTTCTGTTTGAGGAAACTGATTAATACACTATAAAATCTACTCAGAAACTTTTATGAGAAACTTTGAACAAAAGATGAAACTTTGAACAAAAGAAACACATTGAAAAAATATGAGAAACAAAAGAAACTTTTTTTTATAAATGCCTCTTTAATTTTCTGAGGTTTCTACACTGTTGAAAATAAACCCGTGAATTCACGGTAAAACTACTGGCAGCAAACTAGACGAATTTTTTCCGTTCCCTTAGTAGATTTTCCGCTTTGGGAGAAAAAGGAAAGAAAAACTCCGTTTGAAGAAGCGGTAACTTTCCGTTATAAAGTTGGTATACCACTTATATTCAGTTTTAAAATATGATTTAAAAAATAAAAACCAAACACTTGCTTCTGATCTTAAGAGAATCCTGCGCGGTGAACGGGGAAAACAGCAAACTTGTTTTTACGAGATCGTGCGTTCACAGTGAAATAATATAGTTTGTGTTCCTGATTGCAAAAAACACGCATTTTTAATTAAAAACACATTTTTAAGTGCTTTAATGCAGCAGAACGATACAAATCTCACAAGAGAGCGAGGATTATTTAATGGATTTTTTTCATTTTTATGCAGCAACATGTCCGGTTTTTAAACATTGAAAATAAATATGCAATAGCTAACGGAATATCTTCGTTATTCCTTTCCGTCTCCGTCCGCTCTGTTGTTTTCTGGAAATATGAGGAAATTTTCTGTTTTTTAACTGTCCTTTTGTCGTGAAAAGGGACTTTTTCTGCGAAATTCAGGGAAAAAAATAAATATTGGTAAATTTCTGATTTATTTTTAACAGTGTAAAAATAAAGAATCTTTTTCGAAATCATGGGTAACTTAGGCGATGTTAATATATACTTTTGTTTGTGGTTATATTATATTTTTAGGTGCGTTCGTAATTATATAAATACGTAGCACCTATTGTCGTCGCCTGGTACGTCCGTCTGTCTGTCCGTCCGTCCGTCTGTCTGTCCGTCCGTCCGTATATAACAACGCAAAAACTACCCAACCGAATGGTTTGAAATTCAAGACATATTATCTTTGTAGAATTTGTCGAGACATTTCAAATTTTATGAAAATCGAATCAATACTTTAGAAAATATTAATAAAAGTATTTAATTATAAATTTAATTTTTTAAAAAAGAAATCGGTGCTTTCTTGTTATAGGAGCTTCCGAGGTTTAATCGTCAAGCGACCGAGATACTTATTTCATTACAGAAATTAATCTGTAGACGATATAATTCATTTTACAGAATTAAACATCATCAAGATCTGAATATTTATATAACTATCTATAGTACGAACGCACCTCATTTGTCACGTTTGACGTACAATTTCCAACTTGTTTTAGATTAAGAAACATTTGTCTCTTTTTACAGTGCAATACAGTGTCTCTACTTTTGATAAAAAATGACAAAATGTCGAATTTCATATTTCTATCCTAAAATAAACCTTAGCATTTCTACAATATTGTTCAAAAATTTCTTGACGACTTGATCAATGGTAAATGAGATATGGCTAATTTTTACGTATGAAATTCAATATCTCTCTTGTTTTGTAAATGAAATGTTTAAACAATTTTTTTTCTCATTTCGTATTTTTTTCATACTCGCTATGTAATCTAAATGCTAATGCTTCCGCAATAATTGAGTAAATTCTCTAAAATTTTTTCACAGGTTCGTACGCTATTACCGCACTTTTTTAATAGAATTTCCTGCCTTATTTAAATGGAGAAATGTATTCCAAATCCTGCAATTAATCGCAGCATCTGTAATATCTGCTTTTAAATATTTAATAGAAAAATTCTATTAAAAACTTGTGGTAAAATCTTACGAACCCTGTTTTAAATGTAATTTTAGACTCTATAATAAGAGATAACTAAGAAGGAAGGTCAAGTTAAAGCGCATACTCAGAATATTTTGAAAAAAAGCTAATGGGACTACTCAGGTACATAATAAAGGATCAGCCAAATTTAGCTGCGGAATCCCAGTAGAAAATCTGTAAAAAAATTAAATACTTTGGAGTATTTGTCGCAAAAAGACGCAATTTGGCGAGCAAAACATTTTCTTCGCCAAATGCAAGCGACTTGAATGGATTTGAAACTGCCTGGCTAGATGAGTGTTTAAATGCATAGTACTTTATGAATGTAAATTTAAACGATTAAATAGTTTATTATTTTTCCTATAAGCTTATATAATATAAATACAAATTAAGTATTGTTGAAGTTATTTAATTTTACACGGTTTCGCTGGATGTATGTATTTAAAGTGTATTTTAACAGTAAATGTCGGATTAAGAACCCTCTCATTATACATTTCGATATTGAATAAGTCATTGTTTGCGCGGCAACAAGACTTTTCTCTTGTTGTTTCCGGTACTAACAGTATCGAAGTCAAATTGACAGTGCTCAGAATGGGACAATTAATTTTTAGTTTGAAGCATTTTTAATTAATTTAAATTTTGTTCTAAGCTGTATAATACGGTCGTTAATTTTCTTTAGATGTGCATATAAATGTGCAGGGCAAAAACTTAGTTATAAAAGCGTATTTATTTAAGTAAAACTTACTTAAACTAGTTCAGTATAAGGAGTAGAAAACGTTTTTCCTTAAAGCGTATTTATCGTAAATGCGCATTTTAAAAAAATTACTGTGTCGCCAAACCATCGATAAATGGCCAAAACACAAAATTTTCATAATTTCTTTACGAACGTTATATCGAGGTTCCGCAGCAAATTTTTTTATAAACGTATATATCCCCATGAGAAGAATATTCTGTAATTTTTTCAAAATTTTCTGAGTATGCGCTTATGGAGACCTTCTTTGTAAGTATCGATTTAATGATTATTTTTGAAATTTCTGTTTAAAAAAAAATATCTGAACTTACCCATATGCGATTTTTATAGGTTTATTCCATATACATCCATTTATTATTTTCTTTTTCTGATCTCATCTGTGTATAACAAGAACAAAAAATCATGTATCAAGCATAGATTATGTAACACTTTCAAACACTTTCAATATATTATTATAAATCTTTACCGTCTAATAAGGGGAAAGATTATGTCGAAGTAAACAGATGAGAAAAAGCATAAAATGTTTAAAAACCCAATTTCAGGAATTAACAACAATATTCGGAAAAAAATACCCGAAAACTTTTTAAAACCGCAGCCATTTACATGATTTTACGAGTTTTTTACGTGTCCCTGTATATGATTTTATTTGTACTCGACAAAATCTCTTAGTATACTAAATGTAGTTCAGATTCAAAATGTAAAACTAAATTAAAAAGTATATTTAAGCAATTCACGCTCATATACCGTAATGTTTACGATATTTTTTTGTAGCCCTGTATATAATCTATAGAACTTATAAACAAAGGTTTATAAGTTAAAATTAAAAACGCGTACCGCAACTGAAAACGCACTTCCAGTAATTATTGTTAACAGAGATTACTTTAACCGAATTGTTTTGTGTGTCCCTGTAATTGGACAATTAATGCTATGCACACAGTATTCTATAATAAGTCCCATGTAATGCAACTTCATGGTATGTATCAATTTCCCTATGTTTCAAATAATGAAACATTATAAAAATAAATCGCATATGATTTTCCCCCATAGACCGTAATATAAAGGGATTTTTTGAGTGTCCCTGTAAAGAAGCTAAGTGTGCTATGCACATCATATTCTGCAATAAGCCTCTTGTAATGCACCTCTGTGGTATATATAAATTTCAATATGTTTGAAATAGTATAACATCATTAAAATAAACCACAAATGATTTTTCCCATAGACCGTAATGCAATGGAATTCTTTTGAGTGTCCCTGTAAAGCAACTATAAGCGCTACACACTTAATTTTCAATACCGAAAATGCCATAGTAAACATCAATAACCTATATAAATTCCGTGAAAATGAGAGTATATTTACGCGAGTTGGAGCACGATCAGACAGACAGACAAACCGAATTCATAAACACTTTTCGACTATGTTGGAAAGTATTAAAAAACTAGTATATAATCTCCGTCAAAAATGACCGATTGTTGATCTGCGTTCCATTCTTATAACACTTCATACAAACAAACAGCATGGAGATTTTATTATTGAAAGGTTTGTATTGTAGAAAAGTACATTTTAAAGCTGGTAGATGGCGCCAAAACAATATTGTTCGCAACAGTGTTCGTTTGTTTATATCTGGGATTCCGATGTTTAATCTGGATTTTTAATTAAGAACTTAAAACATTATAATAGGATATGATATACATGTTTTATAGGAAAAATATGCTGAACAGACATGATTTCAAGAAGAAGATATTATCATTTAGCTGTCATATGTTAGCATAGGTTTTTCATTAAGCCTAACATGGCGTTTATGTACGGTCGATTTGCACACCAGAGTGGTCTCGCCCAGAATGGTTACAGACATTTTCTTGCCTTCGGATTTTATTGTAAGTAGATCCCATACTTAGGTATGTAGAAAAAAGTACCCTGCGTATAAGATAAAAACAAATCTAGTTTGAAATTACAAAATTGAAAAAGAAGAAGAAATTTTTAAATTGTTATTTTTTAAAATTTAAATTAAAAAATAATAATAATTTATTTAAAATGTAAGGCCTTTTATTATCTGTAATAATTTTGCTATGTTAAAACATGATCGAAACGTTTTGTTTAATATATGCGTTATTTGCAGAAAAATGTTTTTTTTTTTTTGGTACCGAATCTCCTTAACGTTAACTGATTTGCCCTTGCAAAAGACATGCCCTACTTCTGACAATTGCTTGATTTGTTTATTTCCTTTAACATTCAAGAGGTGGAACTCGTCGAACTTCAACGAAAGAAAATGTTAAAAAAGGAACTGTTACATTGAAATGCAAATATAATTGCTTAAATGGTAAAAACAGAACACAGAAAGGCTTATAAAAACCTTTTAATAGAGTAATCCCTTAACATTCGCGAGGGTTACGTTCCAGGAAAACCTCGCGAATGTCAAATCCGCGAATGTTGAGTCTATCTCTCTGCACTAAAAAGGGATTACGTTCTATGAAATTTTAATTAGAGTGGTACAGCATTTAAAAAACAAATGACTATATTTATTAATAATACATTATGCCTAACATATATGTAGAAGTTAAATGTATGCACATATTCATAAACATGACATTTATTTACGAAAGTTATTTCAAATTACCTGACTAGAGAAATAATTACCGCTAAAAAAATCATATGTTTTTCTAAAAAGTGGTCTCGACTCTCTCTATTCGCAAAGAAATGATAAATGTATTAGTGGGTCGGTATGCGATTCAATATTAAAATACCATATTTAAATACTGCTAAATGCTTCATTTATTTTCCATCTAAGAGCAGTTTCAGCAGTATCTCTACAAGAACCTGAGCATGTTAAGTTAATACTTAGATTAAAGATGCCGTTACCACTTCTAATATCACCATTGCATTGTCTGCCGTTGTTATTATTTTACTTTTCTACAATACTCACTCCTTTTTCGGTTGACACCAGAAAATTGATTTGAAAATAGATAGTAAGAAAAAACACAGGGAAAATAATCTTTAGCCACTATAAATTCTAAAAGATAAAGAGATAATAATTAAAAAAAAAAACGAATGATCAAATCAGATTCTCGCGAATGTTAAAACCGCGAATGTTGAGGAATTACTGTACAATGATCGATATATTATAAAAGGCGAATTTTCGAAATCTACATGATAAACAAACTATTATCGCAAACATTTTGAAAATAAACTTGAAAAACATAAAGCATGAGATCATATGCGTAATAAAGCAAGTGGTTAAAAATAGTCAACTGTAATCGTGAAAATTATTATTTCCTTATTGCTTTTTTAAAATTGAATAACACTTCGTGCCAAATTTTAGGTAATTAAAAAAAGACTGATTCATTACATACACTGTAAAAAATGACCAATGTTTCTTATTTTATGAAACTATACTATAACCACGTTCGGATAACCACTTCTGAGTTATCCGAAATTCCGAATAGCGTGTTCCATTGTCTTTTGAATCCCCCAAAACCAATACATTTCTAAAATTTAAAGAATTATTTATAAAAACAAAGTATTTTTCGCTGCCCGTGTTTTCCAGAAACGTTTCCGAAGGGTTTGTATAGTGTATTAATTAGTGTCCTCAGCCTGGAATACCTGTTTTTCGAATGTCATCCATTCTCAAGTAAACGTTTTCAGCCGCATAAGTTAATTTATACATGAAAGAGTAAAGAAATAATCTTAATTTTAATGTTATTGTTAACGCTGTTAATTTTGCATGTTTGTCTGTTAAACATATTTTTTGAGCATGAAAATGTTTACTTGAGAATGGATAGCATTCGAAAAACAAGTATTCCAGGCTGAGGACACTAATTAATACACTATAAAAACCTTTTGGAAACGTTTCTGCAAAATACGGGCAGCGAAAAATACTTTGTTTTTATAAATAATTCTTTACATTTTGGAAATGTATTGGTTTCTGGGGATTTAGAAGACAATGGAACACGCTATTCGTAATTTCGGATAACTCAGAAGATTATATTACATTTTCGTTCGTGGTTATATTATATTTTCATAAAATAAGAAACATTGGTCATTTTTTACAGCAGTGTATGTTTTCAATACGCATATAGATTTATATTGATTCACGGATAATAGATGAGAAATAAAGTCTTGATGGATAAATTGTTTAATCTCGTGGTTTATATTTTTCGAGTTTATTTTGAAAATATTTTGTGAGAATAATTTGTTTATCGTGTAGATCTTGGTAATGGCGCCGCTTGAGCGTTCGAAACATGTCGATCATTGTATTAAAAGGTTTTTATAAGCCTTTTTGTGTTGTTATTATCACTTAAACATTTATATCTGTATTTTAATTATAAATAGTGATTTCATTATATGATTATGTTACACTGAATTTAAAGATATCTAATTAAAATTAATTACAATTTTAAAAAATCTTACATTGGTTAGTATAATTCTGAAAACAATTTTTACTTTAACCTAAAGTAACCAAAATATTTTTTCCATAACCTATAACTGTTCAAATTACTGAAAAATTAAACTTTATTCGCATACGTAACATATAATCAAGAAAAGTAATTATGATGAAGTTCTTAATTGGGGCCTTTATGCTTGGTATTACGCAATGAAAAATCAGCAAAAATTATTTCACCAAATCATCATCAACACAATCATAACACCCCCCCCCCCATGAAATCTGAACCTAACGTCATTTTCACTGTCTCGAAATTTAGAGACACACATTTAATATCTATATAAAGAATATTTTAATGCTGTTAATAAATTTATTTAATAATAAATAGGTTGTTAATAAATATTTTTAATAATAAATAGGTTGTTAATAAATATATTTAATAATAAATAGGTTGTTAATAATAAATATATGTTCAAACTTGAATCACATTTGTCAGCTACAACTTTGTATGTCAACTTGAGGTTTGCGTGTTAACTTGAGGTTCTTAACTCGAGGTTACCGGAGAGTAAAAATTCCGGAAATTTATAGGTTTTAGACGCATTCGTAGTAAAATATTCAGTTTTATCAAAGAAAAGGATCGTTTTATTTTAAATATGACGTCATTTTCATTCACTGAAGAATTTTGCCTAGCGTCTCAAACACAGTATGAGCTGAATGAAAAATATTGAAATGCTACAGATGAGGGAAAATGCGCGTTTTTTAAAGCATGACGCCATTTTATGCTAATTTTTTTTGTAAAAAGTTATTTTGAATTGCAATGCAAAAATGGCATAAAGATAAACAAACTGCATTATTTCTCTTTTCGCGGCAACAATGGAAATTATCCGATTGCCATCATTTTTGAAGAAATTTCATGAAAAAACTTTTTAAATTAAAATTAAAATATAAAAATAGGAATATTTAAAAAAATAGTTAGTGGCTGCACATCTACAAATGAACAGATTTCATTCTAAAGAATGATTAGTAAAATTGGTTCAGTAGAAAGCTCACGGCATCTCACTAAACAATATCTTTGTGTTTTATATACAGTGTGCCCGCTAATGTCCGTTGTCACCCCAATAATTTCTGAACGGCAAGAGCTATAGTCATAAAAGTGGGGTTTAGGTGTAGTATAGTTGCCATGCGCTACGCAAGGAAACCACTTACAGCGCCACCTGGTGGCTAAATTTGGAGTTAGCATTCTTATTTCAAAAACGGTACGAGATAAGGGAAAAACAGTTAATTACAAAGTTGTTCACCGTTATCGATTTATTACAAAAAAAAAACATCTAGCTAACAAACATTATACAAATGAAAAGCACAAAGCGCTCATGTGTTTGATCGTGTTGTACAAAACTGCACTTATCGGAAATGAGGCTCGTCTATCTGTGATACTCAAAATGGTGTCCTTCAGCAACAATACACATCTGGACACGGGATTACACTTCCCGCTGCACATTCTACAACATGGCAGTTGACACGCTGGCACAATTATCCATAATATGGTTTCGAAGTTCCTGCAATGTTGGTAGCGGGGTTGCACACTCTCGCTGTTTCATGTATCCCCATCATTTATACAAAATGGAAAAAAAATACTTTTTCACGGTATGTGATATTAAGATTTATTTACGTAAAGATGAATACTGTATATCTACTGACAATTGAAACTCTGGAATGTGACGTTTTCTCTTTTCTACCGCATTATGTCGCGTTACAATTTTGGGAGTTTCGAACCAAATAAATATACATTTTACGCCTTCTACTGTTATCATTACTTTAAAAAGGTGTCTTCTCTTACTAAATCGATGATGTTGAACAACTTTGTAATTGACTTTTTCCCCTATTTTAACCGTATTTTAAATAATAACACTAACTCCAAATTTAGCCGCCAGGTGGCGCTGTAAGCGGTTTCCTTGCGTAGCGTATGGCAACTTTACTATACCCAGACACCACTTTTATGACTATAGCTCTTGCCGTTCAGAAATTATTCGGGTGACAACGGACTTTAGCGGGCACACAGATAAATCCACCTATGGGTGTTACTGTAAAATCATGAATGTTAAAGTATGTAAAAAGAATCACATAATATTTTTACTTATATAAACAGTTCACCGAGACACGAAAAAGCATCCCATTACAATCTGTTACACCTCAACTAAACATTTTTGTGCCATTTTCCTTATTGTGTTATCGGAAAGTGTATGAAGTTATGCATAGAGTTGAACCAAACTTCATATATGTTTTTCACTATGGATGTCACAGGTCCCAGTTAAAAATGACGATACCCCCTTAGAAGAGTGCGCTGGAATAGCAGGGCTCCCAAATGGTCCGCGTTTTGAATACCGGTATTTTCGTAGAAAAGTTTCATTTTTTGATTTTTTATGCAAATTTTGCAGAAACCACCTTCGGAGGTAAATTTCTGCAGAAATGCTGTAAAAACCTACCATGAAATTTTGTGTTGAAAAATATTTATATTCAATTTGGGAGCCCAGCTATTTTTGTGCGATTTTTTTTGTATCAAAGAAAAGTGTATGAAGTTATGGATAGAACTGAACCAAACTTCATATACAGGGTGATTCAAAACTTATCGTTCAAATTTCGTAGGGAGGTAGGGAATACGTCAAGAAACCGAATTTACATAGGAAAGTATGTCCGCAAATGTACGCATGTGTATGTAGAGGGTGCTGTGTGTAAACAACCTTCCATTGCGTCCCGATCATTGTTTTGACTTTCCTAAAGCTAGTCTTATGTCTTCTCCTATTTCTACTTCTCATTTGGACTTCCACGAAGCCTTTTACATATTTAAAAACTCCAAAAATCTCGTTAATGACCTTTATTCAACGCCTTCATTATCTGAAGCCTGGAAATTTCTCGTTTAATTTTGTCCTTTCTGGTTCTTTTAAGATTTATTTATTTTTATTAATTGGTTTGTTTTTACTTTTTGTTTTCATTTTTATTTTATTTATTTTTTGTTATTTTATTTTATTTTTTGTTTTTAATTTTCTTCGTTCATGAATTTTTTAATTTATATTTCACGTTAGAATTCTTTAAGAAAAATCTTTCTAATCGATATTTCTGCTGCAATTATCAACGATTTTGTACGTTTTGGAGCATTTACTGCACTCGTGCTTACCAGTTTTCTTCGTTATTTCGACCCGAAGCAATTGTTGCGAATTTATAGATTTGATGGTGTTTGTTGCGTTGAATAAAGGTCATTAACGAGATTTTTGGAGTTTTTAAAGATGTAAAAGGCTTTGTGGATATTGAAATGAGAAGTGGAAATAGGAGAACAAATAATACTAGCTTTAGAAAACTCAAAACAATGATTGGGACTCAATGGTGGGAATGGTACACGCCCTCTACATACGCATGCGTACATTTGCGGACATACCTTTCTATGTGAAACTGCTTTCCTGACGTAATCCCTACCTCCCCAAGAAATTTGAACGATATGTTTTGAATCACCCTGTATACGTTTTCGACTATGGACGTCAGAGGTCCCATATTTTTCGACAAAATTTATATTTAGATGTAATGGCATAAGCCGAGATTTGTATAAATGTTTGGTGAAAATCAGTCCTGAAAGTTGGCACTGTAAAAGCGAATTTAGGTGCAATTTTTTTTTAATAATATCCCTACCTTTTTATTGTTTACCATTATACACCAAATTTCGTGGAGATTCCTTCATTTCTATTTTAAGACAATGAAAAAGGATTAAAATTTAAAAACTATATATCAGTTTAGTTTTCTTATTTATGGAAACAGACATGTCTTCTGCATTTACAACAATATTTTTTCCATTACACATCTTTTTTCAGATGCTTGCTTTTAAATACTGTTTAAACATCCTTTAAATATCTTTCGGGAAAATGTTTTTATTTTCTTTACAACAAATATTAACTCAAACTTAAACTTTGAAATATGAAGACATTATCTTTTAACGCGTTTGTCATATAAGGTGCCTTTATGGATGTGCTAGCAATTTAAATGCAAATTTTATGTTGCAGTTTCTGGCTTGGGTCTTATAAAGTGTAAAACAATGGCTAACGCCAGTATCGTATATGATCCGTCATATGATAATAAGGAACAGTTCTAGCCATTCTCTTATTATTATAATTTTTTTATATACAATAACGGCATAATATAAACGACGATATTTTATTATTTTTAGATATTTTGATGTAAGTTTTAGCTTACTTAGAGAATGTAGAAGCATTTTGAACAAAGATGAAATCGCAAGAAGCACTTTAAAAATGTATAGATCAGTGATGGTAAACTTTCTTGCGTGCGTAAGCCATAAATTACACAGATATTACTCTCCGACATTCCAACGTACAAAAAACATTCTACCTTAACGAAAAATTAAATTTTACGCAATTTTCACAAAAGGAATTTCGGTACTTGTATGTTAGCTGGGCGCAAATCTCGCCAATAGCAGCTTTTATATTGCGCGTGTTTAAATTAGAAACAATTCTTTGATGTTCAAATAAAATTTTTTGGTTTACGGTACTATTTCTTTTTTTTTTTCTTTTTTTTTTTTTTTTAGTATTTTAAATGAAATTTGTGGAAGACATGTATTTTAAATGTGTGTATTTGAAATGAAATGAGTGAAAAGTTTATATTTGAAATGAAATGAATGCAATATGAATATGGTATGGGAACAATATTTGGCTATTTATCATCTGCTCGCGGGTAGCATAAAATTACTAGAATATTTTAGTTATCCTATATTGCGTTCCTAATTTAGTGTGTTGTATGAACCAAGTCGCATGGAAATCCGCATTAATTTGTACTTGTAAATGCGGTTTTGTTTCTTCTGTTCAATACGCTAGCTGCTAAATCTGTTTCATCTGCCGTTTTTACTTTTATGGATGATATGATAATGTTTATATGACTACAGAAAAGTTTTGATTATCTTTTAAATTTCAGCTAAAACTAGTCGTTGGGGGCCACCGTAATACTTACCCATCATGTATATGTATAATGTAAAATATTAAAATAAAAATGTGTAACTACCTATAAAATGCATTGATATTCAAATAAAATCGTGGCTTGATGACGTCATAAAAAGGCTCGATTACTGAATTGCTTGAAAGAGGTTTTTCCTTATAACTCCAAAAATAATACTCCTATTAACTAGCGGTTTATTGCTTCTGATTAAGCGTAAAATTTCCAATTAAAATATATATTTGAAGTGAAATTTGGATGAAATACAGGGTCATGAAAAATCGAAGAGTGTGGAAAATAGGATTACAAATATCTCGGCAACTCATTATCCGATCGACTTCATGTTTTATGCAAAATTTATGTTTTTTTATTGTCTTTTACATTTACTCCTTAAAATAAACAATTTCGAAAATTTTTATATACCTTTCATCAGAACGAATATTTCGACAGTCCGAAAAAAATAGTTCCGGTTAATCGAGGTTATTGAAATGAAATAGGCTTCTTCCCATTATTACATACTAAGTACATACCAAATTGCAAGTCTCTATCTCAATTTGTTGGGGTGATAGAGCGTTTACAGACACACACACACAGACACACAGACGGACGGCAAATTTTTTTTTCTAAAAATATGTTTTTCGGAATCTCCAGTGTCTGAAACGTGTAAATCTGCCAAAAAATTTTTTTCGATTTTCAAAACGATTACAAGACTTACCCTATACTACGTATGATGGGTAAGTAAAAGGTTAAAAGCCTTTAAGCGTTTTGCAAAATTTTCCAGCAGGTATGTTTAACGATTCATAAAATAATAGATATGAAAAGAATTTGTTTGAGGAATTGCCTTTTGATTATTTTACATATTTATATTTCTTATGCAGTAGAAAAGATTAATATTAATATAATTTTTTTGTTAATTCAGCTTTCGAATTAAATATTTACGTGACAGAAAAACACGGTTAGGACACTGGCCCTTTAAATTCTATAGAAAAATAAAATAATTTGGTGAATATATAAATGAAATATTTCATTCAAAAAATAATGTTACAGAGCGTCTATTTGGAAATTTAAAAGGGAAAAGTTCTTACAGATACATATAACTTCTTTTTAATTGCTTGGATTAGTTAATTTTTTCTTTTACTTCTTGTAACAGAAATAAAATAAAATTTGTCTTATAAAACGATTTTATACTACGAGTTATCCGACGGCCAAAAAAATGTTCCTATATTGGGTATTATAAAAAGATGTTTCTTAAACGAAGAAAAACTAGTCGTTGGGGCAACCGTAATACTTACCCATCATGGATATGCATAATGTAAAATATTAAAATAAAAAAATGTGTAAACTACTTATAAAATGCATTGCAATTCAAATAAAATCGTGGCTTGATGACGTCACAAACTTTTAAGGCTCGATTACTGAATTGCTTGAAAGAAACATCCTTATAACTCCAAAAATAATAATCCTATTAACTAGCGGTTTATTGCATCTGATTAAGCGTCAAATGTCCAATTAAAATATATATCTTTGAAGTGAAATTTGGATGAAATACAGGGTCATGAAAAATCGAAGAGTGTGGTAAATAGGATTCCAAATATCTCGGCAACTCATTATCCGATCGACTTCATGCTTTATGTAAAATTTATGTTTTTTTATTGTATTTTATATTCATTTCTTAAACTAAACAATTTCGAAAATTTTTATATACCTTTTATCAGAACGAATATTTCGAGAGTCCGAATAAAATAGTTCCGTTTAATCGAGGTTATTGAAATGAAATAGGCTTCTTCCCATTATTACATACTAAGTACATACCAAATTGCAAGTCTCTATCTCAATTTGTTCGGGAGATAGAGCGTTTACAGACACACACACAGACACACACACAGACACACAGACGGACGGCAAATTTTTTTTTTTCTAAAAATATGTTTTTCGGAATCTCCAGTGTCTGAAACGTGTAAATCCGTCAAAAATTTTTTTTTCGATTTTCAAAACGATTACAAGACTTACCCTATACTACGTATGATGGGTAAGTAATATAAATTATCTGACACTTTTTAATGTTTAATAATTCATAAAAAAAATACAGATATAAACAAACCTAGGGCATATATGTATAGAATAACTCTAATATTTTATTTTAAAGTGGGAACGTTTCCATACGCAATTTCTTTTTCTTGTTTGAATATATTTTCTTTTGTAAATATCGTCTGCGCGTGTTATTAATTTGTCTGTTTCTCTCTTTTGTTTTTGGCAACGATTAGAATGCAATGTTATGTTTACTTTTCATGCGTTTGTTCGACATTTCATTGCGTGTGATGGTTTAATTAATTGGATATTGAGGAGAATGGGAATACCACAAAAGAAAGCACAGACTTTATAGTGGTTCATCGAAACGGAATCAATGACACAAACGCAGAGAAATTACAGAAGAGTATATCAGAAAGGTGTGAAAATTAATTGACAAGGGCCATAAAACTTCTTTAATCTACCTAAACATTAATGTTATTAATTTCACTTAACTTCATTATTTTATGAATCATTAAACATCAAAATGTGTCAGACCTTTTATAGACACTAGACACTCTGTATAATATAACCACGAACGAAAATGTACAATAACCTCTTCCGAGTTCCCCATGATTCCAAAAATGTTCTTTATCATTAGAAATCTCAGAAACCAGAATATTTTCGCGATTAAAGAAATTAATTATAAGCTTTTTTTGCTGCCGTTGATTTTCGGAAACTTTTCCAAGCAATTTGTATATTGTATTATTCAGATTTCTCAAACCTCAATATCAGATTCTAATAATTCTCATTTAAACATTTTCAGCTACTTAGTTGAATTTATACATGCAAGAGTATAATAATATTAATTTATAATGTTAATGTTAATTCTGTTAATTTATGAACATGAAAATGTTTTGTTGATGAAAATGTTTTGTGAAAATGAAAATGTTTTGTTGAACATGAAAATGTTTATTTGAGAATTGATAACATTCGAAAAGCCTACATTCAGGGTTGAGAAAACTGATTGGTACACTATAAAAACTACTCGGAAATGTTTCCGAAAATAAGTATCCCCATAAGAAACTTTGTTTTTAGAAATAATTCTTCAAATTTCGAAAATGTATATTCGTCTTGAGATTTCTAAAGATAGAGAATGCTTTTTCGGAATCGTGGGTATCTCAGAAGAGGTTATTGAATATTGTCGTTAATGGTTATATTATATCTTCATAGAGTTAGTAACATCTGCCTTTCTTTTATAGTGTACCAAGTTTCGCCACCCTATGTAGTACAGTCTGTAAGGAATTTGTTTTGAGAAAAATTCATTTCAAACACTTTGTTATGCGGAATATTATTTTGTTTACATATGTTTAAGAAATATTAAAACATATTTTCTGACAAGTTCATAGCAATACATTGATATTAAGA
Source organism: Maratus michaelseni (assembly GCA_963931845.1). Classification (NCBI taxonomy): domain Eukaryota; kingdom Metazoa; phylum Arthropoda; class Arachnida; order Araneae; family Salticidae; genus Maratus; species Maratus michaelseni. The sequence goes on along the minus strand of OZ007595.1, from coordinate 215,891,767 downwards.
ACTTTAACGAGTTTTAACATAAACACACACACACACAAAAATCGTAATTTTCATTGATTTTTGCTGTTTTTAATGGTCACCTTCCCATTTAATATTTTTCGGAGCTAACTAATGTTCTTATTTTTTCCACAACAAATCTATGCTAAACATGTTAACGTAGAAATATGACGACATTATCTTTTAATGTATTTGTCAGATAAGGTTTTTTTATGGGCATGCTAACAATTTAAATGCAAATTTTATGTTAAAATTTCATGTTTAGGTGTGGTAAAAAGGAAAACATCTGTCATATGATGCTAAAGAACAGTTCTAGCCGTTAACTTAATGCGTTTTTAGACACTATATTTTATGATTTTTAGATACTTTGATGTAAGCTTTACTTTAATTTGAGAACATGGTAGCATCATTTTATAAACGGAAGATTTTCTAAAGTTTTTGAATTTAACTTTTTCAGCTAAAACTTTTAAATTTTCGTTACTTTGTAAATTTAATTTTTTAATATTGTATAATTTTCATGAATTTTCTATATTAAATATAAGAAAAAATATCTCTAATTAAAAATATATATATATATCTTTTCTTTCAGGATAGTTTGTGTATTTATGAATCAAAATCAATTTATAAATTTTATTATTTTGAAAGTTTCCAAATTTAATTTGAAAATAGGTTTAAATCAAATGCGGAAAATTTATACAAACTTTCCAACATAGCTGAAAAGGGTTTATGACTATTATCGATTTGTACATATCTACCGTCAATGCTCTAACTCTCGTAAATATACACGGATTGTCATTTATTAATATAAGTTATTGAGGTTTATTGTGTTAGCTTTGCTATTGAAAATTGAATGTGAAGCATTTATAGTTCGATTACAAGAACACTCAAAAGCATACCATCACATTATGGTGTATGAGGTAAAATGGTTTGCGGATATTAAAAATGTTACACTATTTCAAACATAATGAAATTGTTAAGCTTTATAAGGTGTTCTATAACATGCTTTTCGTAGAATATGGAATTCAAAGCATTTATCATTAATCTACAGAATAATACAAAATAATTCCGTTACATAATGTTGTATGGGAAAAAATTGTTTGTAGCGTATTTTAAGAATGTGGAACTATTTAAAATATAATGAAATTCATTTGCATTATTGAGTCGCACTGCCAGATGCTTACTTTAGAACAGAGATGTCAAACTGTGGCCCGCCTTTAAATTTTATAACTAAAATTTAAAACTAAAATTTTATAATACTATTTGCCTTATCTAATCAATGAATTTCTGCGATTCAAGAAGTCGACTATTACTTAAAAAAATTAGTCGTATTCGGCGGGCTACAGTTTGACACCCCTGCTGTAGAATATGACGTGCATAACAGTTATCGGTCATTTACAGGGAAACACAAAATATTTATGTTACAGTACTGTGTATGAGCGATAAACGCTCGAAGTGCGTTTTCAGTTTCGGAGTGCGTTTTTAAGATTAACTAATATTTTGCATATTACTTGGGTGTGTATACATTCTATGGATCAAGGATGTCCAACGCGGTGTCTACTTGCGCCATGGCACTGCCCTTTGCATCCTCTTGGCGCCCTTTCTCATACTTCCTGTTGCTAGCTTTTCTTAAAAATAAAATCCATTTTAAAGGTTGTTGTTTTTATTATATTATGGTTGCTGTCTTTATTAATATTTTCATGTTGTGTTGTTGTTCTTTAAAAGACTAGGGGGCTCTGCCCCCTGCTCGCTACGCTCACCAACCCCCTTCTGATTTCACAGCCTCTTAAAACCTGGTAATGTATCCTGTTTTAAAAAGATGATGATGATGATATCACGAACGGCGACTATCTTCTGTAATCAGGTTATAATGCTTTTTCCTATAACTGGTTACAATGCTTTTTCATTTAATTCATCTTATTAATTTTTAATACTCATGTGTAAACACAATTTTTATGACATAATTTTCTTTAATTCCTGCTTTCAACACATGATCATTTAATTATTATTTTAAACTTTCATTATTGTTTTTAATAGTCTCGCGCAAATACATTTTTTATTTGAGATAAAACATAATTCTTTGCGCTTATTTAGAAATTGGCAACAATATAAAAAAAAACTTTTTCAATAAAAGATATTTTACTCGATTTTTAAGGATTTTTTGAGTTTTTATTGTCCGACTGTGATAATTGTTTTAATTTCTGAAATCTTGTTATATTTCGCGTCTGGTGGTATGATTTTTGAATCCGTAGGATGGCTAGAAAAAAAGTAATAGCTCCTCAAAAAAGTCCCTAGTAAAAAAGCGATGAGAATAATCCGGAATATCTACGCAGAATTTGATTGGTCCATTTCTAAATCGTTTTTGGCTCAGTTCCAGATTACTTTTTTTTAATATAGAAGGATAAATATAGGCGCGACTACGTGTCTTTCCCCTAAAAAAGTTCTCAGATAGGTTCCTTTCAGAATAATGTACCACTAAATTTACTACGTTTTATGTTTAATTTTTTCTGCAAATTAATTTTAAATTATTGCTTGAATAGGAGAATCCTTATGGGTACCGCTATGAGATACATCTGCATTGTATAAGCTTTTTATTTAAAATATCTGCCCCTTTTCCCGTATACTAATCTTAGCTTTGTTTAATTTCAGACACACCGTGATTAAATAAAGCGAAGATTACTATTTAGAAATATCATTAACTAATCTGATTGACAAGAGTTTAAAATTGTAGCACTGATAAGAAGTCTGTATATCGCTACCGCTATTTACAGTATAATACTGTTGAATGTTTTGAGTCATGTCAATAATGGCGCTCTTGATTGTTTGCCCCCAGCTCAGATGCGCCCTTACTTTCTGAAAGGTTGGACAGGCCTGCTACAAATCATGTACCTTGCTACACAAAACAATTCCTTAGTATTAATGTGCTAGAGTCAGTTCACCCGCAAAGCTGAAAGGTCGCATAGTTCTTTGCACCCATATGGTGGGCTAGATTTTGCTGTTCGGGGCGTGTGAGTGCTTCGAAACATATATCTGTCTTTCCCTCCTTTAAGTTCTTAAATTGTAGAACCTTAATTTGTAAAATTGCCCTAGAGTTTTATTAATTATGATAATTGTAAAGATTCACTAATTACCACTTCTCTTATCATTGCCTTTCCATTGTAAATTAAAATAAATTTCACTTCCGGTTTTAGTCATATTGTAATTATTAAGCGAAGTTTCAATCCAATTTTTCTGTAATGTAGCACATCTGTGTAATATAGTTTACTGCTATTTTTCCTAAATTTTTAAGTAATTATCTTAATTATTTTCTTTGATATTAAATAATTAGAATCTTGATTATCTTTTACCTCAGATTACAGCAAAATATTATTCTAACTAACTACTATTAATATTATTTATCTAACTACTTGGAGACCACTGACCAGGCCCCTACCTACCGGGATTCGACCCAGTTTGACGGGTTTGAGTGCCTGGTCATTGGGGCGAAATTCGCCTGATCGCCCTATTGGGGCGGTCCACAAAGACAAGTACCCAGTTCGGCCAATCAACTGAGTCCGGATTTTTCTGTGTTGTTCACTCCTAAATTTAAATGTTCTGAGATCTGACGCCGCACACCACGTACTCGTCATGACAGTTGAAATGGGGCTGGACAATTTAGTGCCGAAACGTTGGTACTGAACTTAGCTTGAAAAAGGGGAGAGAATTTTGAGGGAAACTAAATAAAGAAATTAACTAGATAATGAAACCACTGAAATGAAAATATAATCAGCCAATAGCTAATTCGTACCATCGGGGAAAATTTTTGGGCCGAGTTGCAAGGCAGACGAAAACGCTGCGGGGGCTGACGGGACTGCGCCTTTCTACCGTACCCCACCTGGTAAAAACTGGCTCCGTGGGCTGTCCCATTAGAGCGGGTCCGGTAGCTTTTGCGGACAATGTCCAATTGCACCTAATAAAGAGGCGAACAGTCAAAAATAAAATGAATAAAAAAACTGCTGCTAAAAAAAAAAACCTTGTGCTACCAGTTGGGGCCGGCCATTGGCTCGTCCCAACCGGCAGCACGAGGAACTGCAACGGGAACCTGGAAAAGAAGAATGTTACATTTTAAACTGAACTTATTCTGAATTACACTTTAACTACATTATTGAAATTAATTTACTTTTATTGTGCTAATTGACTTGGCTACCCGTCCATTGGGCCCATGAAAGGTTGTTAAATAATTAACAATTTGTAATTTAAAATATGTACTATTGCCGTTAACTGACTAAACCATAATGGGTTGTTGTTGTTGTTGTTGGTTTGGCCCAAGAGCCCGGTTTTGCAGCTTTTTATTTCTATATAGCTCACATGATCCATATAACTGTGAAACTAGTCTCCTAATTTTGAACCAATTCCAGATGAGAGACCTGCATCTGGATTGGCACCCCCAGAGGTAGCGCTTATATAGAACTTGGAGGACATTAGAGCCACGAACAGATTTAACGTGCACCAGCTCCCATTAACGTACACGGTCTACTTTCCATACTTATCCTTTATACTTATCACCTCTTTCCTTCCAGTTCTTCTTCTTCTTCTTCTTTCTCATCTGTCTTCTTCCCCTTCTTTTTATAATATTTTTTAACACAAGGACGGACAAACAGTGCCGGGGGCTATTATAAGCTTCTTACTGTGTCATGGTGCACAACTTGCTGGACCGTTGATGACATGCGTCTCCCTGGTAATACTGTGATTACGGGGCTCTTGTTTCGGGCCGTGGTGCCAGCTGATATTGTGCGACTACCGCACACTGCTACTAGGACAAAACACATAGACATTTTATATTTTTTTTGGTGGCTTTGGATTGCTCCTGGGCCTTTTTTTTTTAACATATAACACATAAGCACATAAATAGACACTTTTTTTTCTTTTACACTAGGACGGACAGACAGTGCCGGGGGCTATTATAAGCTTCTTACTGTGTCATAATGCACAACTTGCTGATCCGTTGGTGACGAACGTCGTGCTGGTAATTCTGTGATTACGGGGCTCCTTTTTCGGGCCTTGGAAGCAGCTGATGTTGTGCGACTACTGCACACTGCCATTGGACAATACCCATGGACAATTTTATAATTTTTTTTGGTGGCTTTGGATTGCTCCTAGGCCTTTTTTTTTTTTAACATATAACACATAAACACATATACATATTCATTTTATCGTTGTGTTACCTTCCACCTTCGACTGCTGCTGGGGTGCTAAATATTATTGTGTGTTGTTTTGTATTAGTGTCGTGATGCTGTCGCAGTTTTCTTGGAGCCACCTGATTACTGTCTTTGCCTTGTTTTGAACGTGTTTGTTTTTCGCTAATTGTTCATACCATAATTTCTCGTTGTCTGTTGTTATTTGTGCCAGGTGGTGTGCTTGGGTGAGTGGACATTGAATTAGGTAATGTTTTGGTGAACCCACCGTTCCGCATTCGCAGTCCGGTGTGTCCGCTTTCTTAAACCTGTGTAGGTATGCTGGAAAAGCTCCGTGAGCTGTGTATAGCTGTGCTAGCAGGTAATCGCTTATTAGTCTATTTTTATCTACTTTTGGGAAGTACCTGTGTGTTTCCCTACCTGTGTCCCCATAGTCCCACTCGAACTGCCATTGTTTTAGTGTTATATCTTTTAGTGTTCTTTTAAGTTTTGAGATTGGTTTAGTCAGGTTGTATTTGCTTTTGTTGTTTACATTTAGAGCTGCGGTTTTGGCTAACATGTCTGCCTCTTCGTTTCCTTGGATGCCTACATGCGCCTTAACCCAGCTGATTTTAAATTTGTTGTTAGCTTCTTTTATTAGTTTTTGGATTGTGTCTACTGTTTTGTTTACGTTGAATGGTTTACTAAGTGATTCGATGGCCGATTTGCAGTCCGAGCGGATGCTATATGACTCACCCGTGGTGTTGCCCCATTTTGCTGCTTCTTGTATTGCCAGTAGTTCGGCCTGGAAGACGCTGTTGCTGTTCCTTAACGGCACTGACCATGTTTTTATCTTTTGATTATTTTTATATGCTACAAAGGCCGAACCTGTAGCACCTGATTCCAATTTAGAGCCGTCCGTGTATATCGTTGTGTCTTGTGTCTTGTACCCTATCCTAGGTTCTATCGTGTCTGCTGGATGATTCTCCCATATGTTTATTTTTTTGTCGTATTCGATGTGGTGTAAAGTTTCATTGTGTATTGTTGCATTTTTCCTTAATCTTGAGACTGTGCCGTACGCTGCTTCGTAGTAGACTTTAAGATGGATTGGAATCAGGCCTGAGAGTACCAGAAGTGCCGAGGTTGGGGCCGTTCTATAGGCCCTGACTATGGCCAGTGCAAAATGTCGCTGGCAGCTTGACAATATCTGTATGCACCTTTTGCTGAGGCAGTGTCCCCAAACCGGTGCTGCGTAGGTTAGCGTCTTTTCCACTACTGTTGTGTACCAGATTTTTAGTATATTTGCTTTTAGTCCCCAACCCTTTGCTACCATATGTGCTAAGTTTGTGAAGTTTGCTCGTACCTTATTTGTTTGTGTTTGACAGTGTGGTATCCAGTTTAGATTTTTGTGCAGTGTGACTCCCAAATATCTTATCTGTTCTTTTACTTTTAGTCTCTGGCCGTTGAGTTCTATTCCCTCTATGTCATTGGTGTTTTCTGTTGGAAGGTTTCCCGTGTGTCCTCTGTTAAGATATAATAGTTCTGTTTTTTCCCTGTTCAGCGTTAGGTTATTCCCCTCTATCCAGTCATTAAATTCCTTTAGTATTTTGTTTGCTAATCTCTTAAGTTTATCCTTTGTTCTGCCTCTTAGAATTATAATAAAATCGTCTGCGAAGGCTTGTAATCTAACATGTTTTCCCCAAATTCTATTAAGTGCTGTGTCTGCGATTAATAGCCAGAGGAGCGGGCCGAGACAACTTCCTTGGGGGCATCCGCCAAATGTCTGCTTTGTGACTTTAATGCCGTTTTCCTCTAGTGAAACGTACCTGTGTTGGAGGAAGCTCACTATCCAGTTTACCAGGTACCCTGGACAGGGAGATTGCTTAATATTATTAATTAATATTGGCCAGCGTATGTTGTCGAAGGCCCCTTTGATATCCATGGCTATTAGGAGTGTTTGGTATTTGTTTGTTTTATCTTCTTTTATTGTGTTGATTAAGTTATCTAATGCGTGTTCTGTTGAGATCCCCTGTTTGAAACCATACTGTTTGTTGCTCCAATAGTTATTATTGTTTAGGTGGAAGTTTATCCGACCGTGTATTATGCGTTCTAACATTTTGCCAAGCGCTGGTAAGAGGCAAATTGGCCTGTAATTTTTTGGATTTGTTGGGTCTTTACCTGGTTTTTGGAACAGTACCACTATGCCTACTTTAAACGATTTTGGGAAGTATTCTAACCTTAGGCATGTATTGAAGAGTGTCAGTAGTAGTTGCGGTGTTGCATTATTAATTCTTTTAATTAGGTTGTAATCTATGAAGTCGAATCCGGGTGCTTTATTTTGTTTAATGTTTCTGATTATTCTGTTTAATTCCGCCTTTGTTACTACCGGTGGTGCTGGTTCATTGTTTTCTTTATTTGCCTTTGTTAGTGTGTGGGGTATATTTTGGTCTGTTATGTATAAGTTGTCCAGGAAATGTGTTAGTGTGTCTTTAATGGTTACTTTTGTATTTGGGGGTAGAATGTTGACTAGTTTTACCCGACCTGTTCTTTTGTTGCTAGCGTTTTTATATTGGGAGCCATATGTGTCTGTGACCTTGTTGCAGTAATCTTTCCATGTTTTGGATTTTTTCTGTTTATTAGTTTTTTTAATTTGGCTTGTTCTTTTTTGAAGATTATGTGTTGTTTTACTTTTAATTCTTCGTTCTGTTGTTTTTGAAATTTCCTCCTGAGTGCCCTAACCTTGTTCCTCGCTGTTTTAATTTCATCCGTCCACCATGGTGGGTCAGTGACCGCAGGTGTAGATTTTTTCTTATAGCTTGCAAACGCTATCGATGTGATTTCATTTTGCAATCTGAGTGTTATGTTGTCCAGCTGGTCTGTTGTGCTTGCTTTTTGGAGTTCTTTAATGTATTTGTTTCTGATTTTTCTAATGTTTTTATCAAATTTTGCATGTTTGCCTATCTTTGTTTGTAGACCATGTCTTTGGTAGTCTATGTTCTCGTAGTTTTTAATTTTAAATTTTATGTATCTGTGGTCACTGAGTGAGACATCGTCACTGACATGCCAATCACTTATGTCGTTACCTAGTGTTGCCGTTGTTATTGTCAAGTCCGGCCATCCCTGTATTTCCTTTATTGTACCATCCCTGTTTTTCCCTCGTACAGTTTTGAATGAGGGTGGTGCGTCCGGAGGGTTGTGGACAAACAACGCGTGTAGCAGGAGGAAATCTGTTAGCTCGCGCCCTCTGTGGTCTATGTCATCGTAGCCCCATGCTGTTGAGTGTGCATTAAAGTCCCCCACTAGCAGTACTTCTCCGACCGCTTTACTCAGGGCCTCACCTATCTCGTCTAGTACTTCTGAGAAGTCCGCCAGAGGGGGGGCGTATGTATTTATTATTGTGAAAGTTTTGTCTTTGTTTTCTAGTTTTATAGCTGTTGTGAACTCTCTTGTTAGTATTGTTATTGGTTTGGTGCCTAATCGGGTTATAATCGCAGATCTGTTTTGTGGTGTTTTTGTGACATTCCAATTTTCTGGTTTGAACCCTGTTATGTTACCCGTTTTTTTATTTTGGTGGAAATCCTGTAAGAGTGCTACTTGTATTCCTTTGGCTGCGACGTAGCCTGCGAGTGTGTCTGTTGCTTTATTGCTACCGTGTAGGTTAATTTGTATCACGTTTAGGGTGTCGTGTGTTTGTTGCATATTTGTTTTGTTTTGGTCGTGTGGTATTTGTTGGTTTTGCGCTGCGAAACTTGAGCGTGAGGTTCTAGTATTATTTGTGTCTATTACCATAATTGCGGCGCTGAGCGTCATGTTGTATTCTAGCTTCAATGTCATGCCTGGTCATTTTGACCAACTGTGGTTTGCCGTCTGTGAAATTTAGTGACACCCTCCCCTCAATGACTTCTTCTGCTGAGGCTAGTGCTGTGCCCCTGTCCGACTGTAGTTGGCGGACCGTTAGTAGCTGACGACGCACCCAGCATGCACCCGAGTTGGCTTGATGATCCGTCTTCTTCTGTGTTCTTAGCCATAGTCTATTTACTTCGTTGTACTTTGTGCACGCATAACAGCGGGGGGTTTGCCGATTACAGTCAGTGTACAGGTGTTCACCCGCGCAGTTAGAGCATCGCTGTGTCCCCCTGCAATGCGCTGCCACATGATCATATTCAAGACATTTGTGACAGCGCGTCACGCTGATGAAAGGCTTTATTGGGCAATCCCTCAGCCCCAGGCAGATCGTCCTCGCCCTTAGCAAGTGATCTGCCAGAGGCTCAGGGAGTAGGACAGGTTGATGCTTGCTTCCCTCCCGGGCGGCCACCTGCCTGTGCAAACTGATGACGCCCTCCCTCGTATGCGGCCCCAGTCCCAATGTCTTCTTTATCTTCTCAGTTATTTGGTCTTCTTCCACGAAGTCTGGGACATGGAATATCATTATTTTCTTCTTTCTGATATTTCCTGATCTTACCTTTATTGTCTCTTTGGCTTCTTCGCTGTTCGTGATGCTGTGTTTGATCTTTATGGCTTCTTTCTCGTCCTCGCAGATTAGCTTCACCCCATTCCTTATTCGTCTTATCTTCTCCTCCATGGTGTCCCGTCGTTGATCTTGCTATCTGTTTTTCTAGGTCTTCCGCGTCTCTTTCTGTTGTCCCTTGGATGATGAGGGTGGATGTGGCCACTTTGACTGCTTCCGCATATCCTCTTGGAGGCTTGGTTTGAGTCTCGGCGACCACCTCCTCCCTGTGTACGTTACCTGTGCTTTTTTCTGTGTCTTTGTTTTCCGTTGATCTCCAATGTTGTTCTAGGATTTCGACTTTTGCACTTGCTGCTTGCATTTTCACCTCTAAGTCCATTATGTTCTTCGTGATGATTTCTACTATCTTGTCTATTTCGTTGCCTGTCCCGACTGGTATCCTAGTGCATCTGTGTTGTAGTACCTGTAAGTAATTGAGGGCTTTCGTTACTTTTTCCGCCTCCACGCTTCTTCTTATACCTGTGTCTGTTTCTGCACAATATTCTATGATTTCTTGCTTGAGCCTTTTCTCGTATTCCGTTGCTTTTCCTGCTTTGTTTTCTTCTGTTATTTCGCCATCCTCAGCTTCGTCTGGGTCGCTGTCGCTGCTATTCAATGTGATTGTGAGATGTGCGTCTATTTTCTCTTCTACTTCTTCCCTTGTTGCTGTCTTCTTCTGTTGTTTTTTCTTCTGTGTTTCTTCTTTTACTGATGCGCTGGTCGTCATCGAGCTTACCGAGCCCGCCCGAATTGGTCTGATTGTATTCCCTTGTTTGTTATTTTGTAAACCCTGTTTCGTCACCTTGGGCTTGACAGGGAGCACAGGTGGGGAACTACTGAATTTGGACATTCTTTAGTTCCGCGTATAGGTGTGTGAGATAATTGCTTTACAAATTGATAAGTTTCAATCTAACAGTCGCAGTAGACTTTGGGTCCGGGGACCCCGGATGTTCTTTGTGGGCGTGTCAGAGTGTGTCAAGTTGAACCCTATATATTTAAGATGAGCAAATAAAAATATGATACATAATTAAGTAAACGCTTACACTGTTAGAAATAGTGGGGCACCGGCCTCTGCAGTACAATTGGGTGAATCATTGACTTAACTTTTATTTAACAGAAACACATTTAGGATAATTATCAAAATATTTATTAAATATATATTTAGTAGTACAGTTGGAATTTGAGATTTTTTAAATCAAATTTTTCTGGAAGGCTGAAGGGCCCTCCGTTTAGGAGATATATTGAGTTTTAGCTAAGTATAACAGCTGTGAGTAGTTATATAGATGGATAATTGCATTAATTAGTGTATAAACAATGACTGAGTTAAGATACAGCTTGGAAAATTGTGGTTAATCTAGAACTGCAGTGTGGGCCATAGAGTTTGACCCCGAACACTGGCCTAAAAAAAAAAAACTAAATAATTTAGCAATTTCATTAATTAGCAATGTTATTAATTAGACAGAATAGTTATAGTTAGACAAAAATAGGTGGCGCCAATGAAATCTCCGCATCTAAAAACCACTGGAGCATTTCATCAAATTTTACTGGAATGCCGTTGGGCCCTCCGTTAGGAGATATATTGAGTTTTAGCAAGATATAACGGCTGTTTTTATTTACACAGATGGATAATTGCATTAATTAGTATATAAACAATGACTGAGTTAAGATATAGCTTGGAAAATTGTGGGGAATCGAGAGCTGCAGAGTTAGCCAAGAAGTTTGACACCGAACACTGGCCTAAAAAAACCCTAATTAATTTAGCAATTTCGTTAATTAGCAATGATATTAATTAGACAGAACAGTCATAGTTAGGCAAAATAGATGGTGCCAATCGAATCCCCGCATCTAAAAACCCCAAGTGCATTTCATCAAATTTTACTGGAAGGCCGTGGAGCCCTTCCGTATAGGAGATATATTGAGTTTTAGTAAAATTTATCAGCTGTAATTAGTTATATAGATGGATAATTGCATTAATAGTATATAAACAATGTCTGAGTTAAGATATAGCTTGGGATTTTGTGGAGAATCGAGACCTGCAGAGTGAGAGGAGAAGTTTGACACCAAACACTGGCCTAAAAGCCCCCCTATTTAAATTAACAATTACATTAATTAGCAATTATAATAATTAGACAGAATAGTTATAGTTAGACAAAAACAGATGGTGCCAATCGAATCCCCGCAACCAAAAACCCCCAGAACATTCAATCAAATTTTACTGGCAGGCCGTAGAGCCCTCCGATTAGGAGATATATTGAGTTTTAGTAAAATATATCAGCTGCAATTAGTTATATAGATGGATAAATGCAATAATTAGTATATAAACAATGACTGAGTTAAGATGTAGCTTGGAAAATTGTTGAGAATCGAGAACTGCAGAGTGAGCCAAGAAGTTTGATACCAAACACAGGCCAATAAACCCCTCTAAACAATCTAGCAAATCATTAATTAGCAAAACTATTAATTAGGCAACGGGGTCACGTGCTCCTAGGACGCTATGCTGCCGAAATACACGTGGTGAAAGGATATACTTATCCTAATATATATCCCGTTGCTGCTGAAAGCTGTCACGATAGTCCTCACCACGTGGGCATGGGATCGTTAATTACAGCACTAAAAACATTATTACAACTTAACTAATTGGTGAACAGCCATAACATTAGTATCAAACTTTAACAAAAAAAAAAAAAAAAAAAAAAAAAAAAAAGGCTACCCCAATCTTTGGTCTAATTGGAAATTTAACCGACACAACATATTAAAAATTAGAGAAAACTGACCTGAGAAACACTTATAATTGCAGATAATTTATTAAAATGCAGTAATTAATTAAGATTTTAACACTTCATATTTACCAAAATACATTTGAATTAGTGGGTAATCACAGAAATATATAATAGCTTGAGCAAATACATTGAAACAGGTATTTAACGAACAAAATTAAGAAAAGCTGTGATACTGCAGAGGCCACGTGGTAATAATATTGAAATATAATCAATTAAGCGTGCATAACTTGATGAATAATTAACTTAAAAGCATGCGACATACCTTAATCTGGAGCTGACACCTTCCCACGTCTGAATCATCCTGGGTCGCCCGTCCCACGGTCCTTGGTCGCGTTTAGCCGGTCATACTAACGGAGCTAACCTAAAACACAACCTACTCCTACGTCTCGACTATCGAGAAATTTTTTTTTTTTTTTTTTTTTATCTAACTACTTATATCCTCCAAAGGCGAACTCAATTACAAGAAGTAAACGGTACTTCTTCTATAGAAGAATTTCATATCTTCTTAGATAAATGCTATATTAAATATGTAATCACTATAGTATATATTTCAAGTTAAAAATAATCTACACTTAACATCAGAAAATATACTAGCTGCCCCGAAGCGACCTATTCCTTTCAAAGAATATTTGAGCTGAATCACTAGTGAGATATGTAGCAACAGTGCGCTTATGCCTAAATCAGCTCTTTTAGCAGTTAGACAATATTAATATCAATATCCAAAATTTCTATAACTATAACACTGCTGCTATGCCTTACTCATTTGAAGAAAGTATTAACCCTCCAGCTGCGGGTAACGCTCCTATCGCGTTTCACTTAATCTGTACAATTCCGCGTGGAACACTATTTTGACGTTCCCTATAATTTTTATAGTACTTAAGGCTCCCGTTGAGCAAGCGCTCGGGAATACGGTACTAATGTTAATCCAATGGGGCATTAATGTGCTAATATCTCGCTTGCATTTGAATATTTTTAAACGATTTTTTTTGCACTGGATAGCAGAGATCAATCTCTATTTCCACCGTTGATTACTTTTTCGATTTTCTTTGCGTATTTTTTTTACGAAGATAGTTTAACTTTCGAAACCGGTTCCGAAAGTGAAACTATCTTCGTAAAAAAAAATACGCAAAGAAAATCGAAAAAGTAATCAACGGCGGAAATAGAGATTGATCTCTGCTATCCAGTGCAAAAAAAATCGTTTAAAAATATTCAAATGCAAGCGAGATATTAGCACATTAATGCCCCACTGGATTAACATTAGCACCGTATTCCCGAGCGCTTGCTCAACGGGAGCCTTAAGCATTTCTATTTCTTCGTAGAGATTCTATTTCTTCGTAGAGATTCTATTTCTTCGTTGAATCTATCTTCTTTTATTTAGAAATAGAGAGATGCGTTTACAAATTATAATATATATATAATTTCATTTATTAGGTAGTTCTGAAAGTTCTCATGTTTTTTAAATATTTTGAATCCATAAATGCCACATTCCCACCGGAATTTTAAAATAAAACTTTGTTTTTATAATATACATGAAGAATCTTCATTTATTTATTCCGAAATAAATCTGTTTGTAAATTTCGGTGACATTCAATCCTTATAACTATTATAAGTGACGAATCAAAATAGGCCGCGGTTTTATATAAGAAAATCGAAACATCCCTTACGAAAATAGTTCATAGAGCTGTATAGAACTCTATAGAATTCTATACAAGTTCTTTAGAATAGCCATTCTATAGAATACTATTTCTATAGAGTTTTAAAGAGTTCCATAGAATACTTTTTGTATAGAAAATGTTTCTATAGAATTCTTAGAAGTTCTATAGAATTTTTTTTATAGAACAGTTTTTCTATAGGGTTCTATACATCTTATAGAAATAAATTTTGTAGACTAACGATTCTATAGACTTTTTTTATAATTAAAAAATATTTCTTGTTTTTTTTAAATTTATGTGTGTAGTAATTTATTTATAACTATATATTAAAATTAAAAAATAATAATTAATTTGTAATACATCAGTTTAGTATATAATTGTACTCCATAGATTTAATATGATTGCATATATATATATATATATATATAATTTAATTCACTTCTAATACGTTATGATTAAATTGTCAATGTAATATAGTAGAGTAACAATTTAAAAATTATGGAGGGAGAGGGGGGGGGGGGGGGGGCTCAAATAGTTTCTAACTCAGTATGCTCAAATTAACTGCGAAATGAGAAAATCAATTAATGATAAAATGTCTCATTAATAAGTAATTATGTAGATTATTAATAATTAATTTTATTGATAATTAAAAGTGTGTGTGCGCATTATTTCAAAGTAAACAAACATTAAGGAATAAATTACATTTTATACAATTTTGTGAAATATGACAGCACTGTAGAAAAGACGCATCGAGAATGTTCGATTAATCACAGTAGACGGAAGGTGAACAGAGAACAAGCAGAACGTTCTCTGTAGCAGCTTCAGAATTTCTTGCATTGATATATTGGTTCCCGCTACAAATACCCCCTATTAGTCTATTCTAAATTTCAGGTAACATTCCAAGAATTCTGAAAGCGATCAGGTATATTAACACGTCAGTCAAAAAGTTCCGGAACTACCTTATAAAAAACATTTTTTTTGCAAAATTTAACATTATTCATCAACTTAGTCTACTTCAATAGTGATACAACGCTTCTCTAACATTTCAAACAGGTGGTAGTCACTGCTGTACAGATCTAGAGAATATGACAGATGGAGAAACAAATCAAACTTCGATTCATACAATTTTGCCCTGATAACCTTGCTCTTTTGACACTGTGCACTGTCTTGGTGGAACAACACTTTTTCTTTAGTATTTGTTCCACTGTGAGCAAAGGCGGCACCCATGCGGAAAATAGTTCTCAGAAGTCCAAAATTTCTTGTAAAATGTTCTACACACTGCCTTTTCATATCTTTATGATGTCAGATATCTCTTGCAACTTCATTTTATGGTCATCCAAAACAATTTTGAGAATTTTTTTAAAGTCTTCATGTGTAGCCACCTTTTTTGAACGTCCCGAGAGTTCAACATTATTAGTGCCCGTTTGGCCACGTTTAAATTCAGCAAACCAGTAACTAATCATTATTTTTGACGGGGCAAATTCTCTGTAACACTTTTCAAACCATTGTTAAGCTTGAACGGTATCTTTTTCTATCGAAAAACAGTATTTAATCAACACACGAAATTTTTTTTCCATTGATTTGAAAAAAATCAAAAGTAGCGTCTCTAAAACTTCACTTGCCTCGATAAGTAAAGGTCGAAATATCATGAAATTTTGACACGTATCTTTTGAAGGTTAGAACTATCTAACATACATATGAATTTTTTATTTTTGGCACCATCTGTGTGTTAGTTCCGGGACTTTTGGGCCGATGTGTTACTTGCCTTGTATATGAAAAACTGCGACAATGAGACAGATTAAAACTAGTCGGATGTGCCAATCCCAAAACTTTTCTTCTATCTCACACAGGTTTCGTATACACTAAAAAGAATCAGCACCAATTATATCAAGGTCTAACTGAATCTAAAGTTTTATTAAATTCCGTGCATTAGTCCTTGACATATGACTATTGCTAAAATCGTGTAAATCCATAGCAGCGCCACCTGTTGGGAGATTTAGACCGAAACCTAATCAACAACAACTTATGTCAACGTCTAACTAAATCTGAAATTCAATGAAAATCCGTGCATTAGTTATTGAGATGTAGTTATAGTGATAATAATAAAAAAAAAGTAACACAGCAGCGCCTCCTGTTGGGCTATTTACACCAAAACGTAATCAGCATCTACTTATGTCAAAGTCTAACAGAATCAGAAGTTTGATGAAATTCCGTGAATTAGTTCTTGAGATATAGTTATCGTGATAATAATAAACAAAGTAGCACAGCTGCGCCATCTGTTGGGCTATTTATACAAAAACGTATTCAGCATCCATTTATTTGAAGGTCCAACAGAATCTGAAGTTTTATGAAATTCCTTGCATTAGTTCTTGAGATATAGCGACCGTAATATCATGAAAAAAGTGGTATAGCAGCGCCACCTGGTGGGATAGCTACACCAAAACTTAATCAGCCTCTATTTATGTCAAGGTCTAACTGAATCTGAAATTTTATGAATATAAGTGCATTAGTTCTTGAGATATAGCTACTGCGGAAATCGCAAAAAATGCAGCATAGCAGCGCCACCTAGTGGCCAAATTTCACCAAACATTAATCAGCACCCATTCATATCAGGGACTAACTTATATACAGTTTTATTAAATTTCGCGCATTAGTTCTTGAGATAGAGCGCCCACAAAATTTTTGTCACATACAGACAGACAGTCACAGACTCACAGACAAACATTTTCTAAAAACAGTCAAATCATGTTCAGGACCTTATAAAACGTATAAATCCGTCGAAATTTTTCATGAATCCTGTACTTTATCCTTGTAAAGATAGAAGAAAGTAAAAAGGTAGCAACTTTGTTACAAAAGAAAAAAAATGCTCTAAAACATTTTTTCATGGTTTTTAAATATATATATATATATATATTTAAATTAATAGACTTTTAACGTTCACTTTAAAAGAGACACTATAATCCAACAACAACAACAACAACAACAGCAACAAAAGATTTGATTTCCAATGGGTGGGGGGGGGGAGCTTGAGCCCTTACAGCCTCCCCATTTCCTACGCCCCTGATGTAATATTATATCAGTCAAACTATTGAATTAAATTATGATTAATTAATTAATTTATAATTCATTAATTTGTTGGTTAATTTTATAATCATTTATTAATTTGCTATTAAATTTATAAAACCACACATCTATTTTAATAAATTTTATTCACTAATAATATTGTAATTTTTATTGAAATATTTTAATCTGAAATATAAATATTTAAACAATTGTTTCAGTTTTAACAAATAATAATTTATTAGACTTTAAATATTTTTACAAGACTATTATGATTGGTAATGCAAATCACAGAAGAAATAAAGTTGATATAGTGTAATAAGATTTTAGAGTCTGTCAATGGTTGTGTCGTGCTGAAAATACTCGTTCTTCGTCCGGTCATTGAAGTCTACCGGTCATTGAAGTTCTACAGATATTTCTATAGCTTTCGGTTAAACAAGCTTATAGGAAAACGGGCCATAATTCTATAGGATTCTATAATGCATTTTCTATAAACATTTTTTATAGAATTCTATAAGAAATTTTTGTAAGGGATCGCCCGCGGCTGGAGGGTTAAGGAAACTTTACAAGCACAAACTACTATTTTAAATAATATCAGTACTCCCATGGAAAACATTTAAAGATACATAATGGGAGTAATTATTTTCAGGTACTAGTGACTCTTTGTATCCAATGCATTGCATCAGCAGGAAGTAACTCACTCTCTTCTTGTAGAGAAATTAAAAATAACCTTAGAAGACACTTTTAAAACCATTCTACACAGCTAAATGAAGTAAATGCAAAAATAAAAAAAAATATTGCAAAATTCAAAATTCTTCTACATCTAATCAAATTGCCTCTGTCAAATTTGAAGTTAATACTGCCGTATCAGTCTCTCAGGTAGAAGCGGCAAAGAAGACATAAATTGCTATTGACCCATCTTTTTCCTGCAACAGAACCTATAAATACCAAAGAGCCATCCTCTTAGAGGTTCTAACTTCATTTACTTCTCAATACATTTATACTGCATTGTTCAATAATAATCTAAACTTGAACAACTTCGGTTCATTTAATTCCAATTCATCAGAATATTCAAGTGCATTTGAGAATTGGCATTTTCTACCCCATGAACAATCTTTAAAGTGTATTATCACCCCTGGTGGTTTGATCTTTATTCTACTGGATCGAACCCTATACAGGTCTATAAATGTTTCCATTGTCAGGAGTTTGGGTACTTGTCTCGCTTCTGCCCCAATCTCTACCATTGTGATAATGATATCCAGTGGTAATCAGTAACCTAGGTCACGCTGATAAAGTCAGCTGAAATCTTTCTAACTATAAAAAAAGTATGAACTACAACAGAAATTCAATACCAGTAAAGATTGAGCACATAGATTTTCTGATTCTGACTGTCCCTCTTAAAACTCACATATCTCGCAAAAAGATCCTACCTGCATAACGAGCTTCAATACCTTACAGACATCAAGAAAATAAACCTACTGCTTTACAGTGTGATGCTCTAAACCAGTTTTGTCTCTCAGTCACGACACTTCTAACCGCGTGAGCAACAATCGATGATTTGTCTAAGTGGGCAACAAAATACTTGATGATTCAGCTTGTATTATAGTAGCACTAACCGTGTCTACAACGTAAGGATATAATTGCCGTCACGTGACGTGTAAAACAAATCACTATGGCGCTACTGTGAAGTCGATATGATCCATTTTGTGAAGAGGTGAGGACTATTGTGAGAGAGACTCTGAAATGGTCTCCTCCAGTTCAAAGTGAAGTCGGTCGATTTATATTTCCTGTTTGACCTCCTTTTGTATTCAGAGATTCCAAATTCATACCAGAAAACTCGAACAGTAATTTTTGCTTTATTCTACTCTATGAAAGGCGGTAGAATATTAAGGTAAAGCTAGGATAGTCTGCGCACAATTCAAAAGAGTAACAATAAAATAATCTAAATATTAATTTTTTATTAAACTATCAATGAATAATTTTTACTTCATTTCTTTTTTATGCATTTCCATTGCTATTTTGTTGTTATGTTGTAATTTAATAGAACAGTTGTAATAAAACCAAGAAAGTTATTTTGCGCAATCTGTCCTTACAGGGTTGGTGTGATTGCGCACCATGAGTAGAAGAGATTGTTACTAATAATAACTACAATTAAATTGTTAACAATAATAATTACACTTAAATGACTTTGTTGTAAGGTTTTTGTAAACAAATATTATTGTATTAGGAATGAATATTTCAACCTAATGATTAAAGAATCAGAAAAATAAAATAATTTTAAAAACAATTAAAAAATTTTAATTAAAGGGAAAAAAAATTAGAATGAGAAAAAGCAAGTCCAGATAAGTTTACGAAATCACCATTAAGTTACTTGAAAACACGTTTACTTTAAAATTAGTCCATTTTCATTTTTCATTTTTTATGCAAAGGTATCAATAAGCTGCGTAATCTCTCCTAGCATGTAAACTAATGGGAACAATGCGCCATCTCTCCTAAGTAGCAGATGTGCAAACTCTTCAATTTCGGTAGGAGAGATTGCGCGTCCTTTTATTTAAACATGGCCTTTACTAAAACGAACCGTTGATGTTCACATTGTTAGTCTAGATTAGTAGCTTATGAAAAATCGTTTACGTTTAAAATATTTTGTACTGCTCAGATTGTATAGAAATTTTGATGAATAGCTATGAAAATTCAAGCACTTACTTTGGGAAAACAATACAAAATAGCAATGCTTTATCTTAGACGCTCAAAACAATCAACGTGCACTTTCAAGTAGACATTCCACTACTGCTGTTGTGCAACTACCTGGAGTCGCTGCGCGCTCACTCTACTCCTTTCCCCCGAACCTCTATGTGCGCAATCTCTCCGACCGTGCCATCTCTCATGGCTTTACCTTATATATTCCACTTAATTTGAACTCTAAAATGTCACAATGGCAGCAGATATTTTGTACAAAATTTTGTTTTTATAATGTGTGCCAAGAAATCTTTTTACTTATTTTCGAATACATTTGTTCGTAAATCCTAAAGTAACTCAATCATTTCAAAATTTTAGCAACAGAAGAACTTTTACAGTGAAAGGGTTAATGACAGACGTTTCGTAATTCAGTAAAGTAAAAACTCTTCTTTCCAAATGTCTGGTGTGAAACCGAAATTTCTCAATAAAAAAGAAGGTCAAACTGGTACCTTTGATGTGGCGAATTAAAGATACCATGTATTTGTCAACTTTGTAACTGTGACATTTGTAATCATTTGTGACGTCACAGGGACTTTACAACGACTAGATGTGCATTAATGATGCACTTGAAATGTGACAGAAGCATTATAAAAGTAAATTTTAATGTTATTTTTCTCATTCCTTGTAAGTTTGTAACAGAAATTTACTTGATAATGTCTACAAAGTCATTTGTTTGCAAAATGATTAGGAAAAGTGTAGGAGGCCAGCTTCTTCAAATGTTCAAGTACTATTTACAAAATAACAAATTCTTAACTTTAAAAAATTGGCTTCATTCAAAAGATAAAATCTATAAAGCTTTCCAATAAGGTGCCGTGAAAATTCTTGACGTTGAGTTCTTTGTTTGTGATAAAAAGTCGAAGCTTAATATTCTGAAAGACTGTTCTCTTATAGAAAACCTGGCACACATTAATCTAAAAGTCCCGAAATCTTTTCAGATACGAAGTAGACTGTTTGAAGAGAAGAAAAACTTTCTTTTTAGTATGGATTTATATAAGAATGAAGCGTAAGCCTGTTCACGAATTTTGAAGATTTAAATTGTTCTTGAAGTTAGAATGCTGTTGTTATAATTCTACAGTAGCTGAAATTTCTGAATTGAGTAGTAGAAATTTTATAAAATATGCATAGTATTCAGGGCCAGAATATCGGGCAAACTTCTACTAAACTAATAAAAACAAATAGAATTTTTTCTCTTTTTATTGACAGAAATTCTGCAGGAATAAGGCGTTTAAATAAGGTAGACATTTCTATTTAAATTTACTTGTGGAAGTTTGCTCCGTCGTTAATTAGGCTTGGATACTATTAATATAATTAAATTTTGTTTTTTAAAACGATAAAATTTTGAAAAACTAGGAAATCTCACAAAACTATGAGGAAAAAATACATTTGTTTATGCTGAAGTTATTCTAACTAGGTTGAGTTAAACTAAAAAAAATCTATAAACAGCAGTACAAATGATGTAAATTTTCTTTTCACTTCGCTTAACAGCGTACAACCAACTTCAGTGAAAAATGTGTCCAGACCGGGGATCGAACCCAGATATCTTGGTATAGCGCACCAAGTTCTTTACCAACTAAGCCATCCGGACGACATCCAGTCTGACACCTTTTTTTTTTTTTACTAATAAACATTGGCAAGAAAATTTAATTGGAAATTTAAATATAAAAAAATCTAATTTAGTGATCCGATTCATAGGATCCATGCAAATTAATACTAGATATATGTCGTAAATATGGAAAAAACAATTCAGATGTATGGGCCTTCATCATAAAATTTTCCCAATCGACAATTTAATTTAAATGCAGTTGATAACATTTTATCACTATTACCAGGATTTTACAGGTCAGAGAATTTTATACCCTTAATCTAATTAATTACAATTTAGACAAAAGATGCATTTTCAAAACTTAAATTACTAATACATTTATTCTCACGTGAATGTTTGCAATTTTATGGGATTAATATTTAAATATGATTAATTATATCTATGAATCAAAACTTCTTGCATTAAAGTAACTGGTTCAAACGTTTTTTTCAATCCCAAAATAGAAGTAAAAATAAAAAGATAAGTCGTTTTAACTGAATATTTTTAACATTAAATAATTACCAGAGGGCCCCCGTGCGAGGATTTCGCACTGAAATCTATATTTTTTAGGTACATCTCTATTATCCCGTCACCACTTTTCATAACAAAAAACTATCGCCAAACTGTAAGATTAAACGCCAAAAATGCAGTCCCATTTACTTGATGTCAGAAGCATTATACATGTTTGTTACGTCATCAAGTGGTTTTTAACTCGACATTTGCGTGTATTTTTCATTATTGTTTACTGATTTATTAGTTATTTCATTCATTGAAATAACAATTGTGTCCTTAAATTCTTATATTTTATTTATTTATTTATTTTGATATTCCAATGGCAACGTTCTCCCGTTTATTTGGCGATAGTTTTTTGTTATGAAAAGTGGTCGACGGGATAATAGAGAAGTACCATTTTTTATCAATATGTAATATTTCTTAGATGCAGGTTTAAACATCTAAAGAAAAAGTAAGGATAAAAATGTCTGCAAACAACATTTAGTTTTTAGTTAAGCCAGAATACCATCTAATTTATTCCATCAATGTTATAGTACAAACTGATCCAAGATTGCAAAATGCACGCGCGAGAAAAAAAACTAACAATCGTATTTTAACTGCATTAGAGGATGACGTCATCCGTTTCGTGAAAAACATGGAACATAGAAATATAAATCTAAACATTTCAATTTCAATTTCACGTTTTAATCATAAATATAAAATAAATCCGTGCGGTGTTTTTTATAATAATTGCTGAGCATCATATAATGTGGTATTTTATTTTTGTGGCAACAATAGTTTGAAGAAAACCTTTTATTTCTTTCATGAAAACAATGCCGATTTATTTTTTAAATTTCAGCAAATTTGAATCAAAAACATGTTTTAACGAAATGGTAAGTGTGCTATGTCAGAAGCCTGTGCAAAATCCTTTCATATGGTATCTCATTCGCTGTTCTGCGTTTCGTATTTTCTGAGAAAAAGGGATGTTGACAGGAGAAATAATATATATTATAACATTAAATCATTTATGAATGCCCAAAAATTATTACAATTTAAATTAAATAAATAAATGTTATCTGTACTAAAAAAAGAAGAGAGTTTATCTCTCTCTCTCTCTCTCTCTCTCTCTGGTGTGTGTGTCTGTTTATTAGCAATGGCTAGGAAAACTTACCGTGTGTAGAGGTTTTAAAATTTCGATGAGGA
The DNA here is from genome assembly GCA_963931845.1 of Maratus michaelseni. NCBI lineage: Eukaryota > Metazoa > Arthropoda > Arachnida > Araneae > Salticidae > Maratus > Maratus michaelseni. The sequence continues at coordinate 215,868,608 of OZ007595.1, read as the reverse complement.
TAGTCCTATGCAGGTCCTAATAACAGATTTTTCCTTTCTATATAATTAGTCGAGATATTAATTTAAAACCACAACGAAAGGACATTCATCAAAAGGGCATTCTTTTTCTGAACGTAGAGCTTAGCGCTCGTTCTGAAATATTGCTAGAAGAGAAAATCCCATTGTCGGAAACACTCTTTTTTTCGGGTGTCTTCCGAAGCATAATAATAATAGTAAAGCATAATGATAATAAGCATAAAATAAGCATAATAATAATAAGCATAATAATAATAGTAATAATAATAATAATAATAAGCATAAAAATTATGCAAGCATAATTTTTAATCTTTAACCCGATTTTGTATTTAGTTTCCTTAAAGTTAACTGGAAATAAGTTAATTAGTTGAAATTTTGACATTATGTTATGGATATTAATTTTAAAAACAGCTGGTATGTTTATTATTCTTCAACAAAGCATTTTAATAAACTCATTCTTGAAAAATATTTTTTTTTCTTTGTTTAGGTTATAATTGTTTGCATGAGCATACAGATATATTTTAAACTGCTATTCAAAAAGTAACTTTAAATAACTTTCACTTTCTTACTTTCTTAAAAGTTATACTAGATGTATTATTATGTACCGGGTTTCAAAATAAAAATTCTCTCCACCATTTTCAATATTTTTAAATATAAAATATCAGGATGTACTTGTTTATAAATGATAAGATAATTATTATAATTAAAAACATTATTGGCAAACATAACAAATTTTAATGTTAATTCATAAAATAAAATATAGATATAAATTCTTAAGTGATACAAACAGAACACAAAAGGCCTTTATAAGTCTTTTTGTGTGCTGTTTGTATCACTTAAAATTTAAGGTTTATTTAAGGTTTTTATTGCGGGCACGAGCAACGCCGGACGGGTTTAATTACCATATTATTTTTTCTTCCCATGCAATGACGTGTGTAATGTCCATTCTTAGTTCACAATAATATTTTGACAAAAAAATATAAAAATGTCGAATTTAAATTTTCTATCCTAAAATGAAGCTTAACATATCTATAACATTGTGCCCAAATACAGGGTGATTATAAAAAAACCTATCCCGATATATGAGCCCCTAACTATCATACCGTTCACAGAAACTGAATGAAACTTTGGTTTAAAGTATTTTGAGGTATGCGCTCAAGAATCATGTGAAAGACAACAGTTAAATTCTAACAGTTACGGTTACAGTGACAAAATTTCGAAAATTTCAAATGGCAACACCTACTTTTTTTTTATTGGAATGTGATCTTCATAGTGAAAAACCATAAAAAGCGTTGGAACGGTACCTGTAGCACGAAAATCGCGGGCGCTAGACAGACTGAGAAGAATAGTGAAAACAACCAATAATGACAGAGAAGCAACAGAAAATAAAACATTTTATTGTGTTTCACAAATTTTCCATTTTACACGCGATAACACTTTACATGCGGCAGATGGTGGATAGCACTGAACAATAAAATGTTTTATATTCTGTTGCTTCTTTGTCCTTTATTGGTTGGTTTCACTTTTCTTCTTTGTCTGTCTAGCGCCGGCGATTTTCGTGCTACAGGTACCGTTCCAACGCTTTTTATGGTTTTTCACTACGAAGATCACATTCCAATAAAAAAAGTAGATGTTGCCATTTGAAATTTTCGAAATTTTGTCACTGTAACCGTAACTGTTAGAATTTAACTGTTGTTTTTCACGTGATTCTTGAGTGCATACCTCAAAATACTTTAGGCCAGAATTTCATTCAGTTTCTGTGAACGGTATTACAGTTATGGGCTCATATATCGGGATAATTTTTTATAATCACCCTGTATCTTGACTATTTTATATGTTAAACAATACAGGGGGGATATATGGTTAATTTTACGTATATCATTTACAACAAAGAGATATTACTCTCTTAATATCTCTTTTTTGTAAATGATTAAACTAATTTTATTCAAAATATAGATACAATGCTTAAGTGATACAAAGAGGAACACAAAAGGCTTATAAAAACCTGTTAATGGTCGACATATATTTTAACGCTCATATACGGCGCCACTTTCAATATATATAACTATAAACAAAAATATTTCCGCAAATTTTGAAAATAAACACGAAAACATAAATCACGAGATCATATATGTAAAAATGCATGTGCTTGAAATAGTAATAAATATGCGTAACGTGAACATTTGCAATGAATCCGCCTCAATTGAATTAACTAAAATTTGGCACGAGGTACTTTTCAATTTAAAAAAAGCAATAAATAAATATTAATTTTCACGTTTACAGTTGACTATTTCAAGCACCTGCATTTTTACATATATGACCTCGGGATTTATGATTTCATATTTATTTTCAAAATTTGCGAAAATATTTTTGTTTATTGTTACATATCTTGAAAATGGCGCCGTATATGAGCGCTAAAATATATCTTGACCATTAAAAGGTTTTTATAAGCCTTTTGTGTTTCAATTTGCATTACTTAAGCATTTTATCTATATTTTAATTATAATTAGTGATCTGATTATGTGATTATGTATCATTTCTTTCAGTTCATATTTTTTCATTGCTTCCACAATAATTTTTAAAATACATTTTTTTGGTACGATTCCCCTTAAATTACATTAAAAAACAGTTTATTTTAAAATTCTTAACTACGCGCAAAGTTAGCTGCTTTAACAAAATTCATTATTTAAGAATATATATTAATGCTTGTGTAATATTAATATTAAAGTTGTCAAATTTCGTCTCCTTAAATGCCCATTTGCTTTTATTAAACGAGTTATTTATGTTAAAGTATAATAGTATTTTTTTAAAAATTTTATTTAACCGATTAACCTATCTAAAACATATCCCCCACTAATGAGAAGAAACCAATTTCTGGCGGAATTATATTGCATTCTTCAGGGATTAAAAATGCAAGTTCTCAATAACGGAGATAAATTAGATTTACGACTTAGACCATTTGATGGATCTTAAACGGAATCGATATTCACACATTACATGCCCAGATTGTTTCCCCTTAGTGGATAAATGATTCTGTGGGTTCACTTGATGGAATCAATGACGTGTGTAATGGAAAACTAATTGAGATTTTAATGGCATGTTAAAGTAATTGATGTGTAAATGGCCATTTGCTACAAAGTTTGCTTGGTTAAATAAATTATTTGCCATATTTTTTAAAACCTTAAAAAACATATTTGAAAAGTGTTTCGACTTTCTTGTGTCTGTCGGACTTTCAGCACTTTACTTAAATATGCTTAGATTGGCGTGTTATACCTTGTTTTGTGTTAAAGAATAATAGTTGTTACGGCCAGCTCCATCTGTTTCACTTCGCAGTGACTCTTGAATCTGAACTGAAACTTTTCTTTTTTTTTATTGAACTGAACTGAACTCAGAAACTTTAGAATGTTTTGGTTTTGTGTGGAATAAGACGGGAATATGTAGCAATGCCGTTCTGCTTGTAAGAAAGCGAAATATGTTTAAAAGAATAAATATGTGATATGATAATTGTTTTTTTTATGTAAATATAAGTTCGCGCGTGTAAATAATCTGCAGTTTGTGTTGTCAAAAATGTGTCATTAAAATATGAAAATTATCTTCATTGCATCTAATGTCATTCCAGCGGAGATCCTCACTTTATTTTAATTTAAGTTTTTCCACATTTTTGGCGCTCCCGGGTGGGCGATTTTCGTCGGATTGTCACAAAGACATGGAGATAAATTGAAAGAATAAAAATTGAAGGTAAGAGCGAAATTTCCATTTTGAAGATTGAATAATTATTATTTGCTAGAATATAAATACATTGCGTAACTTAGATAGTAAAAATGGAAGTCTTGAAAAGAAATAAAACGACTCAACGATCAGCTTTTACTAAAGCGTATAATAAATTAGAAAGTGTATTAAATGATACAAATGCAGAACACGATGAAATCGAAATTAATTTTTATTTATTCAAGCAGAAAGCTGACGCGTTAGAGATAACTCATAAGAATTATTTAGATGGTTTGTCAGATGACACCGAATTTGAAACAGAATTTAATTCTGTTGAAGAATATAGAAAAAAGGCTCTAAGAATCCAAATAAAAGCGCACCGTGTTTTGGATAACTTTAAGACAAAATTGAATCAAGATTTAAATCGAAATGAAAATATCTCGACTACTAACCTGCAAATAGAAAATGATAAAGTAAAAGCTTTGTGTCAACGACTCCCTGAAGTTGAATTGTATAAGTTTGGGGGAGATTTAAAAGATTGGATTACATTTTGGAACCAATTCAAAAACATACATGAAAATGCAAGTTTAAGCAACGTGGATAAATTCCATTATTTAATTCAGTCGATGAAAATTAAATCGGAATCCAGGGAATTAATAGAATCTTTCCCAGTAACAAATGAGAACTATTCTTTGGCGATTGAGAGTTTATCAGAAAAATATGGCAGAACCGAACTGTTAATCGATTTTTATGTACGAGAATTATTGAAACTTGTATTGAATAATGCGACTAAAAAGTAAGCTGATTCTCTGAGTAGTTTATATAATAAACTTTCGACACAAATAAGGGCTTTGGGTTCCTTAGGTGTTACCACTGAAATGTGTGGAGTCATTCTGTATCCTTTAGTTGAAAGCGCATTGCCTGTTAATATTTTACGTTCATTCGAAAGACAGAGAAAAATTATAGAAAATGAGCAAAAATTATCGGGCCTCGACGCCATAATTTTATTTCTTAAAAATGAAGTACAATCAGAAGAAAAAATAAAATTGAGTAGATCGGATATTTGTAACTATGTACCTGAACGAAAAGAATTGGCATCATGACAGAATTCAAGAGGCAGTAATTTTTCTGCTGCAGAGTTGATTTCTCATAATTATAATGATGTCTCGTGTGCATTTTGTTTAAGAGATCATAAATCGCATTTTTGCAAAAAGGCATTTCTTATGCCTATGTCTGAAAAACTTTCAATCATTAAAAGAAAAGGACTGTGCCGTGTTTGTTTAGCTAAAGGCCACATGGCTGTTTCGTGTACTAAATCAAATATTAGATGTCAGAGTTGTTCGAAAAGACATGTAAAATTTATGTATCCTAATTTAGAATGTAATAAATCTAAACAGGCATCAAAATCAAGTAATGATGATGGGAAAGAAAAAAGTGTTGATACGCTTTTTACACATAAACATAATATGAATAAGAAATTATCTTCTACCAATAAGGTTATGTTACAAACACTAGTCATAAAGATAAAGGGAAGAAATTCAAGCCGTAACGCAAGAATAATTATAGATACAGGGTCCCAAAAGTCTTATATCTTAAAATCCACTGCTGAGGAACTGGGTTTTGATTTTAAAAGAGAGGAAGAGTTTTGCCATTCATTATTTGGCGGTAGAAAAACAAAAATGCATAAGCATAATTGTTATAAAATTTATTTAAGTAGCCTTGATGGTAATTATATTTGTAATTTGGATGCTTTAGATCAAGATGTCATACGTAATGATATTTCTGCGATTAAATATGGTTATTGGATTCGCGAGTTGGTTATTGGATTCGCGAGTTAAAAGATAAAGGTATCCACCTCAGTGATACACGAGAAGCAGGGCCTATTGAGGTACTTTTAGGAGCAGACGTTGCTGGTAAGCTATTTACAGGAAAACGAGAACAGCTAAAATCCGGTTTGGTGGCCATGGAAACAAAATTAGGTTGGACTTTGATAGGCAAGATCCCTCAATTTAATCGTCAGAATGATGTGAATATGACCGTAGTCAGCATGCTACCCAAAGAAGATGTACCTGTTTCAGTATTGTGGGATTTAGAAGTTCTTGGTATTCGGGATTCTATTGAACAAAATAGTAAAGAAGACTCAGAAAGGGCTGTCATGATACATTTTGAAGACACAGTTCAACAAAATGATGATGGAAGATACGAAGTCCATTTGCCCTGGAAGAAGGATCATCCTTTCCTTCCTAGTAATTATGATCTTGCTTTAAGAAGACTTGATTCTACTACTAAGAAATTAGAGAAAACTGGGTATCGAGAGAAATATCATCAAGTTTTTGAAGAATGGCTTCATGAAGAAGTAACTGAAGAAATTCCTGAAAATGAGATATCCGTATCTGTTGCTCATTATCATCGACCCATCGTAAAAGAAACGTCCTCACTGTCTTCTATGAAAATAAGACCTGTCTTTGATGCTTCGGCTAAAATAACTAATTTCCCCTCATTGAATGATTGTTTAGAGACTGGAATTAATTTTATTGAAACTATTCCTTTGATATTAGCCAGATTTCGTCTTTATGAAATTGGTGTTATTTCGGATATAAGAGGAGCTTTTTTGCAGATCTCTTTACACGAGAATGACAGAAATTTTTTACGATTTCTTTGGTATGATGACAATGGCTCTATAAGGATTTTCCGCCATACTGGTTGTGTTTTTGGGGTTACAAGTAGCCCGTTTCTTCTTATGGCAGTTATTCATCACCATTTGTTACAAGAATTATTGAAAGGAGAATACTTCAAAGAATTACTTGTTAAATTGCGTGACATACTGTAGAGTTAGATAATTTTGTAGAAACATCTACAGAAGTAATGAAAAGAGCAAAATTTGATCTTAGAGGTTGGGAAAGTACTACATACAATAGCGACGATACTTTTCCTCCAGCAGATTCCAAAACATCAGTATTGGGATTAATATGGGATAAGAATTCCGATACTCTCGAAATCGATTCTGAACTTTTGAATCTTGACGAATCAGAAAAATTAACTAAGCGAAAAATTTTGTCCCTTATCAGCAGAGTCTTCGATCCTATAGGTTTTGTGTCTCCTGCGGTAATACAACCTAAACTCTTGCTTCAAGCTATTTGGAAAACAAAGGAATCATGGGACGCAGAAGTAAACGAAGACATTAAAAGGAAATTTCTTAAATGGTTTAAAGATTTACATCTCTTGAAGTCTGTAAAAATTCCAAGATGGAGAGGTGTCACAGAATCATCCCATTTAAGCTTGCACACTTTTGTTGATGCAAGTCACCATGCTTATTCCGCCTGTATTTTTCTAAGAAGCGAGTCCTCTGATGGTACGGTGAATGTCAATTTTCTGCAAGCCAAATCACAGTTAACACCATTAAAAAAGGTAACGATTCCAAGGTTGGAGTTAAAGGCAGCTACTATTGGAGCAAGATTATTTAAATTTATAAGAGGTGCTCTAGAAGTCGAAAGCGTTGATACCTACTTTTGGACTGATTCTTCAACAGTTCTCAGTTGGATTAAACGAGAAGAACAATGGTCAGTGTTCGTCTCTAATCGAATGAAAGAAATAAGACAACTCACAGAGCCTGAAAATTGGTTTCATATTCCTGGTGAGCTGAATCCCGCTGATCTTCCATCCAGAGGATGTGGAGTTAAGCAACTTTTGTTGTCCGAATGGTGGCTTGGACCTACATGATTAAAGAATTCAAAAGAACAATGGCCCAAATCAATTGTCAATGTTAATGAAAAGGCAGTTGAACAAGAAAAACGAAAAACAGTTGTTTCTGCTGGCAATGTAGAATTTAAGACGATTGTTTCTGAATTATCAAAAAGAATATCGAAATTTTCCAAAATAGTGAGAGTGCTAGCTTGGATTATGCGATTTCACCACAAAGCTCGTGATTTGAGAAAACATCCACTCCTTACAGAAGAAGAAATATTGAGTGCACAGAAAGTACTTTTCCGTGCTGTGCAGACAGAATGCTCTTCTCATGAAAATGGTAGACAATCTCTTGTCAATTTCCAAGCTTTTAAAGATGATGAAGGACTTTTGCGATTGAAATCAAGACTTACTAATGAAGATGAAACATGATTTTATTGCTCCAGTGATTCTTCCTTCGAAACACCCAGTAGTGAGAAGGCTTATTGAACAAGAGCATATTCTGAACAAGCATGTTGGAACATCTACTCTCCTGACTATTTTTGAGAAAGATTTTGGATTTTAAAAGGTAAAAGAACCATACGAAGTATAATCAACGAATGTGTTATCTGCAAGAAGCAAAAGGTAAAACACATTGAAGTGTCATTTCCCCCTGTCCCTGCAGATCGAACTAGAGTTGCAGCAGTTTTTCAAGTCTCAGGAGTTGATTTGGTTGGTCCATTACTGACAAAATCTAGAGAAAAGGTATGGATAGTGTTGTTTTCTTGTGCAGTATTCCGAGCGGTGCACCTGGAATTAATTCCATCTCTTAGTACTAATACCTTGATTCAGGCTATGCGACGATTTATAGCAAGAAGAGGTCGGATATCTGTGTCGTATTCTGATAATGGAACAAATTTTACAGGCTTAAATAGAGCATTGAAAAAACTGGACTGGGAAAAGATCAAACGAACATTTGAATTTAATGAAATTCGTTGGAAGTTTAACCCACCCTCCGCCCCTTGGTGGGGAGGGTTTTGGGAAAGGCTCATTGGAAATCTTAAGGATCTGCTCAGAAAAAACTTAGGACGTTCGTCATTGACTTATGAAGAATTGTTTACTCTTGTTTGCGAATGTGAATCAGTAATGAACAACAGACCTCTAACTTACGTATCAGAAGATGCTGACTTTAGAGTTCTAGCCCCAGCAACATTTCTACAAGATCTTTGTACGAGTGAAGTTCCTGATTTAGACCAAATTGAAAAGACCAATATTGTGAAAAGTTGGCAATACGTTCAAAGAGTGAGAGAGAATCTAAAGAATAGATTCAAAAAGGAATACTTAGTCTTTTTACAATCTTCGATTCCTAAAAAACATGACAAGATTAAAGTTGGTGATATTGTTATAATTGGTACCAAAGAAAAAAGAATAAATTGGCCTCTAGGAAAAGTCATCCAGTTGTTTCCAGGAAAAGATGGTATAGTACGCTTAGCAAAGTTACGCACTAAGTTAGGCGAGATTCTCCATCCTGCACAAAGACTATATCCATTGGAAGTAAATTTCGATTCAGATGACTTTTCTCAGGAAAATATCGATTCTCCTCACCATAATGAAACTACAGATAAAGATTCTCCCGATTCTAGTGAAGTTAAAAACAATTCTCCTAGAGTATCTAGATTTGGACGAGTGGTTCGAACCCCAGAACGTTTAGACCTCATGAACCTGTCCTCGACTTTGAACCTGTCCTCGACTCGTTGAGTTTTAACAAGGGGAAACTCAACGGAGGGAGTATGTTACGGCCAGCTCCATCTGTTTCACTTCGCAGTAACTTTTGAATCTGAACTGAAACTTTTCTTTTTTTTATTGAACTGAACTGAACTCAGAAACTTTAGAATGTTTTGGTTTTGTGTGGAATAAGACGGGAATATGTAGCAATGCCGTTCTGCTTGTAAGAAAGCGAAATATGTTTAGAAGAGTAAATATGTGAGATGATAATTGTTTTTTTTTATGTAAATATAAGTTAGCGCGTGTAAATAATCTGCAGTTTGTGTTGTCAAAAATGTGTCATTAAAATATGAAAATTATCTTCATTGCATCTACTGTCATTCCAGCGGAAATCCTCACTTTATTTTAATTTAACCCTCTAAGCGTTTAGAACGTAATATTCCGTTCACTAAGCTCCATGTTTCACTGCAATATATGCAATGTTTAATATAATATAATTCTATAGATTTAATGAATTTTCAAAACATTGAAGAATGATTAATACTCTCAAGGGTTACATTCATATTTGCAATTAAGTTTTATTTATAATGCTGAAAGAATCATATTTTTTTAGCATTTAAAACAAAATGCAGAGAAAACAACATTAAAATTTTACCCTTTTTCAAAACGCTCAGAGGGTTTTAAGTTTTTCCACAATAGTTTATTTTTCATTTAACCATTTAACCTGTCTGAAACATGTTTCCCACCAATGAGAAGAAACAAATTTCTGACTTTTTTAAATGACTGATTGAAATTGGATTTACGACTTAGACCATTTGATGGATCTTAAACGGAATTGATATTCACACATTACATGCCCAGATTGTTTCCCCTTAGTGGATAAATGATTCTGTGGGTTCACTTGATGGAATCAATGACGTGTGTAATGGAAAACCAATTGAGATTTTAATAGCATGTTAAAGTAATTGATGTGTAAAGGCCATTTGCTACAAAGTTTGCTTGGTTAAATAAATTATTTTCCATATTTTTTAAAACCTTAAAAAACATATTTGAAAAGTGTTTCTGACTTTCTTGCGTCTGTCGGACTTTCAGCACTTTATTTAAATATGCTTAGATTGGCGTGTTATACGTTGCTTTTGTGTTAAAGAATAATAGTTTATTTTTCATTTAACCATTTAACCTGTCTGAAACATGTTTCCCACCAATGAGAAGAAACAAATTTCTGACTTTTTAAAATAACTGAGGGAAATTGGATTTACGACTTAGACCATTTGATGGATCTTAAACGGAATTGATATTCACACATTACATGCCCAGATTGTTTCCCCTTAGTGGATAAATGGTTCTGTGGGTTCACTTGATGGAATCAATGACGTGTGTAATGGAAAATAATTTAAATTTTAATAGCATGTTAAAGTAATTGATGTGTAAATGGCCATTTGCTACAAAGTTTGCTTGGCTAAATAAATTCTTTTCCATATTTTTTAAAACCTTAAAAAACATATTTGAAAAGTGTTTCTGACTTTCTTGCGCCTGTCGGACTTTCAGCACTTTATTTAAATATGCTTCGATAGGCGTGTTATACCTTGCTTTTGTTTTAAAGAATAATAGTTTATTTTTCATTTTACAATTTAATCAGTCTTAAACATATATCCCCCTAATGAGAAGAAACCAATTTCTGTCTTAAATTAAATTGCATTCTTCAGGGATTAAGTGTGCATGTTCTGAATGACTGAGTGAAGTTGGATTTACGACTTATACCATTTGATGGATCTTAAACGGAATCGATATTCACACATTGCATGCCCAAATTGTTTCCCCTTAGTGGATAAATGATTCTGTGGGTTCACTTGATGGAAGCAATGACGTTTGTAATGGGATACTAATTGAGATTTTAATAGCATGCTAAAGTAATTTATGTATATATGATCATTTGTTATAAAGTTTGCAGGGATAAATGAATTATTTGTCATAATTTTTTAAAACCTTAAAAAACATATTTGAAAGTGTTTCTTACTTTCTTGCGTTCATCGGACTTTCCGCACTTTATATAAACATGCTTAGATTGACGTGTTATGTATTGTGTATGTGTTAAAGAATAATAGTTTATTTTTCATTTTACAATTTAACCAGTCTTAAACATATATCCCCCTAATGAGAAGACACGAATTTTTGTCTTAAATTAAATTGCATTCTTCAGGGATTAAGAGTGCATGGTCTGAATGACTGAGTGAAATTGGATTTACGACTTATACCATTTGATGGATCTTAAAAGGAATAGATATTCACACATTACATGCCCAGATTGTTTCCCCTTAGTGCAGAGGTTCCCAAAGTGTGCTCCGCGGAGCCCTTAGGGCTCCGCCTATACTTTTCAGGGGCTCCGCAACGTTCCAGTATAATAAACGAAACATGAAAGAAATTAGCCCATTGGAAGGGAAAAATTTTCGAATGTATGTAGGATTTTTTTTGTGTGTGTGTGTGTCAAAAATCACTGGGTTGAAAAATACCATAATATATATTTTTTAAAAGTTTTATAATAATTTGCACTATACATATATCCATTTACTATATAATGTTTTTGGTTTGAACTACTTTATTTTATGTTTCTGCATTTAATGTGTTTTTTAAATTCTATTTCAAATACGCTACAAGAAATAGTATTCTGAAACACTCTAAACCTTTATACGTTAATTGCTCGTCACGCTTTGCGCAGAATAAAAAATTCTATCGGCATTTAATATTTGTATATATTGTATATATTGTATATATTGTATATATTGCATTATTTTTATTTTTGGAATTTTAATTTCCTTAAACGGTTTATTTTATTTTTATTAAATTTTAGTTATTTAAATCTTCTGTCCTATTTTTCATAATTGTATTTAATTTTTAAAACAATGTTTGTCGATTAAAACGTCTTTTTTATAAGATCTTGTATCATTTAAAGCTCCTTACTAGATTCATTTTACATTTGTGTATATTTGTATACAGATTTCTTTTTCTTTTTATTCCTCTGATTTCTTTAATCTGCTTATGTTATTTGTATATTTACATTTTCTATACTGTTTTTCATAGTAAAACAATGCTTTGATGTTTGTCGCTCAAAACACCTTTTTTATAACATCTTGTATCATTTAAAGCCCCTGATTAGATTCATTTTACATTTGTGTATATTGTATATATATATATATTTCTTTTTTTTATTTTCTAACTTTAATTTATATAATCTGTTTATGTTATTTGTATATTTACATTTTCTATACTGTTTTTCATAGTAAAACAATGTTTGTCGCTCAAAACATCTTTTTTATAACATCTTGCATCATTTAAAGCCCCTCATTAGATTCATTTTACATTTGTGTATATTGTATAGATATATTTCTTTTTTTTTTTTTTTTCTAACTTTAATTTTATTAATCTGTTTATGTTATTTGAATATTTAAATTTTCTATACTGTTTTTCTTAGTAAAACAATGTTTGTCGATTAAAACGCCTCTTTTTTGTAACATCTTGTATCATTTAATAAACCCTTCATTAGATTCATTTAATATTTGTATAGGTTGTATATATAGTTTTCTTTTTCTTATTGTAACTTTAATTCCTTTAATCTGTTTATTTTATTTTTATTAATTATTAGTTTTTTTTAATTTTCTATGCTGTTTTACATAATTGTACATAATTTTTAAAACAATGTATGTTGCTGAAAACGCATTTTTTAACATTTTGTGTTACTTAACAACCCCTTTTTAAATTTTTGTTTTAATTGGTCTCGGCATTGGCTAAGAGTCTTATGTTATGATGCCATATTTTCCTGTCAAAAATAAGGCTGTCGCAATTTAAAATATATATTGGTTCTTTACATTTGTCATCACACTAACAATCTAAACTTTTGCTCAGCTCCACCCCTTGCTTATTCTTTTCGGCAATGAGTATCCGCCCTAATATAGATTTAACCCCACCCATATATCCCGTTTTGTTAGTAAAATTTTTCTACTAGTTTTCTTTTTTTTTTAAATGTGTAGTTTTTAACCGTATATCTATTTTGAGACAAAATCAATGGTGACAGAAAGTTTCTTTCAAAACTATAATTAATAGCTAAATACTTCAAATAAAACATCCAAAAAAAGTGAACGTTGCTGCACATAACAATACAAGTTATAGATTTTGCCCCTCTCACTTAAACACTAAAACGATAATCTGCTTCTAAGTGTATTTCTGAAAAATGGTTGACAAGAAAAAGTCCAGAGGCGATTCGTTTTCGTTGCATGTTTAGAAATACTAGAAACGTAAAGAAGAACGAAAATAGAATCCGTAATCGTGTGATTCTATTATGGGTGGACGGGACTAGCGAACACGTGTTATAAAATTACTCATGGGCGACTGGGTCTACGCATTTCCTTTCTTTTCACAAGTAGCCTATTGGGATTATACAGAAGTTTCTCTTTGTAAACAAAAACTGTAAAACTGTACAACTTACCCTTTTTTCTGTGTGTGTGTGGTTTTCGCCATAAATAATAATAGTTTCACGTAAGTCCCAATGCATTGTATCACCCAGACAGATTTACCATTTTGATCTTTGATTCAGATTTCATACTGGAAATCCAAAAAGAATATTTTTTATTTTAAAAATGGATGTCATTGACCACTTAACAGTATTTCTACAACGTCGCTCGGGTAAGAGGAGTTTGTTTTCTTCGTTACTAAAAGCTTTCAGAAACCACAAATTTTTAGCTATAATTTTTGCTGTATTTGACGGACATATCTCGATTATACAAGACAGATATTTTAATACAAAAAGTGGTTTTAGTCCTTATTTTTAATTTATTGTGTCCAATATAAGTAATATTAAATAAAACTGTTAAATGGTTAAATAATAGAAAATTTGATTTTCAAAATTTCTAGTAGGAATTCAGAATTAATGTATCAAGAAAAGAGCCAAACTGAGAAACTTGGCCTCATGTTGGAAACTACTGGTTCGGACACTTATCCAGCAGAACTTTCTCTGCTCCATACGCATAAAAAACATTTATTTGTAAACGATAGAGTACCATCGGGTTAAGGGCTCCGCCATAGAAATTCTTCCTAAAAAGGGCTCCACGAGCCCAAAAGTTTGTGTACCACTGCCTTAGTGGATAAATGATTCTGTGGGTTCACTTGATGGAAGCAATGACGTTTGTAATGGGATACTAATTGAGATTTTAATAGCATGTTAAAGTAACTGATGTATAAATGATCATTTGCTATAAAGTTTGCAGGGATAAATGAATTATTTACCATATATTTTTTATCTTAAAAAACATATTTGAATAGTGTTTCTGACTTTCTTGTGTTCGTCAGTCGATTTGGCTTTCACCACTTTATTAAAATATGCTTAGATAGAGACTAAAAATTATATCTAATGCATTATTTTCCCCCATATTTTTAACATCTTTAAAAAGCATATTTAAAAAGCATTTCTGACTTTCCTGCGTTCGTCAGTCTATTTGACTTTCAGCACTTTATTTAAATATGCTTGGATTGCTGCAAAAAATGTACAAAATGATCCATAAATCACAAAAAAGTAATAAGAATTTAATAGAAATATGGAAAATAAAACTAATGTTTCTAAATCTAGGAAAATTTAATATAACCATAACGAAAATATATAATAACCTCTTCCGAGTTATCCACTTTTTGAAAGTTACATTTCTTGAATCTTCGAGAAATCTTATATTTTTAAATGTACTATATGTAATCTGAAGAATTAAGTGGGGTTTTATTAGACATTAAGCGAAGTAATATAAACTAGTCGATGTGCCAATCCTAAAACTTTCTTTTATCTCATATGTGTTAATATTTCAAAATTTGCTATCACAGTGTCAAATTTAAATGGCAATCTATGCCCATCATGAAAATTGTAAAAGTATAGGTTGGACGTAAAAAGGAGATATAAGCATCGCATTTTAAACTAAGTCGTTGAAATTCGGCAACCACTTTCTTAGGCTTGTCCAACCATATTCCAAACGCAAAGGGCATGAAAGTGACACCTGTTGGACAGTATACTCCCAACAGTCCGGAACAGTTGATGCCGGTTAAGGGGCTTCCTAGTTGCAGCAACATTACGCCCAGTCTATTGTGAGTAGAATGTCTTATAACAGTGAGCCGTTGGGAATAGATAAGATTGCTTAAATAGCAAATAAAAAGGAAAAGAAGAGGAATTTTAAAAAATGGAAGAAATAAATTTGGAAATATATAAAAAAAGCAAAAGAGATTAAGGATAGAGTCAATAATAGGAAAGTAAAATGGTATAGCTGTAGTAATATATAAGAATCTATATATATATATAAATGTAACATAATATGAAGTGTGATTAAATTCCGCGCATTAGTTTTTGAGATATATCAATTCGTAAAAATTGTGAAAAATGAAACATAGCAGCAGCAAATGTTCAGATATTTACACCAAAACTTAATCGACACCAACGTATGTCAAGGTTTAACAGAATATGAAGTCTGATGAAATTCTGTGCATTAGTTCTTGAGATATGACAATATATGCTTTAAATGACTTAAAATAGTCTAAATCCTGAAAAATGCAGCATAGCACCATAATCTGTTGGGCTTTTTTCACCAAAATCTAATCAGCAACGACTTATGTAAACGTCTAACTGAATCTGAAGTTTGATGAAAATCCGTGCATTAGTTCTTAAGATTGAGCTATACTGAAAAACGTAGCATAGCAGTGCCACTTGTCGGGCGATTTCCATCAAAAACTAATCAGCACCTACTTATATCAAGGTACAACTGAATCGGAAGTTTTATTAAATTCAGTGCATTAGTTCTTGAGATAGAGCGTCGACTAAATTGTCGTCACATACAGACTCACAAACACTCAGACATTTTCTAAAAACAGTTAATTCGCGTTCAGGACATTCTAAAAAATATTTATCCGTCGAAAACCTGAATTTGAATTTTTTCACGAATTCAATACTTTTTTCTTTTAAGATTGAAGAAAGTAAAAATGAAATGACTTGCAGAATTGACGTTGATGCTGTTGGTCTGCAGATTTACCAGTATTTTTAAAATTTTTATTTCTACTTCGTGTCAAATTTCTCTAGTTTTAAATAGTCTAGTTCAAGTCTGATAATGATAGAAATCAATTTTATATTAAATTTTTTCCTTATATTTCAATCAAATAAGAAAAAGATTACTGAATAGAATCTGAACTAATGGATTAATTAACGGTTGGAGATATCGAATTTCAGTCAATTATTTTATATACATTTTTGAAGGTTTAATTATTCATTCAGCTCATTTATCATGAAGTAAAACAAGACATAACATATACTTTTTTTCCAGGTAATTAAAAATCTCTTTAATTAATTTGAATTTTAAATAAGAGGCTAAAAGAAAGTGTTTTTTATTAATATTAATTGATAATACAAGTGGATTTCTTATACTAAATATACATTACTTATAGTATAAATAATTCATAAGTTTAAAGGTCATAAGTTCATAATGAAAACATATAGTGCAAAATAGATTCAACTTTTCTAATTTCATTGATTCTTTTTGTCACGCGTAGTAAATGCATTGGTTTAAAACTGAAGTATTTTAAGAAAACATAAAAAAGTTTTAGAATTTTAATTTCTATTACTGAATAACTTTATCTTAATAAGCTGATCAATAAAGTTAAATATTAATATAACATAACTGATATTACTTTTTTCTGTATACATAACAAGAAAGTTTTGGAATCGGGGGGAAAATTTCGACTTCTGTATATTGACGGAATTACATGTATTGGGTATGACAGTAATCTCTCATATATATAAATGCTTTCTCACATTTTATTTATTTAAAACAAACCCCTCTTAACTTGAATAAACTTTCAATATTCTGCTGTTCCCCTGTATATTAAAAATCTTAATTCTCTCTCTTTAATTTTATAAAATCTCAACAATAATCTAAATGTTGAGTGATACGAATTCATTTATGGTTCAATAAATAATTCTTTCCATTTAAGCATTCTTTTAGCCGTTACAATAATTGAATATATAAAAGATAAATAGTAGTTTCTACATCACAGTTAGATATCAAGATTTAATGCGAAAAAGTTAAATTACGAACTTTATTTATTGCTTTTAAATCTATTTTTATAATTATCCTTATCGCTCATAAAACAATCGACATGTAATTCATTTTCACTCTTTATTAATTTAACCTTGAATTACATCTCTTGATGTAAACAAACGCAATGATACCCCAGTTTAATTATAGCAATAAATAAGTAAGATTAATGTTAAAACATTATTATATTCAATGATGCAGTTATATTCAAAATTTATGTTATATTTCTATAAATAACTATGCTTTCATATTATTTTGCAGCATTCATACTTATAAATTATTATCATTTCATTTAATTAATTAAGGATTTTTCCATTGGCAGTAGTAATCTTCTATGACGTCAATGTCCACTGTCTCTTCTTACATGGTATTCCAAGTTTTTATATATTACAATTCTTCTTGTTTTGACCAGGGATCGTGTCAGAAGGGCCCGTGCTTGAGTCCTTGCACCTTCTGTATCTCTTCACCTAAATAAAAATTAGTTCTGCAGACAAAAAATTGTAGTTTTTTTGTTCTGAAGTGTATGAACCTGGTTGCTCTTATTTTTAATTCAAAATGAATAAGATTAATTTCATCGAACAAGTAAACAAACGACACCGACACATATTGAAATGTCCTGAATACGATTTGATTATTCTTGAAAAATGTCTGTCTGTCAGTCTGAATTTCTGAATATCTGTTGTATGTGACGCAATTTTTGTGGTCATCTATCTCAAAAACTAATCCAAGGAATTCTATCAGGCTTCCTATACAGTCGGTCCAGTAGCTGAATGGTCCGTCCGCACTAGAGGACGGAAGTTCAATTCCAGACTTCGGCAAGGCTCACTCAACATTTTATTTCTTCGCGGTCGATAAAATGAATGTCAATCTTGCTTGGAAATTAACCCCTTGAAGGGCAAGCACGTGGTCTAAAAATGCTACATTTTGCGACGTTTTGACACCAGTAAATTTAAATAATGAATTTTTACCTTCCCAATCTGCTAAAAACAATAATAAATATTTTTATTTAATAATACTGGTGGCAAAGTTATATATTAAAAAGTGGTATATATTATATACCGCTGCCCTTCAAGGGGTTAAATAAAGGGTGTTCTGCATTAGAATGACCATAATAATCATTACAGAGCACCGCGGGATCCATGCTCGAGAAAGAAGAGTGAGCACTTCAGGTCATGGTCTTTAATAGATTGTAGCAACATAGAGTTTAGTTTTAGTTAGATTTCATAAAGAATATGACAGTTAGAATATGACACAAGTTGGCGCTGATTACATTTCGGTGTATATCATCAAGCAGGTGACACTGCTGTGCTATGTTTTTAACGATTTCCGTGATAGCTATCACAAAATAATTAATACTTGGAATGTCATCACACTTTATATTTAGCTAGACTTTGACATGTTAGTGCTGATTACATTTTGTTGTGTATCGCCCGACTGATGACACTTAAATACTTTGTTTTTAATGATATTCATGATAGATATATCTCCAAAACTAATGCACGTACTTGCATCGTATATAGCCATATCTCGTAATCTGAATTTAATATGTACGATGCACCAATTTTAATATTTAAAATGATTATTATGCGGATTCAATGGAAATTATTCTGATTCAAATATCGGCTTCGGTCATTCATAAGGCGTATTCCTATTTTTGTCTTATTATGATGAATCGCAAAATAAACATTCTTTTTTAAAACTTTCCAACATAGTTGAAGAGTGTTTATGAGTTCGATTTGTCTGTCTGCCTTTTGTTTCTCCATGCTCTAACTTGCTCTTTGGGTACTCCGATTCCTATGCAAATGATATGTTTTATTGATGTTTACTATGGCATGTTTGAAATTGAAAATAAAGCGTGTAACATTTATAGTTCCTTTACAGCAGGGGTGTCAAACTGTGGCCCGCCAGATACCACTAATTGTATAAAGAAATTGTAGACTTCTTGAATCGCAGAAATTCGATGATTAGATAAGACAAAGATTACTATAAAATTTTAGTGGCATATGGGGGGGGGGGCACAGTTGGAAATCCCTGAGTTAGACCGTGACATAAAATGTAGCGCAATAGGTTTGCGTGTATATCGTCCAATAGGTTAGTGTGTGTTTCACTATTTCTGTGATATCTATATTTCGATATCTATGGGATAGAATTTCATCAAACTTCATATTTAGTTAGACCTTGATGTCAGTAGCTACTGATTAGGTTTGAATGAATCTTGCTCAACAGGTGACACTGCTGTTCTGTGTTTTCCACGAATCCGGTGACAGCTGTATCTTGGCATCTACGGGATAATATTTCACCAAATTTTATATGTAAGATATAATTATTAAAATTTCTGTTGATTCAGTTTTAAATTGATTCAGTTGTGGTATCCGACGGGCCGCAGGTTGACACCCCTGCTTTACAGGGAAACTCAAAAAATTTCGTTACATTAAGGTCTATTGGGAAAAATCGTTTGCACTGTATTTTAATGATGTTACCCTCTTTCAAACATATTGAAATTAATATAATTCCCTAAATTGCACTACAAGAGGCTTACTATAGATTATGGTGAGCATATCTATCATCGTGCATTTACAAAGACAAACAAAAAGTTGGTTTATTAATAATAATTGCTGGAAAAGCATTTTCAGTTGTGGTATTTTCAAATTTTACTAAACTTTTGCCCATAACTTGGTGCGTATAAATTTTAAAGATCATATACAGAACAGCAAAAAAGATCTTTAGTACGTTACCGTTTATTGATGGAAACTGTTGAAATGAGAATTTTCAACTGTGATGTGGGTTTCCTAACTGAACTGATTTTTCGCATACTATGTGGTATATCTACCAATCTATAGATCACATACAGGTCTACACAAAAGAATATTGACGATAAATGCTGAAGTTGGGTTTTCAAATG